>JAFIDM010009631.1:96084441-96111551 GCA_023159025.1 Thereuonema tuberculata | reverse complement strand
CGCATGAGCAATGAAAGCAGTTCCGACATGGATGTTGAACTTTGAACTGCGGTCCCCAATCATTATTTTAAATTATTTATTTCGTCAATCTTTCCTAATTTCCCCAAAACAAATTTTAAATATTTAACTTTTTATTTGTTTTGCTTTTAAGCATTTACTATTTAAAAATTAATCATTACAAATGTCTGCAGACTCATTACCAATATCCGTAATCAAAATATGCATGAAATGTAATCACTTCATCGGCAGAGTACAGTATTCGAATATTGTGAAGGTGTGGATAGTAAAGCTAATTGTTCTTTCGAGTATCAGGGATTATTTTCTGTTTGTTTCTAATCTTCAGGATTAATCTAGTTTTAATCTATCCTCTCAGGAAAACAGGGGATAAACATATCACTTTGTTTCTAAGATCCATTTGTGGTTACAAAACTTCATATAAAATGCCTAAAAACTGCATTATGAGGAAAACAAACAGCAAAAGTCGAAAGTCCAAATTAGCAGTTATCTCTTAAGCTGGGCGAACACGTAGCAATTTGCGGCAATATTGTGGGACAATATTGCTCGTTTTTATTGCTGACAACCGTTTGCAGCAATAAAAATGGACAATATTGTCCATTTCAGGATTATTTTTATTGCTGGAAAAAAAGGAATAATATTGCTGGAACAATATTGTCGAAAAATATTGCTGGTTCGCCAGCGAATCACATGAACGGATGAAATCACGTGACAATGGTGACGTAGTAGGAAGGCGGGACTTTGTAAATCGGAAAATCACTCATTCACGCCGGCCATTTGTTTTGAGAAAGAAGGCCTAAAATCAGCGAAATGGGTCGGCCCAAAAAAGATAATTCAAACAACAACATTTTGTCAATTGATAATGAAAGAATCTGAATTGATTTCGACCGTGGTAAGGCGTTTAATAGTAGATCGATTCTGTACGTTCATAACATGTTAGGCTTAACCGCAAGTACGCTTACACTCGATCGCTCCCATTTTATTCGCAAATAAATTGTATAAATAAAACCGATTTCGTACAATTGCTGGGAATATTGTCCCCAGTGCACCTATGCTCTGCTCGTGTGGTGTGTTTATAATAAGGCGTTCTCACAGAGTGTGTAATGACTAGGGCTCCCTACTTAAACACGAAGCGCCGTAACCATCAATATTCAGGGCAATATTCGTTTAGGAAAAACAGTGTGTTGCGCTTGATAACGGTTGTCACCAATAAAAACGAGCAATTATGTCCCACAATATTGCCGCAAATTGCTACGCGTTCGCCCAGCATTACAATTATTATATTATACAAAAACATTATTCTGTCTGTCATAACACTTTTAAGTTTTTCCAATTTTGTAACCAAATTATAGGAGATAGATTGGTCATGCAAATGGATGTAATGTAGATCTTTTTAAGACAAACAAAATGCTACAAAAATCTTTCGAAAAAATTTTTTGGTTACCAAGATGGCGCCTTTTAAAGAGTCAAATTTTGACTTTTTCTCAATTTAAACGAAAGGTATAAAAGTTGGAAGAGAACATTATATGAGAAAGTGTTGGTATTTGAAAGTTCTATCAAAGGATATATCAGTCATTCACAGACATTTCTGCGTTTGAAAGATACATGCAAAAATATGAAAAATTTCATGTTGGCAATTGTGAGAATTTGTGAAGGCACGTAAAAATGAAACAACTGTACAATTCATGGAAATACGAAAACAAATAGAGATCATATTTTCCTAAATAAGCATGATATCGAAACATGCGGAGAAGGTCACAACGGGCTGGGAAGTCGTATATTCTCCGATCTCAATATTAATTTGCTAAATAAATATTTTTTTTTGTTTTAATGTTATATATGCAAGGGTTCCGGAGCGAAGCGACAGTACCCGGCTAGTCGATTTATAATTTGCAACAACTTCGTCAGAACAGTCTTCGATTAAATGCGATAATCATTAAATAAATATTGGAATAAATAACAAATAAATTAATAAAATTACAATTAAGAAAACAAAGACTCGTTATATTACAGAAGGGACAAAATATCTGTACACTATAAAGAAAGAAAAAAATAATGCTGTCGCCAATATTTTAATTCGGACCACTGTGTCCAGAATGTAATGGACAGAATATTAATATTTATGATATCACTTATCTTAGACTTTGTCTTAAAAGGGAATGGTTAGGTTTGAGAGATCGAAAACTCCCTTGAAATTTTTACCATTTATTCAGGAACTCAAGTAGTAATTGTATACCATATTTTAGCTGCTATTATGCACTGGAAGGGGGTTAAAAAAATGTTAAAGTTACAAGAAATAGTGATGTGACGTCATGACTCTTTGTGAGCCACTCTTGACATCATTGTACCCCCTGCTGCCCGGGATCACTCAAGGTCAGACAAAACGGACAGGTGCAGCAGAGCAAAATACTTAATTTATAAAATAATACTGCAGTGCAACCTTGGATAATTCGAAGCTGAAGGGACCACTACAAAACTTCGAATTATCCAAGACTTCGAATTAAACAAGTTACATCTTTTAACTTTAATTTCAGGTCCACTGAATGCTTGAAAAGATTATTCTGTAAAATAAGTAAATATTTATTCAGAAAAATCATGGTATGAAAGACTTAAACACTATATTTATGTAAACAAAATAAGATTTATATTACGTAAGCTACAGTACATATTACATTCAATACAGAAAATTATAGTTTTTCAAAAAACTGTGCAATGTCTGATTGTTTTGTAGAATTCAGTCGCTTAAGGTTAGCAAAATCATCAAGCATGTTTAGTGAACGGAAAACAGCTTCACTTACATTGGTTTGTCCTTCAATGTACCGACGAAATTCGCCCAATTGAAAAAGCGCCTCCGACGATGAAGGGACTGGCATTTCTTCTTCACACCCTTTTCCACCTCGCGAATGACGGCGACCTTTTCAGCGAAAGTTAAATTTTGTACACGCGTGGTTTACTGAAAAACATGGTGACACTGACAGCAGGAAGCTCGAATGGCATCTGAAGCATCACGTGTCGAACGGTGACGGGAAGGGGATTTCAGTTGTCACATGTCGAATTTCTTAACGATGAAACGCCGAAAAGTCGTTATGTTTTGAAATTTTTTATAAAAAACTTCGAATTAAGGAAGTTGAACTTCGTATTATCCACGATTTTTTAACATTGATTTAATAAGAAGTTCAAGGGACTAAGAGAAATCTTCGAATTAACCACGATTTCGAATTAACGACGTTCGAATTATCCAAGTTGCACTGTAATATAATTACTATTTATAAAATAAAGGCAATAACTGAAAAATGTGGGCACATTTGTATTTTAAAAGAAAGTAATTTTATATATCAAAAAATAAAGAAAAATATTACAATTAAAAAAATTAAGAGAAATTTATGCAATGCTAACTGTAAACTATCGGTGTATTATAAATATAATTACAAATAAAAATAATGACAATAAATCGAATAATAACTTAAAGAAATTAGCAAAACATAAAGGAATAGAAAATGTTTTAAATAAAAATGGAAAATACTTTCGTAAATTTAGGAAACATTTCAAAATCATATTACTGTGGAACTAAAAATGTTTCTAAACATTGAAGTCACACCAAATGTCTAACTTACTAGTAATTACATTATTATTAGAAAAATAAAAACAACTAATGAAAAGTGTGGCATCATTTCTATTTTAAAAGAAAGTAATTTTAAATTTGTAAAAAAAAACAAGCTTAAGTAAAATACGTTTTTGAAAATTCATGTCCAATATTCAATTTATGTCCCATTAACAGTTGATACGGATAGAATATGAAAAGTAAAAAGAAGAATAAACACACTGTAACAGTCTCATTACATAGTTTACCAATCTTCCTTGTAAACTCTTCATCAACTCAATTTTCCTTCTAATCTCCCAGAGTTATTCTTCCCAGATGTTCACCAAATTTTATGCCATCATATATCACGCCAGAAAAATAAATATAAAAAGCCAAATTCTTAAAATGAAAATACAAACTCATTTTAGAAGAAAGTAAATTCAAGAATAGATTTAACATTTGTGCAAAATAATTATTGGATATTTTTCAATCTGTTGTTGAGACATTATCTACACCCATAGAATTATTATTTCTACTATTTTTGATTATTGTTGTAATTCAAATATAGCTTGCATTATAAAACCATCGGAGTTACAATTCTTCATAAGACTAATATCCAAAACATTCTTATTACAATTACATGTAATAATCTTTCCTAAATTTTTAAAGTATTGTCCATTTTTATTTAAAACATTTTCTATTCTATTTTCTATACAAATGACGCCACACATTTTCTTTGTTCGTTTTATTTTCCAAATAATAATTACACTATTATTATTATTGGGTGAGTGCGAAAGCTCTACTCATTTTTGGATATGAAACTTTGCAATGGAACTGCCCTCACACATGACATTGTAATGAGACAAATCGTCTGCCAATCAAACATGTGGATGCCTCACATATAAATGCATTGTGTCTCACAAAGTTACTCATCTCAAAAAAAATATCAGAGGGTGAAACCTGGAACGCGAGAAGGAGTATATAAGATATTGTTTGTTATACGAGTTCGATAAAAAGAGTACGGCAGCCGCAGCATGTCGCAATGTTTGTCAAGTTTATGGGGAGGATGCAATAGACGAAAGCACATGTCGTCGATGGTTTCGTAAATTTAGGGAAGGAGACAGAAGCTGCCAAGATCAGGCTAGGAGTGGACGGCCATCACACGTTGGAGAGGACGATATTGATTAAGCCATAAGGAACAGCCTGAACCCAACCGTGCAAGAATTAGCGGAGACCTTCAACGTACACCGGACAACGGTCGAGAGACGGCTGGTTAAGTTGGGTTTTACGAGAAAGTTGGATCGTTGGGTTCCACATAACCTGACAGCTAATCAACGGGATGACCGAATCTCCACCTGTGTTTCCTTGCTTTCCCGGTACAAAAATGACCCATTCTTGACACGAATTGTGACAGGAGATGAGAAGTGGGTTATGTACCGTAACGTAAAGCGTCGTAGGACTGTGTGTGGCCCTTCTGATCTGCCTACATCGACTTCGAAAGCTGAACTTCATCCCTAGAAGGTGTTATTGAGTGTGTGGTGGGATGTGCAGGGAATAATTCACTGGGAGGTCCTGCCACTCAACCAA
The DNA here is from genome assembly GCA_023159025.1 of Thereuonema tuberculata. Taxonomy (NCBI): domain Eukaryota; kingdom Metazoa; phylum Arthropoda; class Chilopoda; order Scutigeromorpha; family Scutigeridae; genus Thereuonema; species Thereuonema tuberculata. The sequence goes on along the minus strand of JAFIDM010009631.1, from coordinate 96,106,369 downwards.
ACCATCAATGCTGCCTTCTACTGTCTACTGTTAGACAGGCTGCATTCAAATTTGGTAGCAAAGCGGCCAGGTCTCATCAATCGTCGCGGTGTTATCCTTCATCACGATAACGCCAGGCCACATGCTACTGTCATCACTCGCCAAAAGTTACTGGGCTTTGGTAGGGAGGTTTTACCCCACCCTCCCTATTCCCCTGACTTGGCACCAACTGGCTATCACCTATTTCGCGCGTTAAACAATTCCTTCAGTCAGAAAATCTTTGATGATCTTGATGCTGTGAAAACTGCCATCCAAGACTTTTTTGACTCGAAACCGCCGGAATTTTACCGCCGTGGGATTCATCTCCTACCAGAAAGATGGCAAGAGGTCCTAGATAGCAATGGGGATTATGCACAATAATAGGTACTGTTCATTTTGCGTTTATTTGCTCTTCTTTATGGGTAATAAAAACGGGTAGAACTTTTGCACTCACCCAATAGTAGTAAGTTAGATATTTGCTGCGATTTCAATGTTTAGAAACATGTAGTTCCACAGTAATACGATTTTGAGATGTTTCATAAATTTTCAAAAATGTATTTTACTTAAACTTGTTTTTTTTTTTTTTACAAACTTAAAATTACTTTCTTTTAAAATACAAATGTGGCCACATTTTTCAGTTATTGCCTTTATTTTGTAAACAGTAATTATATTAGTATTATTTTATAAATTAAGTATTTTGCTCTGCTGCACCGTCCGTTTTATCTGACCTTGAGTGGTTGCAGTCAGCAGGAGGTAGAATGACGTCATGCATGGCTCGCAAAGAGTGATCACGTCACATAACTATTTCTTGTAACTTTAACATTTTTAACCCCCTTCCAGTGCGTAAGAGCAGCTAAAATTTGGTATACAATTACTACTTGAGTTCCTGAATAAATGATAAAAATTTCATGGAAGGTTTCGACCTGTTTAACCTAATCATTCCCTTGTTAGGATAAATGCATTCTTCCAATCAATTGCCGTGTGCATCGTAATTGACTTAATTTGTAATAAATGATCACAGATTACTTGTATACTCGCAATAATACAGTGAAGCACATTATCTGATAAGGATTAAAAGCATCTGTAGTTGTTAATATATTGTAAAAAGCTTTATCCTAAGGGGCCGAAATGGTTTCAGTTTCAGTTTTAACCAAGAGAAGAGTTGTTTTGAATGCCTAGCAGAAAACCTCATGTTCAACTAGGTATTCTTCATCTGGGATTTTTTTTTACCTTCATAGGAGATTATTTTTTTACATGTGTATACATTGAAATAATAATGGACGAGATGTGAATCTCGTCCCCCCTTCTTCAATTTCCTAGCCTCACCCTGACGTTGTCAGGTAGGGCTAGCTCGTGGTCCGAAGTTCACCGTTGTCGATGAAAGAAGAGGAAATAATAAATTAATTGATTTAAATACTATACTATACATATTGTAACATGCTTTTTTTTGACATTTTGTCCTTGCATTATTTCTACTTGTAGTAAAACCTCCAACTTCAAAATTTTTTTGTGAGTAATACTATCGTACAGTACTATTATGGGCCAAAAGTTCAGATTTTTATCTTGTCTCCCATCTGAGATACTGAGCTCTGAAAAGTGCCATTTTTTTTCAAATTTCCAAATATTAAGAATTTTTAGGAAAAATTGGAGGTCAAGTCTTAGGATTGAAACTTCGTGTGTGTGGATAAGTAGGTCCTACATATTTGTAAAAGAAATTGTAACTGGTTGACTCTTTCTCTTCCTGAAAAAATTTCCTCCTGAAAACGGGAATATTTTTGAAGAAAGCTAAGACTTTAGACTGAATTTCGCCCTTTAGGATTAAGTTTAGGTGCAAAAGCCATATAAGAAGAATTGTAGTCCTTTATTTTCTGAACAAATTACTTTTCTCCCCATGTTGATAGAACATACGGAGGCTGAGATATTTATGTTTCCGTAGCCATTAAAATTACAAAAATTGCACCGCATAAAACACATATGGCCGCCATGCAAAAACCCAAAACAATAAAATTAAAATAATAGCCATTGTTTGAACTAACAACATGTTGTAGTCACAAAAAAAAATTAGATTTTTTAAAAAAATATTCAAGCAATCATTTAATTTTTTTCTGAATCACTTCATATGAAGGACTGACCCATTATGGGACTTATTGACAAAAAATATCGCGTCTGGTTAATAATAAAACTTGAACAAAGATTGCGATTAATGCAAGATTAGCAAAATATTGAAGCTATTCGCTGTTTTGCCATTTGTTGAGGACATTGCTCTGCAACTTGTTTTTGTTTGTTTATTTTTGTTTTAGTTCTTATTATTTTGTGCATTTTTTTTATTTTTAATATTTTTGAATTAATATACATGTTCATTTCTTTTGCTGTGGTAATTGTCATTATTTCTATTAAAATTATTCAAGTTCTTAAAGTTTAGAGTAATTTTATTAGATCAAATTTTTAAAGGACTTAAAGCTTTTTGTATATTTTAAGTATATTTATTGAAACTGGGCTTTGTATTTAATTAGTTCTGTAATTTTACATGAAAATCGACATTAAAACATCTGTCTCTAAAAGGCCCTTTCTATCCCATATGAAGCCCAGGATTTTGGAAGGGAGGTGGGGTGAGCTGGTCTTGGTCGTTCAACCAAACAAAAAAAAAAAGAGCGTGTCCTTTTTGAGATGGGATGGGGTGGGGGTGGCAGGGAGTTACAAACAAAGCGATGAACTTTCCAATTAAAAGAGCAGGTCCAAAATCTTAGATTTTTTTTTTCCATTTTCGGATGCATCCTAACATTCCCCGCCCAACCAATGAACACCTAAATGTTGGTGGATTCAAGGTGAACTATAATCTTGAACTATATTCCTCATAAAGCAAATGATTAATGGAATTGAGGACATCTACTACAGTCAATGACTTAATAAATTTTGAAGTGTCCAATATTGATAACCGACCACTATCTTCGGTTATTGAGAAGAACAAAGAAAACAAATTTCATAACCACTCATTTATAGAAGCAGGTTGACATTCAGTTAACAGACTCTTTAGCATTTGTAGAAATTGTGTTTTTTTTTCTTCTGGAATTCATCTAAGTTAAAAAACTATTTTTTTTTTTTTTTTTTTGCATTCGATCGATAAATTATTTTGTCTTTAGTCGTATTCAGTATTCCTGTTTACTAAGCATATTAATTAAAGTGTATAGAAATATTTCGATTCAAATATTTCGATTCGAAAGTATTAATCTTTTACTGCAATGTATCTATTCAAATTATTAAGTTTCTGATTTTTAGAGTTACAAATAAATATAATAAGACTAAGAAAAAAAAAACTTTAAAAAATATTTCAGTATTTTTAGACTTCAGCAAATACATAGAATTCTTATTAAAACAACAAAAAAAAAGACAAAGTTGTCTTTCTGTTCAAAGACAAAGTTCTTTTAGCTATAAAAGAGAAATATAGCTCTGTTGTTCTTTTCCAAACATAAGAATGTACTGCTTTGTAGACCAAGGACAGACCAGTGACTAGAAAGAAACATTTTATGGCTAAAGTGATTTATTGACTGATAAATTCTTATGACTTCAGCGACACAACTATACACAATGTCTTAGTTACTTGGATGATTCTGGCTAAGAAATAATTGTTTTTTATTCTTTCTTCCCAAAAATAAACATGTAAATCATCAATAGTATTCTAAATGGCCTAATGTTTATATTCCTTTTAATTCTAAGGTATAAGCCACACTTCAGAAACATAAAGTCTTGTTTTTATGAATTTTCTTTTTCATGCTAAATTTCTGTCCACAGGTTAATTTATGCAAAAACAAAGCTATCATTGGCAAAAAAATCCTTTCTCTTGAAGATCTCAAGTCAACAATTAAAAACTTGTTGATTTCGAATTTATAGAGTTAAACTTCTTTAAATATTGTACGTTTTACTATTAAATAAAATTTTCTTACATGAATACCATATATGCACTGAAGATGCCTCGTCCTACTGAGGTGAAAGCTATGGACAAAAGTCCATATCTAATGTGTTTTTATCTTTATGCTAGTGTGCTGTGTTCTTCTCTCATAAATACTAAATGTTTTCATTAAAAGCATTTTCCTAAAGCTAAAAAATTTTCATTAAAAGTAACATAACTCTTTATAATTAAGGTTTGAAAAGTTATTAATATAAATAAGCAATAACGTAAATAAACATTGTTGGTAACCTATAATTGTAAAGCATTTTTATTAATATATATTTCGTGTATTTTTTTATTATTATTTTCCGTTTTCAAATTCCATTGAAAGGTGAACTTATTTTATTGTTCTTCTCTTCCGAACCAACTTAATTTTGCCATTTTGCTTTTGTTAATGTGTGAAGAAGATAGTTCGAAAAGTGCAGAAAATTCCAATACACTATTAATATTACGAAATATGTATTGAATTATTCAATAAACCTAAGTGCAGTTATGCAGTTATGTGTATTGTATCCAAAGTACTTAAAACATATCCTTCGCTCTTTATGATATTAAAGTGAGCTGAAATCCCAAACCTGTTATTCAATCTGAGAAAATTCTTTATAAAAATGTAACGTTCTCATGTTGAAATTCTATCACTCTGTACAAGGACTGTACAAAAGTGATCAATAAAATGGAATTTTACAGGATGAAATTTTGTCATCTATAAAGATATCTCTCGAGATTTTTTAATTTGCTTTGATACTTATTTTTTGTCCAATATTTCAAGTTCCGATAATTAACTTTCCTTTGAAAATAGAAACTTGTCTCCTGAGTAATCCTGAGATCTGTTCCCCTGGGTCTCTCCATCCAGCCCTATCAGTGTTTGCAAAACCAATAATTAGCTCCACTTCTATTGTATCGTTTCTTCATTTAGTTGCTCCCATATAGAATGGTGCTCCATCTGTCATCAACCAAAGCAAATAAGTCGCGACAATGGTCGTCATCAATCACACCGGAAGTCCTGCTGAGTAGCCTGTCCTTCCGGAATGTCCATTACTAAGAGCAACCACCCATCTCCTTTGTTCACCCATTTCCTTGTGTCTATCAAACAGCTCTTTCATTCAGAACAACGCTTTCAAGATTTATTTCTAGAAATCTAGAAGAACTCAACCTTAATTCAGTAAATACGAACTAGTTTGGAATTGGTGTAAATTTATTAAGATGTATTGAGTTTCAATCAAATAACAAAAAAAGTTGTTAATTTCTAAATTACCGATGGCTGAGTCTAAAGTCGTATATTTTTACATATTTGCACTAACATGACAAATTACAAAAGTTCGAGATTAATACAAATTAACATTCGTTCGAGGTTTAATGACTACTTTTTTTCTTTATAATTTCTAATCTCTTTTATTTATTTATTTTATTTATTTGTAAACATATCAAATATAAGTGTATGAATTAAAGACTTAAACTTCAATACATAAAAAAAAGAAATTTCAACAAAGTTGAACTCGGACCTATGGATTCAAAGCTACACAAGAATAATCACAGTAAAAATTACCGTAAAATCTGAAGTTTTCATTAGGAAATAAAAATTTGAAAAGGGAAGCGATTAGAAAGAGTATGCTTAAGAGTGATTTGAACTCGAATCCTCGTTTCACAATTAAGATTGCTAAACATACAACAGCTAGTGGATACCATATTTTGTGTAAACTCTTTAGATTAAAATTTTAAAATAAAACAATTGGGAAGAGAAATAGGATTGCTTGGAAAATACTGAGTGTTAACTAACATAAGATCATTAGATGAACAGATATATTCAGTTTTCATTTATTATGAAAGTAAAACCTACAGCGATTATATTGTAAAACCATCTGCTGTAAGAAAAAATATTTTTATTATTTCATTACTTTTCATAAAATAAAAATGTAAAAAAAAAGTAATTGAAAATGTATTGTTTCATCACCAATTGAAATCCAATACGTTGTCATGTTTCAGGATTTACTTTTTGATCTCAAAAAAAAAAAGGGGGGTTATTTCTTGAATAGTATTAAAGTTTTATTTTAAATTAACAAAATGATCGACAACCATCCATTTTCACAGAGAATGAAGCTCAGTTAATCCTCTAAAAACTCTACCATAAGACCACTTGTTGTAATTCTAAAATCCGTAGAACCTTTAGCACAATGACGTCATTTTTCTTCAGGCAAAAAGCTCTCCGTAGTCATTTGCCTGAAAGTCCAGAAGTAACTCAATCACTTCACAGAAACATAATCTTTTGACTTCATATTCTAAAATAGAACTTTATTAAGAAAACAAAATTAGAAAAACCGAAACGTGATGCAAAGGGGGACGATTAGATTCGAAGTCATTTTCTCCACAATGAAAAAGAAGTCACATTTCTTTTATTTCAAAGTACACTCTTTTAGAAATCTGGCTTGAAAAAACAATTAAAAGTTCTTTTTATGTTCTTTTAAACAGCAATAGTAAATTATTTTATATGTCTTCCTGCAGCATTACCTGTGTTCTTTTTTACAGCTTTTCTTTTATTAGTTGCTAGGATATTAGACTAGGATATTAGTTGCTTATTAATCTAAAAGAAAAATAATATTCAAATTTCCATGTCTTGCATGGTTTTTATTTTATGTATAGATTTTAATTTTATATATATATATATACTTCTATGTACGTATATGTACAGTATATAGTATATTTTACAGTGTATTACATTACATACAATATATTTTTATAGTTACTGCAATGAGTTGAACATGTAATTTGAATTCGAGTTTAAGACTAACAAGTAATTTTTTTAGATCAAGTTATTTGAAATAAGAATTAGTGCTTTTTTTTTATTACATCTTATAATTAAATTTTGATATTTGTAATTAAATTCAAGTTATATAGAATATACAAAGATTATTAAAAAAAATAGTTGAGTAGCCTATGAATAAAAATATAATTTTCTTTTAGATAATGAATGTCATTTTTGAACATTTATGATACCTAGATATTGCAAGGTAGTACAGTTTTGTGTAACGTTTGTAATATCTGCTAATATGCTGCAGAGATAAAAAAAATAGAATAATAAAGTTTAAAAATACAATTTTAAGTTGAAATATACAGTACATGTTCGTACTTTGATGATAACTATAACTCAAAAACTGTAAATCCTGAAACTGCAATTTTAAAGGTAGGTGTAGTTTTTTATATACAAAGAAGGTTCTATTAATTTTGGTAAAAGGTAGACCAGTTCTGTAAGTTCTGTTCATAATAAGTTCAATAAAAGTTAATAAGCTATATAACACAGAAAGAGGCAATTATGAACAACTGTTTGTTTGTTTTTTTTATATTTTTTTTTTTTTTGCATTTTTATTATGTAAGTATTTGAAGGTTGGATACTCAACTATATCTTGTCTTAATAATAGAATCTTAATTTCTCACCGAATAATTCCAAATTGTGGTAATAATTATCATTCGGATAAGAAAATAAAGTGATTATTTTTTTTTTTAAGTGAAGCAATTTTGGTTCCAAAAACATCCATTGAAGTTAAAAGGATTTTTTTTTTAAGATATTTCAGACTTTTGTAAGCAAAAGCACTCTAGCTTTCAGTCAACTTTAAAAAACTTCAGTATATCCTTTAAGTCTTCTGTAATCTTACCTGCACAACAAGTAAGATTTGCGGTGAAAATCAATTTTAAACGTGGTACTTAACTGAAATGATTGTGAAACAAATAATGCGCCAATGGTATCTAAATGAATAAAAATTATTCAAAAACATTATAAAATAAAATAGAATTTAAGTAAGTAAATAGAAAAGGATTTACAAATAGTATAAAAATGAGGCTCAGCAGCAAAGCTCGTTGAGAATTTGTTTGTTAACAGAATAATTTTTCAAAACGTTATTTCTCAAATTATAGCCAAGTTTGATTTGAAACTATGAAGAACTGTCTTCAAATATCCAATATTTACAGCATTTCATTATATAGTAAAAAAAAACAGTAAATTAAACTGTAGTGATCTAATGAAAATAAATCTAGTTCTTAGATTTTCTTTTGGAAATTTATTTCTCAGTTTGGCAAAATGGAATAATTAAGTATAGGATTACAATTAATTTCAGTTAATTTGTTTAAGATACTTCTGAAGTATTTTAACTACATATAAAGGATGCAGCTTAATATGATACAAGGTTTTATTTTCATAATTTGTTTTGTTTATAAATAAATATATAATTGGAATTAATTCACTAAACACTCCATATTAACTGATTATATAACTCTATATCACATGAAAATTATTATTAACACAAAATAATATTGCCTTAGAAAAAATTGGTGTTTATTCTCATGTAATTGTAGAAAAAACTGGAATTTCTGTAGAGATTTTATAAATCATTTTTAAAATTTAATCTCATCTCTCCTGTAAGAGAAGCAAAAATTGTTCCTTTTAACAAAAGCCTCGTTTGGTAAAAACGCAATCAATCCAAATCACTAGGACTACCTTCTTTTTGTTTTTGGAAATACTTCTGCAAAATTTTAATTAAATGTTGAAGTATGTTAAAATCTCATGATCCAAAATCTTTTAAATAGTGCCTGAAGAAATGAATTCTGGGCATCTCCCAAGTTTTTATAAATGGTTTAATAATGATCTCACTGTTTTATCTCTGTAAGCATGCTTGAAAAACTAAATTTTCGACGACATCATTTATCGATGTCAACATGTGCCGTTGTTTACAAGGAAAAAAAAGGACATACAGAGAACCTCAGTGACATCCATTACAAACAGCGTTAGTGTTATCAGCCAAATACCGGCTGGAACCATTAATAACTTGGAAGGGATGAACCTAATCCTGATTTACTTCCGATGGTATCAAAACTTCGTATCACTTCCCCTTCCACCAATAAAGAGCAGCATCAGGCAACAACTATAGAGAACAAGCGGATTTCATTAAACTATTGAAAAAGTTCTGTTGCTTCACAGCATTAACTACCATTAATTTGAAACTATATTATCACTAGGCGTATCAATAAGCCATTATATCGCCATCATTTGATGTAGCAGGACATACTGTCGTGGTTCTTTCCTACGTTTAAAAAGAAAAAGTTCTTTATGATACAGTAAGTTCTTCTTTACCTCATATTTATTAAACTATGTTTACAATCACCTATAAATAGCACTATTTCATTTTTTTTTTAATTTATTGGCCAATCTTTACTTTTGCATTTTCACCTTTACATGACATCAGTTAAATTGAAATTTTAAATGTCATTTCAAAAACTGCTCGACTGCCTTTAAAGAGCACATAAAGCAACCGACATAAGAAAAAAAAAATATCAAGATTGCAAAAAACAAAAATATAAAAAAGAACAATTTAGTGCAATTAACTGAAGATCCAATCAAGTTTTAAGTTTAGATAATACAATGTAGAACATTCACAGCTGCAGAACTCTAATGGATATCATAGTTATAAATTTATAACGTATATTTTTGGTAAAAACTGAAAACTATCTAATGACTTTTATTGTTTTAAAAAAACAACAACAGCAAAAATTTATTTAGACTTTAAAATTTTTTTATATTTTTTATACTAACTCTGTCTTAGTTACTAGTAAATCACGAAGCTCTATCAGCCATAAAATATATTTTCTCTGATTTTTCCACGAAGAAATACAATCTTGGAATAAATTCTGTTTCTTTATTTTTTTCCCTCTGAATCTAACTCAATAGGAGGTGATGTTCGACCATCTGTGCTCCACTGCACAATCTGCCGTGTTTAGATCCCTCTTCCAATGTCCACTTAAATGTACTCTTCTTCCAATTCATGGGGAGTTCATGAGGCCCAGCGGCATCGTTTAAGCATCATCAGAGGATCACACAGAGATCCTCTAATCCTTAAAACACTGCTAAAACAAGTTTCAAATCTACTTTACAGAATTAAGTTATCATTAGGGGATTAAAAAAATATTTTAATATTTCGTAAAGAAACAGAATTTTTAATAAATAATTTAAGGAAAAAGCAAGATTTTGTTATTTTAAGTCCTTACAAATTTATGTTTGTGAGCTAATACTTTGTATAAAACATCGGTTATTTTGAAATAGCAAATGAAGCTACTGAATGAATGAATGAATGAATTTGTTAAAAATTCTTTAACTTGAAAAAAAAAATTCTTAAGAAATTACGTATTTTGCATTGAGACGAATAAAGCCCATGAGCTATTTGGAAGGATTAACAGTTTTATAATCAAAATCTTGGAATTAATGGTTTGCAAACCATAGGTGACTATTTGGCATCACTAGATGGTTCATTAGCAAAAGTTAATCAACTGCCAACGATTGAGAAATAATAAATGGGCTAATTGAAGTAAATTGATGCTTCACTACAGAATAATAAGAAAACAAATGTAAAAAAAAATAGCAAAAAATAAAAGTATTCGTAATGATTATAACATCCTTAGAATGAACCAAAGTGAATCAATGTATCACCCTTACAAAAAAAAAATTGAAATGCTATTTTAATTCGTATATATCCATTCGTCTTGATCAAGATATAGACTACCTCAAACATGAATTAAGGTATATGGGCCAAATAAGGCCCGGTCTCAAATAAGGCCCATCCTTCGTCTTATTAATAGAACGTTGACAATTTACCAAGATTAGTTATGTTTCAGACAGGTCCTGGCTTCCAGCGGCTACACCAAAAATTAGGTCCGTTGAAGTGGATAATTTCACCATGTTTTTGTTTCAGTTGAACAGTAAAAGTCGCCGGAAGCTTTTGTAGTTACTATTTCAACTTAATTTGATAAATCGTCTGCATTTTTTGGCAACTTAATATACATAAACATGTTTTATGTCATTTTAAAGTGTGCAATGAGTAGAATAAGATACTGTATTTGATATTTTCCAGTTGACGTACATTTAAATACTTTTTAGTAAAACAATGCATGAAAGCGTGGGTTAACAGGGGGCTCCAAATAAGGCCCATCAATTATCGTGTATGTTTTCTTATTATGAGCCTCATAAGCACATTCTATAACATAAAGTAAGTAAATAATGAGAAAAATATAAAAAAAATCATCAAAGCTAGTTTTAAATTCATAATTTTATAAATTAATTACTAATTAATTATCAATTTGTAGCTTATTATTACGTCATAACTAAATGTTGGAAATTGGCTCTTTTCACTGCCAAGCTCTTGTCCCTGTGGGCGAGTTTGCCTGTGAGCTACATACCTTAGGAATCCCGGAGGGAATGCTGAAACACCCTGTATTTTATTTTATTTAAATTAAATTATATAATTATTTTGGTTTAAATATAATTATTCTAATTTAATTGATTTCTGCTTTTTTTTTCCTTATTTGTTATTTATTTACACATGGGCCTTAATTGGAACAGGGAGCTCAAATAAGGCCCATTAGTTACATTTTCAAAACTATATTATTACAAAAAGAATATCAAATACCACTAATTCTAAATTCACTTTTTCATAGCAGCACACCTTAAAGCTAGGCGAACAAGCAGCGATTTTTATGGCAATATGATTGGGACAAGTTGGCCCAATTTGATTGCGGACAACTTTATCAAGCGCAAACACAGAGTTTGTCTTGAACCAATATTGCTTTGAATATCGGTGGTTACGGCGCTTCGTGTGTCACTAGGGAGCCCTAGTAATTACACACTAAGTGCGAACGCCTTATTATAAACACACCACACTAGCAGAGCATAAATGCACTGGGAACAATATTCCCAGCAATTGCACGACATCATTATTTATACAATTTATTTGCGAATAAAATGGGAGCTATCCAGTGTAAGCGTACCTGCGGTTAAGCCTAAACGTGTTACGAACGGACAGAATCGATCGAGTATTAAACGCCTTACCGCGGTAGAAATCCATTAAGATTCTTTCATTATCAATTGACAAAATATTGTTGTTTGAATTATCTTTTTTGGGCCGCCCATGTTGCAGATTTTAAGCCTTCTCTCTCACAAAACATGGTCGGCGGGAGCGAGTGATTTTCCAATGTTCAAAGTCCCGCCTCCTTCGACGTCAGCATTGTCACGTGATGTCATCTGTTCATTTGATTCGGTTTCGTACCACCAATATTTTGAGCCAACTAATATTGGGCCAATATTGTTCCTTTGGTACCGACAATAAAATTGGGACAATATTGTTCAGGTTGGGGCAATCAAATTGGGGCAAACGGTTGCCAGCAATCAAATTGGGCCTGATTGTCCCAAAATATCGCCTCGTGTTCGGCCAGTATAAACTAACTTTCGGTACAGTTTTCAGAATTTTCACTGTTGCAGTAAAAATATAAAAAATCTTTAAACGTTAGGTGGGCCTTATTTGGCCCAGGTGGGCTTATTTGGCCCAGGTGGCTTATTCTAGGAAACTGAAACATAAGTTATTTAAAGGAAGACCTCTATTTATTTCGGCATAAAGAAAACCAATATAGTTTTCTATAATGATGATCGAATACTGATGATATTTGACATTTATTTCTTTTGCTTTTGAGATAAGGAAATTGCTTTGGAAAATTTGGTTAAACAATAGGCATTAAAATTAAAAAATTAAATAAAGTCAATCGAAGCACTCTATAATTTCGGTACATGACATTAGAAGAACACGTGCAGGGGCCAAAACAAGAGTTATTTTTTGTTAGTTTTTTTTTTCATTTATTTTTTTGTTAGAGATTATCAAATGCTCGGATGATCTTAGTGATCTTTTTTGTAAACCATACAGCAAAAGTAGAAATCAACAACAAAAAAATTATTATAATAAATTTAAGAATACATAAGAGTAAATCCACTAAAACTAACAATTTCCAACGCGATTTGAAAATCAATTCAAATGAGCGAAGGGGAAAATAAATACTACACTATTTCGTAAAAAAATTAAAAATACAAAACAAAAAATTATTGACTACTGAAATATAGATGATGAAAAAAAAAGAATAGCATAAATTCTTATGGTAAATTCAATGATACTGCCTGTCTGCGGTTATCTATTAACTTAACTTGCGGCAAGTATTTTTTTCGTTTGTAAAACATTATGTTTTCAAAAAAAAAAAGATTCAATTGAAAACTTGATAAAAATGTAAACGATTTTTTTGATGTTTGTATTAGAAACAGAAAAAAATATTTCCTTTCAATCTTGTGCAGAAACTAAATGAAAATTCATTGTTAAAAACAGGTATTCCTTTCCAAACTGCTGAATACTTCGTGAGGGAATTTGCTTTGTTTTCCGTAAGTAAATTAAAATTCAAGTTCAAGTTAAGTAAATAATTCGCATGATTGGGATTTACTTCAGAAGTTGAGATTGCTGCATCTCTTTTTAAAAATTGGCAGGCAATGCAGTAAATCAGATGCTGTAACATATAAGGAAAATGGGACCAATTGGTCGTAGCTTATTCTTCGCGATCACCTAACCTTGTTCTCATTTCATCTGTTATATTCACTCAACCATCAAATAAGAGAACTGATGCATTAGATCCAATCAGCAGATATCCGTTCTTGTATCGAACTGTAAGTTCTTAATGTATTAACCTTGTAAAATAAATGAGAAACTATCCTGTTTTTCGCCAGAACATTCCGAAGTTTTTTTAACTACAGTGGTTGTTAACTACAATGGCATTGATGAATGGGTTCTTTCTATCAGAATATCGAAAACAATCAATTTTGCTCAGTACTACCAATGTTGCGCGGCAAACTAATAGAAATAAAGCAAACGTCAATATCCTTTTAGCCAACTAACAATGGTTTATAGAAATCGGAGACACAATCCATTAAAACAGTAATACTGAGTTAAATGCAATCCTTATTAAAAACCTTAGGAATAATTGAATGATGATAAAGGAATTTGTTTAATTTATATCTCATATCTGAAATAATCATGTGTATAATTAATATACAAAAAAAATATACTATCAGGTAGTTTTGTGTAGTTCAGCCGATATTGGTGCCAATTTTTGTATTTTTATCTTTAACTCATGAATAGACTCACAATTTTCATGGATTTTTGTGACCATTTTAATTATCACTTCGATCCAATTTGCACAAAGCATTTTTCATTTCAATACAATTATTCCCAACAATGAACATGATCGTATGCCAAGGTGATCTACGGCTGTGGGCATTAATTTAATTCATGTATTATTTGCATTTTATATTTATTTGAGGAGGAAATGGAAACATTAGTTTGGCTTATGTCATCATTGTTTGACTTATTAATTTCGATTTAAAAAAATCCCAAAAACATCTATTTATAAATTTCTCGACTATTAAGAGCTCCTCTAAATGTCTGCTAAACTTTATGCAATTAATAAAAGTGCTAAGAAATAGATATAAAGTTCCTTACTTTTATTAGATATAAAATTTAAAGTAATAATTTGGTTTGATGTAGATTAAAAAAAAATTGATTTCTAAACCTGATAACACACACACGAAATAGCTAATTCACAAAGAATGTTATTTCTAACTCTAAACTGTATTAAATTTACTCAATAATTAAACATGTTGTCTTTAACAGTGTTAGAAAAAAAGAGGATTAAATTGTAGGTTTAAGAAGTTACTTAGTAGCAACACTTTAAAAGAAAAAAAGAAGGCTAGAGTTTGTAGAAACTGTACATGAAATGGGAGAAGCTTTGATCATATGTTTAAAGTGTCGTAGATTTACTATGAAAAACCCGAAAGCGAAGTTTACATCAAATAGGCCTAGCATTTGTTAAAAAAAAAGATAAAGCTGCTCTCTTTTAGAAATTCGTATACACGGTGTTTCACTACTATGATGAAAGTTTGATTGTGGTTAAACGATGGATATCAGATAGCATTCTTTGAAAACATAAATGGACTTTGAGAGGAGAATCAAGACATTACCATTATCACATCGTCAGCAATTCAGTAGGATATCGTAATACGTGAAATTGAGACAGTCAAGAAAAAGCTTTCTCTTACTTCGCAGAAACTAAGGAAATATTTGCAAAAAAAGACCGAGAGAGATGTCTGAAAGTAAATAGATTAAAAAATTATTTAACATTAAATTTTTAATAGATAAATGTCAAAATAAATTAATGTCGCAAGAAGATAAAGAAAATTATCTTCGTCAAATTAATTTTTAATAAAAAAAAAGTATTTTAGAGCATTGATGTTATCCTGACAATGTAGAGACCTACGTGTACGACAATATAACAGTTATTTATTAAATGTTTCATAGCTAAAATATTAATCATTAAAATATCAAATCCCGACTTAGTATTTATTTTCTGTAACATAATGCAATCGAAAAAACAACAATGGATGATACCAAATTATTCACACACTTATTTGGATTGAATTATTTGAATAATTTGGTCTCATCCATTGTTGTTTTTTTAACATTTCAAATGCTCAGTTTGAAGTCTTATGCTTTAAAAAAATTCATTGAGGCCGCTCTCGCTGGCACATGGATTTTTTCACTGATTTTTTTCATTGGTGAGTTTTTCATTGTTTATTTTTTTTCCTTTGAGGCACCACTGCGCTTCCGATGTATAATGCAATCGAGTTTAAATGATTCTACTGTATATTGAAAAAATATCTAATCAAATATTTCCATGGTAATTGCAGATATTGTTTTAGTTTCACTAATATAATGGATAATGATATATAAAATCTGTTTTGTTTTTTTAAGTTAGTCTCAGTAGATTCATCAACTTCCAAGTATACTTCACTCTGAGTAGAGCCGCGGGAACACCCAGGTTTATTTTCATCTTTGGAGGATCTATCGTACAAACCCTAGAATTTTGGAATATTTGTCAGTACCATAGACGGAAGAGAAGGAGAAGAAGCAGACAAATACAGGAAAGAAAGGAAACATCCATACCGACGCCTGGATTCGAACCCAAGTTCCGACACATCTGCCTCGTGGGATGCCACCTCCACCCTGGGAATGCATAAAATCTTATATTATAGTCATGTAATACAGTTATTTTTGGTTTATTAGAATATTAATTGCCAGAAGAAATTTAAATGAGCGTAGCTCTACAAACACTAAAATTTGAAGAGAATTATATAATTAAAGTAGACCCTTAAGTATGAAATTTGATAATAGATTCTTTGAATTTTTTTAGATCGTAGTATTTGGCCCATATTTGATATGGTCCATAACTTGGGTTTATGAGTACCAAAATCTAATCACATGTATATAGGTTAAGTTACGTTTGTTCCAAGGTTCACAGACCACAGGGAGCTGTTCGATAAAGTTCCAATGTTTCTTTGACCAACGGACTGAGATAAGGTAGAGTGGTCAGCCCAACGCTCTCCAGCCTATATGTATATAAATACACTAAAATCTAGAATATGAAGTTCGACATAAAATAATTTATTATTATTGTTTTCTGTTATTTTGCCCCATATTGTGAGGTGGCCAATAAGTGGGTTCTATAAACAACAAAATGTAATCAGAACGGGACAACAACATTTAACTCTCAAATACAAAGTTTGATGTTTGACGAATTGAAAAAGAGCTTAGGAAAGTTGGAAGTATAATTAGAAATACATAAAGTGTAATTGACTAAAGCCAGTACTAATTGATAATAAAAGCGATGTAGTTGTTAATACTCTGGTCGCAGCTTACAGTAGGCATATAGTTTTTTTAGTGACTCAAAGATTTGATTCAAAGAATTTCAAAGACATTCGGAGTTATCTGATACATTCCCAAGATGTCTCTAGATGTGAATGGAAAGATTGTCATCACCTAGACAGAACTCTTTAGTAAAGATAAATTGTGGCCATTGTAAGTAGATCCAACCTACGACGGCATCACAATTAAGTCAATGAAAAAACATCAGTGGCAGGAACAGTGGCTAAAGATCCATCGAAGATTATAAATGTGGCAGTAAGGTGAATAGGTCACTCTGCAGGTTCAACAATCAGATCGCATTGAAGCTTATACAACTGAGGATCCGATGAGTGAAAAGTTAATAATTGTATTTTATACTTGTAATCAAATCTGCTAACAATCAATTATAATTTATAGTTTAAATACATCCTGAAGTCTTTGGCTTAGCTTCTAGAGTTTGTGTTCTGTATTTCCTGCAAATAAGATGTTTTGATCATTAAAAATAATCAGTTGATGGAACAACCTGTGGCCATAAAAGGAAAATTAAACTATTTTCTTTGCAGTGCTACTTTAGTTTGTTCTAATACGATGAGTATTTCAACAATGTTCGTTTCCTTAATATGAGCTCAGTTTCTGAGGTATCTATTCCTTCCAAATTAAGATTCCTTTTAAGAATATTAAGTATAAAGGTATCGTTGTTTCTCATTTTAAGATTAGGCAATAATCTTTTTAAATAAAAAGAAAGAGTAAGAATTCTAGAGAATTCTGAGCACAGCGTTGCTTTGATTTTGTTAAAAAATATAGAAGAGATTCTATTTTCTTCCCATTGCTGATATAGGCCTCCCAAATGCTTCCAAATGAGGAGATGACGAGTCTCCGTTATTGTACTGAATTGAAAGAAAGCAGGGAAACACAGCCAAATTCGTCTGTGTCCTGAGGCAGATGGAGTGCTTTTCTGAGTTTATCTCCGTCGAAGTGTCTTATACTAGGGAGCCTCAAGGCTCAAAAAAGACAATCCGCATCCGTTTTTCATGTTGATCTGGCGATCCGTCTTCCTCTTAGTGATGTGGGTGGATGGAAGGTCAGTTAGATAAGGCTCTTCTGTCTTTCCGGCCAAAGACCCACTTGATAATCCAAACTAGTGAATCGAATTGGATTAAAAAGTCAATGTGCTTTGTTTAGTTGAAATGTTGGCAATAAAAAAGTTTATTAACTTCTTCAAATTACGATAAATAAATAATAATAAATTACGATAAACGTAAACGATTAGTAAATGTCAAAAATGAAACTACCATATTTAAAAATATTTTCTAACTTGAAAAAAAAAAAAAAAACACACAATCAAAAAAAAAAAAAAACTGAAAATAGTTTGACTATTCAATTAATTCATGAATGAAAAAATATCAGTAAAGAATTCTTGATCTAACAATGCGCTGATGTATTTCACGAAAGATAACAAGAATAAATAAAAATCCAAATAATAAATAATTTGAAGTGAAATGATTGCTATGTTTAATTAATGAGCATGATGAGTCTCTGCCTTAATCTATATTACTAAAATCTTTTATTTCTCTGTCTGTCTGTCTGTCTGTCTTTCTGTCTGTCTGTCTGTCTGTCCGGCGCAATTTTCTGAGAGAATGGAAAATAGAAATAATTTTTACAATGAAACATCCGCGACAGGAATCGAACCTGCAACCTTCTGATCCGAAGTCAGATGCCTTATCCATTAGGCCATAGGGACTACAACCCTCTTCATATGGTTTTTTGACTTATATCTCCTTTCCTTTCCCCCATCAATAAGGAATGTATTCAATCTTTTTTTTGAATGTCAACATTGTTTATTTATTTCACATCAGTCAGTTTATTTGTAATTCGAAACTGACAATTAGAACGATAATTGCCGAAACGTTGCAATATTTTAAATATTCTTACTTAACCAAATCCTATGTGATATTGAAAAATATGTGGGTGTACACGCCAGATGTTGGAGTAAAGAAAACAGAGTCAAGAAAGAGAGAAGCACTCTTTTTTTGAGGTGGAATAGCGAAAAAATCACTATTTGCAACTCAAAAACCATCAATAAATGTAACTCAAACGTCACTGAAAAGCGACAATTATAATTAAAATGAGAGTCAAAAAAGAATGATGCGATACTTCTATTAGATAGAATACTGAAAAATCACTATCTGTAACTCAGAAACCATCAATATTTGGAACACAAAAGCCACTGAAAAGTGTCACTTAGAATAAAAAAAGAGACTCAAAAAAGAAAGAAGCAGTATTTCTATTAGATAGAATACTGAACACTATTGTAACTCAGAAACCACTGAAAAGTATCATTTGGAATAAAAAAAAAAGTCAAGAAATAAGAAGCAGTATTTCATTAGATAGAATACTGAAAAATCACTATTTGTAACTCAAAAACCATCACTATTTCTAACTCGAAAACCACTGAAAAGTATCAATAGGAATAAAAAAAAAAGATAGTCAAGAAAGAAAGATGCACTATTTCTATTAGGTAGAATACTGCTCAGAAGTTAGACGTCTTAGCCATTAGACCACTAGGCCTACATTCTAATCTCTGTAAAAAATAAAAATATATCATAGATATATGATTTACAAGGTGGTTCTAAAAGCAGTCGTAGATTGAGAGAATATAGACATCAAAAATTAAATTTAAAAAAAAAGCTTTTAAAAATTTTTAGTTTTAGTTTCCTTGATGTAATTTGTGTGTGTGTGTGTGTGTGTGCTTTTTAATAAATAAAAAATTGTTTTCCGTTACATAAGGGAGGCTTCCGGAGCGAAGCGACGGGTAGCCGACTAGTAATAATAGAAATTTTTGGAATGGCTCAGTTCATGAAAATTAAGTGGTAGAGTTGTAATAATAATAATATCAATCTATCTGCATATAACAATATTTTGCATATAAATATTCCTTTATTTTAATTTCAACCACTCGTGGAATTTGTTAATATACAGTATTCTACAAATCGAAATAAGTGTTACAATTTTTTTTCTTATTACAGGACCCCCTCATGAAGTGATGAAGATCCAAAGGGGCAACGGTAGGGTAGGATCTGAAGATACTTAGCCAGTGAGACGAATTGGAGTCGAAAAACTAGTCTCGGGATGAATATAGTCACCGTGAAAGAGCGAAAGAGAGGTGGATGAATCCAATGGCTCTTCGGTTCGGGGATCGAACCTTGTTCCTTTAGTCTATAAACCATCATCTACATCACATAAACTGTAGGGAATCGCACAAATCTTTTACTTAAGGTTTAAGAGTAGATTAGGGAGATTTGTTAGAAGTTTCTTCATCTATACGATTCAACAAATTAATAATAATCATTAAGCTTCGTTTATTTTCATATTCAACGATTTTGAAGGAAGGAAAAACAATTCAAGTGAGCAATAAATTTTTATTTTTGATTACTATTAGTTTTAAATACCATAGTGTTAAGTTATTTACATATTTTGTAAATTTGAATGATATTAATTAAGACAACTATCGGACAAAATCCTTGAAATTTAAGTTTCCCAGGCGTAATTTTTATATAACTAATAAACATGAAAGCAGGACAAGTTCCATTTCGTACAATATAAAATCGACGTGAAGATAAAGTCAGTTCCATGATCTCTGAGGAATTGCAGAAAAAAAAAATCATTCTTTTGAAATTTTCATGTACAGATCTACTAGCAAATAAGATAATCCAATTTAATAGAAACGTTCGGCTGCCGTCGTTTCAGTATCAAAAACAGAAAGAAAACGAAAAGAATTTCTTAAAGACAAAAGGAAAGTACAAACGCAAAGCATCATGGGCTTACATCTTGCATGGCGTTAAAAGCAAATGCCAAAATCCAAAATCACCAAAAATCCAGTATTATTCAATATATCAATAACTTATATGAATTGTGATTGGTAACTTCATAGATTTTAGTCTCCAATCGCAGATTAGCGTGTAATTACAAAAAGAGAGAATAACAATATGATATGCCAATCACTTAATATAACAATAAAGGACACCTAATCTAATGATTTGCAGTTAGATAAATAACCCTATCGAAGTAGGTAAATCATAAGAAAGATGTTAATGAATTGAAACGGTATTAGCTGATTTATCTTCAATGAGAACTTTATGCAAATGCACACTAAACTCACATTAGATAATTATCTAAATATTATCTTATCAGGAGCTTCGATAATAGCAAAGTTCGTCAACGGAGCTGTTCCTAAAGAAGTAAATTATAGTTTGTGCCGTGAACAATAGCTCGATTTTTTTTATGGCTTAAATTAAAAAAAAAATCATAATTTACTTCATTTTTTGTAGCTTTTGAAGATGTCTAAACCCTTACCATTTCTTACTAAAAAACATCCTTCATGTATTTTGTTGCAGTGAATTCAATTATGTTAATGCTTTGGTCAGAAACAAAAACTGAAATGAAAGGAACTGAAAAAAAATGAAGTTTCCTAAAATCGACAACTGACACTTTTTCGATTCTGCAATTTTAATACTTCTTTCCGTGATGCATAATCTATATTACTAAAATCTTTTATTTCTCTGTCTGTTTGTCCGGCGCAATTTCCTTTGAGAATAGAAAATAGAAATCATTTTTACAATGAAACGTCCGCGATGGGAATCGAACATGCTTCTGATCCAAAGTCAGATGTCTTATTCATTAGGCCACAGGGACTACAAATGACTTTATATTGTTTTTTTACTTATGTTTCCTTCCCCTTCCCCCCATCAATAATGAATGCATTAAACCTTTGTTTTTTGTTTTTTTTGAATCTCAAGATTGTTTATTCATTTCCCATCCGTCAGTTTATTTTTAATTCGAAAATGACAATTAGAACTATAATTGCCGAAAAGTTGAAATATTTTAAATATAATATTCTTTCTTAACCAAATTCTATATGTTATAGAAAAACAAGCGCGTGTACACGGGGGATGGCCTAGTTAATAATAGAACTAAGAAACTGAAATATATTACATTTGTTTACTTAAGCAAGTTAATTAAGCAAATGATGATAGATACTAACATGTTGCACGAAGTCGATTTAATTTATTATTGTTTTATAATAAAACACTCTCAAATTGAATAAATATCTTAACAAGTTTTCATCGCAGTTTTGAGTATGAAAAGACTATTCCAATATTATTGTTTAGAAGCAAAACAGTTACTTGTACATATTTTTCACATGTGTAATAGTGAAAAGTATAATCCCACCCAAAACATTTCATGTAAAATAAGTTGCCATGACTCATACGCTCATAATGCTTTCACTGTTAAAAAGATATGAGATCTCATGTAGAGCCAAGCCCCTAACTCTACAAGGCCTAACTCTACAAGCCCTAACTCTAAAAACCCTATATCTTGGTCA
>JAFIDM010009631.1:96067541-96084431 GCA_023159025.1 Thereuonema tuberculata | reverse complement strand
CTCTACATGAGATCTCATATCTTTTTAACAGTGAAAGCATTATGAGCGTGTGAGTCTTGGCAACTTATTTTACATGAAATGTTTTGGGTGGGATTTCATTTCTTTTTGTAGGATGAGATCTGATAACTTTTTAACAGTGAAAGCGTTATGAGCATGCGAGTCTTGGCAACCCCTTATTTTACATGAAATGTTTTGGGTGGAATTTCATTTCTTTTTGTAAGATGAGATCTGATAACTTTTAACAGTGAAAGCGTTATGAGCATGTGAGTCTTGGCAACTTATTTTACATGAAATGTTTTGGGTGGGATTATCTATTACAACTAAATTTAGTTTTAAGATTATTTAGAAAATGAATTTTTTTTTTCAATACCCTATTTTTCTGTTTTTCAATTGGTCAACTTGTATATACAAGCTGTTTGCACTTTTGTAACAAATCACATTATTACACAGTATTATTTAGGCCGAAGCATTGAGGGTAAGACGCATTTCAGATCTTAATAAAATCCAAAGTATAAAAGCTAGATAAATGAAACTTAGCGTATTTCATTAGTATGGTAACTGCATCTTATCCTGAAAATTTGAGCTCTCTAGTATTATTCAGGCCGAAGCTATGATGGTTCGATAATACATAACCAGACCCCCCCCCCCTTTATGAGGGGTTGGAATGTGAAAGTTACGGATTTCTTAATTTTTTTGTTGTTTGTGTGCTAATCTTAGCCTGCATACCAAATTTCAGCTTTCTAGGACTTCAGGAAGTACCCTAGAGGTTTTGATGATGAGTCAGTCAGTGAGTCAGTGACGGAATCGACGTATTTTAGGTATTAATAAAATCCAAAGTATAAAAGCTAAATAAATGAAACGTAGCGTATTTCATTAGTCTGCTAACTGCATCTTATCCTGAAAATTTTAGCTGTCTAGTATTATCCAGGCCGAAGCTATGAGGGTTCGAAAATACGACGAAACACTTCCATAAAAGGTACGTAGTGCCCTTCCTGCCTTCGGCTCGTCTTGGCGGGGGCACTGCCGTGCCCCCAGATTATAAGATTTTTTAAGTCTCAACTATGAGGGTAGAAATAACTTAAGATATAATATATATTTAGGGCGGCCATAATTAAAGTATTGCTATTCAGAGCGCTCTATAGTTCCCACTAATAAACGTAATGCCATCAGAATTAAGAAATAAATAAATTCCTATTCCAGGAATCCGGAGAAGTATTCGGTGGAAAAAAAAAGTTTAAAAATTTGCTATTAGGGTGAAATATGGCGCTGTACACGTGGAAATGCATGATTAAGTATCAACAAATGGATAACTAAGACAAAACTAAGATGAAATTTCAAATTTTTATTTTCTCTTTCTAAAAATTGAGACAGAAGCTGAACTATGCCAAAGGAAATGCTATCAAAGATCCAAACACACTAACAGTTGCTGACGATGAAATTCTTGTTTTCCATTGAATGGCCTCACGCTCGCCTGACTTTACACTGTGTGTGATTTTTTGGCTGAGGGGTTACCTCAAGATAAAATTAATTCAGGAAATGATTTGCGGAGAATGACTCTCGAGTTGTTGCATTCTGCAGTTGATCACATTCTGTATCTAATGCAATTTCTAATCCAGAACATTAAAAATCACAGTGAACATCAACGTCATCATTAGCGACTGTGAATGAGTTCGGAGGTTTTCCTCTTGCATTTCCTCTAAAATATTAGTTCAGTTTCTGTCCTAGTTTTTGGAAAGAGCAAACAAAAATTTGAAATTTGACCTTAGCTTCGTCGTAGTTGACACTTAATTATTCATTTGTTGATACTTTGTCATGCATTGCCTATTTTACAGCGCCATATTTCACCCTTTTGGCAGATTTTGGAACTTTTTTTTTTCTCACGAAATCCCATTTCCCAAATAGTTTATTTCCTAATTCTGGTGGCATTCGGTTCTTTAGTTGAAGCTACAGAGCTATGAATAGGGATGTTCAAATTATGATCACTTTATACTAGCATCTGAAACAAATGATGCTATCATGGATTTTTCTAACTTTTATTAACTATAATGAAATCAACTTACTTATAATTCCTAAAATGTTATAGTCAATTGACAACATTTTATTTTTAAAAAGGTTTATCAGATTAATTTTCAAATGTCTTAATTTGTTTTTCTTTTTGTTTAATGTAGTTTCATAATTTAAGTTTTACAAATGTGTTGAGACCTGGCGATATTTTTTAACTGAACGAATACATTTCTAATCATATATCTTCTTCTAATAATATAATGTATACTGAGAAAAATATCAATAAATCTCTTACAATTTTTCTCA
Source organism: Thereuonema tuberculata (assembly GCA_023159025.1). Classification (NCBI taxonomy): domain Eukaryota; kingdom Metazoa; phylum Arthropoda; class Chilopoda; order Scutigeromorpha; family Scutigeridae; genus Thereuonema; species Thereuonema tuberculata. The sequence continues at coordinate 96,082,121 of JAFIDM010009631.1, read as the reverse complement.
AAAGTAATATATATTACACTCTGTTGCAAAAAAAAAAATCGAAGCACCATGAAGGAAGTTACTGTGTTTATTGAAATTAAATATGCGTAAAGCTCATTCACAGGTAATGAAATGATTACAATTTCAAGGCCATAGGACCCATACTGGTGAGCAATTGCACATTGAATGTTCAAATCAGTAACTAGTGAACCCCCCCCCCTGGCGACGATGCGTGCTCGTATATGTCGAGGTAAGGAGTGATAAAGATTCCTAATCTCATCCTGCGATACATTCTGCCAGGCATCTCGCACTTGTTGCTCGAGATCTTCAACAGTTTGGGGTGTCCGAATCTGGCGGCCTACATGTCCCATACATTTTCGATTGGCGAAAGGTCTGGCTGTCGTAAGAGATAGCACCTCACACCATCACACCATGGGTAATGGCTATATGCCTGTGTAAAACAAAGAGTGCTTGGGACCGCTGGCCCCGCAGGTCGCCCCTAGTCATCCTTCGTACAACTATAACAGCTCAACGAAATGTTGATGACATCCTGCGGCTGTTTGCGTTACCCTTCATGGCAGGTTATCCTGGGGCCATTTTCCAACAAGATAATCCCAGACCCCATACGGCTCGCATATCTCTGGAGTGCCTCCGTGCTGTTTATACTCTTCCTTGGCCAGCAAGGTCACCAGACCTTTCACCAATCGAACATTTATGGGACATGGTGGTAGGCCGCCAGATTCGGGCATCCCAAACTGTTGCAGATCTGGAGCAAAAATTGAGAAATGCCTGGCAGAATATATCGCAGGATGAGATTAGGAATCTTTATCACTCCTTACCTCGACCTATACAGGCATGAATCACCGCCAGGGGGGGGGGGTTTCATCAATTACTGATTTTAACATTCAATGTGCAATTGCTCACCAGTGATGGTCCTATGGCCTTGAAATTGTAATCATTTCATTACCTGTGAATGAGCTTTACGCATATTTAATTTCAATAAACACAGTAACTTCCTTCATGGTGCTTCGATTTTTTTTTTTGCAACAGAGTGTATATTAATTTTAATTTTAATAAAAAAAGGGAATAGGAATAGCTTCTAACACAATTAATTTAGTAAATATTAGTAAATTCAACATGTTTGATCAAAACAGTTATTATTAAGTTACAATTAACACTTATTGTGTTTTATCAAGTTTACTTACGGACTGATATACAGTATTAAATGTTTAGCGATAAATCAAAATCATAAATGTTCATGGTGCATTTTATTTGGATTTCTTTTTAAAACCAGACAAATTGTCCATGACAAAATCTCTTGAAGCATTTATTAGTGACTATTAAACTGACATGTAATGATGTCAGCGTTGCATTCTATTGACAGTTCAAATGACAGTCAATAATAATATAGAAAGCGTGTTTCGATGTAAATTGATCATGAATTCATGTTGTGTTTTGAGACAACTTTAGCTACAACCTTTCCTTCAAATGTCCTATTTTGGTATCAACCAATAAATTACATGAATGATATTCTAAAACACGAAGGCAGGTAAACTTAAGAATTCATTCCTCAGGGAAAAATTCAGGGAAAAATTTAGGTATTCATTCGGAAGTTATTGAAATTTTCTATTATCTATTTCAATACTCCTTTTTTTCGTTCTTCCGTTGTCTATTATTCGTATCTATTTTTTGTACCGAAGTTTAGAAGTTTCAATTTGTAAGTACATCTGACAAAAAAAAGTGTTTTTTAAAAGCAGAAACTGCTTTTAATAGTAAATAAATAGTAGTGGATAGTATTTTCGAGATCTGCCATCCCCTCTTCAGTGTAAAATAAATTTTTGTTTGAAACTTAGCGGAAATTACATCGTAACTTATTTTTTTAAGTCTAATGAGTAAAGGAATTGGAATAAAACTTGAGGCTGCTTCATCCCTGGTGATTTTGATGGTTGCTATGGAAACCGTTGTGTTCTAGGCTTCGGGGTGTTTATTGGGCCAGCATCGAGGCGGTTGAGAGTAATTTTAAAAGGAAACTTCCTTTTGGAAGAAATTAACGGGAAAAGGAGGGAGGGAAGTTTTTAGAAGCTGAAATAGTTTTATAGATAAGGTTGGAAACTGTTTATTCCACAGCTTCTTTTCATGTAATTATTTCTAAACAATTATTTCTTCTACTGTTAATGTTGTCAGAGTAATCAATGACGCAGTGGCCTCAAATTTTATTTGCTTCCAATTCCTCTATTCTCTATTAAATGTAATTTTCCATTATGTGCAAAATAATGCAACAACTCGAATACAAAACATTTATTTTACATTGAAGAGGAGATCAAGAGATTCTGAAAGTGCTATTTACTACTATTTATTTGTTATTAATATTTTAAAAGCAGTTTTTAAGTGTTTCCAAAAATTTAATTGACCAGCATTGTACACACGTTAATTTACTGAGATTAAAAGTTATTTCATTTATTAACATCATTACTTACATGAACAATTCTAAAGTAAAATCATAAGAAAATATTTTATTACGATACTTTCAAAATACAGTCAGACCTCGATATAAGGTCACCCGCATAAGGTCACTTTTCTAAAGTCCCGGCTCATTGAATTGAATTGCGTATGAATCGGTTATAAGGTCAACCCGCTTATAAGGTCACTTTCGCGAGGTCCCAAGGGGTGACCTTATATCAAGGTCTGACTGTATACATCTAATAAAGCATGAGGGAAACCATACAAAGCATTTCATACAGTTCACAGATCACCTACTCCCTGTGTTTTAAGAATGTGGTCCAGGTAAGATACAAAAATACTGCTTTGGCTGCATATGATTTTTCTTTCATAAATTATAGTGACATTTTCTAACAACCCTTTGGTTTTGTTTATCTGGATGCAGTTAATAAGATCATTCTGTTTCTCTCTCACATGTTTACTTACTATGAGAAATACTTACAAATAATGTTTTCGTTAACTATCATTACCCAACTTTGTTTTTTGTCCACGCAAAGAAATGTGATTGGTTGCGGTACATAGAATGTAAAGAATGGTTTCAGGAATCTTAAGGCTGTCTTACAATAAAGGGCTGTTAACTAAACAAATCCGCAAAGTCAACGAAAATTCGAGCACAAACCTGGCTATATCATTGGAAGAAAAACTCAATAAAATCTCATAAATCAATTCAGCACAAACACTCTACACGCACTAAAACTCAGACTGGCCACGGGTTTTGGTCATATGATGCGCTGCAGTCTACTGCAAACCCTTCTTGAAGTTACATGTATCATCTCTCTCCCCATGTGTCATCTCTCCCAACTTTACTATATATACTAATGATGATCCGGTGTCTAATTACTCTTTGCTAATCGAGCTGCTTTATGACCACAGGTAAGGAGATACAGAACATTATTTTCTGGCATACAGTCCTATTTCGAGAAGCTTCTGAATGTCTTCTTTCTTATTAATGATGTTCGTATTATCGTAGTAACCTCCAAGGAATTTTGACAAACTGTCATGTATGTTGTATAGTGTATTAAGAAAGACGAGTGCCTGAAAAACTTGTTTCAAGCGTATTCCTAATTTGCACATTCCTACTTCATCATCAAAAATCTCAATTAATCAAAGGTATCAACAATTGCAGGATCCCACCAGCCAACCAAAAAAAAACAGAAATATAATGATATCAAAGCAGCGGGTTGGCGATCCCTAGAATAGGTATTAGATATAAAACATACAATTTATTAATTTTGATTACAAATTATACTTTATCTAAGAAACAAAACTAAAACCTGCAACTTTCTTTATTTATGATTCCAGTGTATCATATTTTAATAATTTTCTGTTAGAATTAAATATTTTTTTTGTTCGGATCCTATTCAGTGTTTGAGTTGCAAATGCGGTATTTATTCTTTAAATGTATTAATTAAGTTAGAATTCATTAAATGTCATTTCATTCAATCCGGAATTAATTGTAATAGAATATTCCTCTGCTAAGAATTCGAATAAAGCTTAGTTTTTTAGTTTCTAAAAGTCTCAGTAAATTCTGGATTATATAAATTTGGAAAAAAATAATTACTTTTCTAACATTTAGTAATGAAGATTACTGCATTAAAAAAAAAAAACTAAAATAGAACCACATTTGCAACAGAATAAAGACTTGCGCAGTTGTTTTTTTTTTTTTCTCTTTACATTTTGTGAGTTGACTTGATGCCACCAACTCCCATTTATCTAATTTCCCTAGAAAGCGAAGCGAACAACGACCAATATAATCTAATTAGAATTGCAGTTTTACAGGAAATGAAATTTGTTATGGAAATGCTGTGCATCGGTTAAATTGTAATGATTTCGTTTCACAGGCGAAAAAGGAAAATGACACATAGAGAAAAAAATAAAGAAAAAAAAAGCCTTTTAAATAGTCTCTGATTGACATACAGCAAGGAATACAGTTGAGATTCAATAAAAAAAAATATATTTTTCTTTATAACTAATGGAAATTCATCTAAATTAAATGAAATCTATTGAGATAATTAAAAAAAATAACTAAAGATCAATTTTTACCTTTGACTAGGAATATTGCTGACATATTATTGAAATAAATTTACTTTACTTTATTGAAATCCAATCAGATTTTAAACAAAAAGGATATAAACATAATCTACATATTTTTTTGCTACTTTTAGATTTAAAGAAAAATTTAATTTTTAGAGTAATTTCAAATAAGGCTTTTTTTCCAAAAATGTTAATTTATTACTGGCTATTTTTAAAATCAACAATCAATTTTAATGTTCTTTGGATTTTATTTTTTAAAAAAAAGCAATAGAATTTATTTCATTGGACAAAATAAGAGAGTTACACATCATTTCGTATTTTATGATTTTTTTTTTTTTTTTTTACAAAAGTAAATGATAAATCGTTTAAATAAAAGAACCATTTTATAAATAATTAATTAAGTATAAAATTTGAATGATTATTAGTCTCTATAAAAATTAATAAACATTTAAAACGGCTAATTAAAAAGAAAAAAAAATAATCATATGTTTTCTTTTTTTTTTTTTTTTTACATTCTTTCTCTTTTCTTTTTCTTTTTTTTTTTTAATTGTTTATCCAGTGACCTCGACTTTGATGGGATGAACAAAATAGAACTATAAGAACTTTGCGTTATTGTTTATAAGGATCAATGATGTTGTTTTATTTATTTATTTTTTTTCATATAAGAGATATTTATTCCTTTTCCCCCCAAATCTTATAGTGCTACTTCTCAGTATAACATGAACCAATACAGAGAAGCCCCACCACAAGGCTTTATTTTCGATAACACTAGCGAAGGTTATTGGTGGGAAACATTGGAGAAAAAGAAAGGTCAGATTTTCCCAGGCACCGCCACTATTATGGAAGTAAAGAGTAGGTAAAGGATTTGTATTAAATTTAAACAAAAATACTTAAAATCTTTAAGAATCATCCTCATTAAGTAAATACTTCTTTGGATTATATTTTTTTCGGATATTAATTATCCAAATAATATTTATTTGGAATTTATATTAATTATAAAATTGCTTTAGACTTTAGTTATAAAGTGAATAGTTTGTTCTTGACATTAAAGTAATATTTACACCACCAAACAAATGACAAATTCAAAGGACGAAAATGAAGAAGACTTCTGAAAATTATTATCTGATTTAAATTCGAAATTTTAGAACTATTCCTTAACTACTTAAAAACACTTGTGATCGTTCAAATTTAGAATTTATGTAAAAAATTCAATTTAGGTGAATGATACTTCTTCAATTCTTTCTTTCAAACCTAGTAATCGATTGTTTTCTATAATGATATTCTCCTTAATTTTTCTTAAGACATCATAAAAAGACCGAGTTCAATTTAACCAGAACTAATTCAGGTCTGAAACATTTTATTAATGTTTTAACGACCCCTAAATCAAAATCGTAAAGTCTTTTGCATTTCCTTGTCTTTATGATGTTTTTCTGTGAAGAAACTAATTAGGTAATTAACGGAATTTTGTAAATGGCTTGATTGAAAATTTTTAGAAACTTTAGCCTCGTCTTGTTAATTAAATAAACTAACTTGTAAGTAATAAAACATTACGACTTCTTTGACAGAAACTAATAACACAAAGTACTTAAGATATATTTATTGATAAGAAATTTATAAATAAATAAATTATTTATAAATTTAATATAAATAATAATAATAATAATAATAATAATAAATTTATTATTATTAATGATAAATTATTATTATTAATTATTAATGAGTATTATTGAAAGTATGTTTTTCACAACAAAATCATTAGTTTTAAAAACTAACTTTATTCAAAAACTTCTTATTTTGAATAACTCCATTCAAAATCTTAATTTTCAGAGTCGAAAATATATAAAACTAATAAAATAAGGGGCTTTAAAAAAAATTAAAACAGGTCTTTTCCTCTAAAAGCTGAATTATTTAAGAAACCAGGTTACAAGTAACCTCAATATCTAATTTTTCTAAATAATTTTTATTATGATAACTATTAATAGTGATCAAATCTTATCAGCAAAATCCCTCAACTTTAAATATCATACCCAAATTTTAAAATGCATTCCACAAATTAGACTTAGTGACTTTTTTTTTCATTTTCATGTTTTTTGTTTGTTGTTGTTTTTTTGAAATTAAGATGAGATAATACTTATAATTATAGAAAAATATTTTTTTTAGGTTTTTCGTATTTTTTTTTTTTTTTTTTAGATTTCTGTAGCTGTTTCGTTATTTTTTATTAAAGTAAATTAAGCAGTATATTTTACTTCTTTTATTTTCTCACTAAATTATGAATAATATAGTATATTTTTATGTCTTAGATTTCAATGAAAATAGTCATTTTTGATGTCCCTTGAACTGATTTGCTATTTTCAGTTGAGTTAAGTATGTCTTAATTGTTAATTGTATGTCTATTGTCTTATCAAATCTTTAGCCCGATGAAGACAGCCGGAAGGCAGACCCTCGAAACTGTAACTAGTTATTTGTATGTTTTAATTTGAGTGCAGTCTGGTCGTTTATACTGAATTTACAAGTGCACGTAAAAAGCTTCAATCAAATATAGCTATCTTCGTTGAAAAGTTATTTGGGTTACTTAGGACTTTCCCGTGCATCCTTTTTATAAAAATTACTTGACTGTATAAAAGTCTGTTGTTAATTGTCAGATTTATTAAAAGCAATAACAGAGACGGAAGGGGATGGATAAATTCTTCTCATTTTCAGAAAGATCCAAATTCCGGACAGATTGTAAATTCATTAATTAAAACATTGTAGCTGAGCAACAAACAATGAGAACACAGCCACGGGGGAGGGGGGATAAGGGGCTCAAGCCTCCCCCCAAACCCAAAAACAAACGAAAGAAAAAGACAAGAAATAAAAAAAAGAAAGGAAGAAAAAACAAGAAAACCTTTATTAAAGCACTGACGTATCTGTATTTTATTATTTTGGAAAGTGATCTTTTGAAACAATTTACTTTTAAATAGGGCTACGTCTGAATGGACTTTTTACCCCATAGCCTTTCCCCCCTCAAATCTTACGCCTGGATGCGCCACTGATGAGAACACTAGAGAAATTGAAGTATCATGAATTAATTCTGTTCTGATTCATTACAGAACACAAAAAAATTAAGTTCATCGAAAAGTAATCAGTTTATTTATCAGTTTAAAAATGGTCTACGCTTGAAGTGAAGATGTAAGTGGTTCCAATTTCAATGGAATTACTTATTTATCCCACTACAAGTAGTTCTGATTGTTTTTATGCTTGTTGTTAATTTAATTTTAATCATGTTTTAATTAAGTAATTAATTCAAATTTTAAATTTTGAATATGTCAAATGGACAGTGAAACACGAAACCAACACACAAAAGCTTCGTGAATGTTATACTTAAGACAACGTAGAGAAATACTTGTAAATATGATTTCATATTCTTTATTTATCATTGAAATTTTATTAAAATATGAATATACAGTATTTGGAGATGAGGGAACAGATATATAGATAAATATAGATTTGGTTGACGTAGCTGTAGATCTAAAATAGGGAATTGATTTTATTGACAGTTATTGAAAAGACAAGAGTGAATGGAAATCTCCATGGGTAGAATTTTAATGATGGAAAACAAAATGAATTTGACTCCATCGAAAGAAAGTGTTTTGAAAAGCGAACGTGACTTCAATTAACTGTGTTGGGTTGTTGAAAAGTTGCTAAATTCATGTTGACGTGGGTGGGGTTTTTAAGAATGGAAACAAATCAACTCCATGTAATTACTCCTAGGAAAATTTCGACGATTCATTGTTCAGATTTGTAACTAAATAATTATAAAGACTACAAAATATTCTGTTGGAAAATGTTTTCATCTTTTTTTTTGTTAATTTTACAAAAAATGTAAAATTAACAGAAAAGAATGTCTAAATTCTGACTAATAGAGGATATGGACGCGATGCTTTAACCCTAGCAGCAAATCAATCTATGTGTGATCAAGATAATCCGAGAAAAACATTTAGTAATAAGATTAGATTTACAGTGTGAGTAGAATAGATTTTTTTTTTATTTTTTTATAAATATTATTTGAAATTTGCCATATATCTGTTAATTATATCGGGTGATCAAGAAATAACAGGTGTTCGGAGCCCTGTAGCGTGTTGTGTACTGGACGAAATAGAACAAAATTTGGCCACCATACACATTAAAGTATGCGGTTTCGATTTGTCAAGAAAAAAAAATTAGTACCAAACAACGCCGATAGGGGAAATTCTTGCACTGCAAGCAAATAATGTGTGGAAAAAGAATACAAAACTGCCAATGGAAACAGTAAATAACAACACACCAAATACCAATGAAAAACGTTTATTATAGCAACCTACAAATTTGGCTCAAGGTGACCACCAGCCTGATGTCCCACTAATTGCATGCGGTACTCGAGGTTTTCGACGGTGGCTCGCAGTATATCAGCATTTATTCGTCTGACATATAACGTTATTTGATCTTATAAGGTAGGAATGTCAGGAACATATCCTTGATACACAATGCTTTTCAGGTAGCCCCACAACCAGAAATCGCAAGGATTCAGATCAGGGGACTTCGGAGGCCAATTCATGGGAAATGCGCGACTAATTACTCTAGCGTCTGTGAAATTTTGACGCAGGACATCCTTCACCCGATGTCCGATGTGCGGTGGCGCACCATCTTGCATGAAAATGGTAGAATCGATACAATTTCTTTGCTGCAGTTGAGGTATCACAAAGTTCTCGAGCATAGCGGCCTACCTGTCGGAATTGACAGAACAAGTCACTAGTCCATTTCTACAAACTTCTTCATAAAAGAAGATACGGGCCGATGATAAAAGAAGCAGTGAACCCACACCAAACTGAGACTTTCGGCGAATGTAAGGGGATCTCTTGACCAACGTGTGGATTTGTATCAGCCCAAATACGGCAGTTGTGTGTGTTGATATCACCGTGCACATGGAAGTGAGTTGCATCGCTCCATAATATCCGCCACGACCACTCGTCATCCACTTCAAATGGAGCCAAAAATCTCAAAGCAAACTCGAATCGGGTATTTCTGTCCCCTGGGAGCAATTCTTGAATGGGTGTTATCTTATACGGATAAAATTTCAAGATCTTACGCAATATCTTCTGCACCGTCGACAACGGGATATCTGTTTGTCGTGATATTAAACGTGCACTGCTGGTACCTTGCTCATTAGCTATCGCCTGATCCTGAACGGCAGTTGCAACTTCTTCAACGTGTTCCTGCTTGATACGTTTACGTCCTCGGCCTGGCTGCACACCTAGAGTTCCTATTCTTTCAAATTTTTCAACCATTCTTCGTAAGTTAGTTATGGTCATCGGTCCTCTACGTAACTATTTTAACCGCCGGTATTCACGAAGAGCAGCATTGGCATTTTCATCCCGCTGATAAAACAGCTTGACTAATAAGGCAAGATCACGTAGTGACAACGCCATCGACGGGCGACTTCTTGCAGAATGACTAGAATTCCCGCAACCCCTCCTTTTATCCTCGATATCGTGTCACAAAGTACCCGTATTTCATAATGCATTTTTTGACCGCACCGCCAGAATTTTCCCTATCGGCGTTGTTTGGTACTAATTTTTTTTTTTCTTGACAAATCGAAACCGCATACTTTAATGTGTATGGTGGCCAAATTTTGTTCTATTTCGTCCAGTACATAACACGCTACAGGGCTCTGAACACCTCCTGTTATTTCTTGATCACCCGGTACTTTTATTCATACAATGCACTCACATAGTCTAAAGATTGCATTTAAGAGTTATTAATTGGGAAACTTTTTATGCTTAGAAAGATGAAATTTTAATAGTAGTTTTAGTTATCGAATAATAAAACACTTTGATAATTTGTTTTTAAGACTTAGGAGTTGAGTTCATACAAATGCGCTTTCTATGAGTGCATTTTAAAGCTGGAAGAGTAATTAGAACTTTCTCTCTTGTCTAATTGAAAATTTGGAAGAAATAAGAAAGATGCATAAGCTGAGTTTTGATGAGTGGCTATCTATGAAATAATTGAGAAAATGTTCCTTTTTCGTTATTCTAGTGTCCATTTATCGATATTCTTAAACAATTCATAACAATTATTTGATAATTTCTACTGTAACGATTAGTTTATTACGATTGGACAGAAAATGAAAGAAGATTTCGAACACAATAGAACAAAATCTGGATATATAAAGTTTTTTATATTACAGTAGATTAAATTATATTCATTTCAAAGTTGTTCTTCATGTTTTTCAGAAGCCATTTATCGATAGCTTATTTTAGCTCTTCCTTTCAAACATACGAGTAAGAACTAAAATTAAAAATTAAAATTAAAACGAGTGTAAAAGAGGAAACAAAGCGTCTGTACAATCAATTTACAGTATATGGAATAATTTTCTTAGAAACTTATAAAGTAGAAAAGCATTGTTTTTCTACAAATAAGCAATGAAGTGATTTGCTTTGAAAGACTCCATCCATTTATGTTGTTAGATTATTAGTTGTCAGTTTGTTGAAACTTACTCAAACAAACTGTTGGGCAATGAATGAGCAAACCATCTTTGTAAGATATGGAAGACATGGTATTTTTACAAAGTGAAACTAAAAGTTGTACTGATTGTTTCATTGTTTCATACTACCACTATTTTAGGATTCAAACCAAAAATCAATGCAGCTACAACGAATTGTCCTGGTTCAAGTATTCGAAATAATCTTATTTTAATAAAGTCTCTTGTATTCTGACTTTATTTAGCTCATAAACAGAGTAGCTCGTGTAAATAGAACAAACAATTAGAACCGTTATCGAACCAACAGTTTGTGTGTACAGCAAAGAAATGTGGAGGCCAATCTCAGTACAATAGAAGTCGGATAATAATGTGATACAAGTTTCCGGTAAAAAAAGTAAGTGGTTTCGTCTAACCATGATAGCTCTGAATACCTGTTATAAAGGCTTTTAAGCCTGAACGCTTCTAATAAAAAGTAAATATCCAATTAACAATAAATTGTGCCTTATTATAATTTCGTAGGTTGAATTCCGAGAATCAAAATTTTGACTACTGATGCAGAGTTGCACAAATGGCCCAATTTGATTACGTTAAAAACTAATTATCTGAAAAGTTTTGAGGTTATTGTGATCTGTTCCTTTATTTCGCTGATTTTTGAAGAAAATACAAAATTGGACATTTGTCTTTCATCTTGTTGAGGTTCAGAGATGCCTTTCTAACTAATTTAAATTACAAATTTACTAAATCTGAATTATTATAAGGAATAGCGGATATTGGAAAATGAAAGTCTTAGAATTTATAAGATTTGTAGATTTGTGTATATAAATTACAAATGAAAGCAATTTTATGTGGAACCTCATTCTATAACTAATTATAATTAGTTGAATTAAGTTTAAGAAAATTAAAATATATTTATTTTCATAAACGCCACAGCTGGTGTGACATAAAAAAGGAGAATTATGATTTAAGTTTATTACGAGTTTAAACCCTGAAATGTCCACGGATAAAGTTTTAATTTGTCTAAACAAAATTAGGAAAAACAAGATACTTCAATCATATAGTGAGCGCATATAAACATCCTCAATCAACAGAATAGATATCTCGTATTGGGTTTAGAGGTCTCTAAATGCAATTGGCTATCTTTCCAGTTTGGACCTGGAAAAAGGTAACTTATAATTGGAGATTTGTGGGCTAGCGCAGTCTAGCTAAAATAGAATTAAACTATAGAATTTCCATTTAGTTTGTACATTTTAGGAGTAGACCTTGCTTAATAGACTTATTTTAACACGTTTTTATTAGCTGATTTTCTTCTTTGTCTGTTTGTTCGGTACAAATTTTTTCAATTGATTTTAAACTAACTTCCCAATGAGCTAGCGACTTGAAACTTTAAACGTAGCTCAGAAATGGATGACAATGCAATATTAACTCGCTTTATTGTCTGTCTGTTCGTTAGGGAACCCTAATTCTTCGGATAACAGGTCGGTGCCGCACGGAGCGTCCGCTACCAGTGTTTCTGCAAATGGCCGCATGGCGCTGAGGCAGCATTTTTGCATTGCAAGGCAGCGGCTTTTTTCTTTTTCTTTTAACATTAAAACGTTTTTTATCGTGCTTAAAATTTAAATTCGTGTTAAATGTTTAAAACCGATTGAAAAATTTCATACACACAAGACTAAAAAACAGAAAATAATTATTTAAAAAACTATTTTTTTTTCATATACCATGTTTTTAAGACGGACTATAAAGTATAAAATAATTAGCATAAAAAGTATAACGAAAACCGTAAGGCGCAAGATAGTATGCACTCCATCCATACCATATCATTATCTATTGCATGCTCCCCACGTTTTTCATTATACTTTTTATACTAATTATTTTGTACTTTTTAGTCCGTCTTAAAACGTGGTATATTAAAAAAAAAATTTTTTTAAGGAATTATTTTTGAAAATTAGGTTCTTGCATTACTATAATCTTGGTGTGCATGCTTAACAGGAAGTGCAAGTATTTTTAATTTAAAAATATCTATGTCGCGCATCTACTGCGGTAAGTGTATTTCCCAAAGGTGAACAACCTTGAGATTTATGAATAGTGATTGATAATAATATTTTAATAACATAGTTTGATATTCACTCATCCCAAGTCAAGGTCAGGTTTAGCTGAAAAGCCCAAAATTTACAGCGTTATGCACGTCACAACTTGAGGTCACGCCCCACTTCTAAACCCCGACCCCTAAAACCGGTGAACAGATGTCAACTTTTAACATTTCAAATTCGCAGTTTGAAGTTTTATACTTTAAAAAAATTCATTGAGGCCGCTCTTTGTGGCACATGGACTTTCTCACTCGTTTTTTCATTGGAGAGTTTTTTTCATTGTGTAATTTATTCCTTGAGGCACCACTGCGCTTCCAATGTAATGTGATGTCAACTTTATTGTTATTTATTTGTAGTTATACCAATGCCCTAAAAGCTATACAAAGTTTGTGGCAAAAGCTGCAAAAACAACGTGAGGATAAGGTCTTGAAGATAGGAAAAGCGTCAAAAAGTTGAAATTTCTATTCGGCCGCCATTTTGAAATGGGTCATCCGATTTACCATCCTAGTCCTTAAGGTATCTACCACCCATAACAGTTTTAACTCAAAAGCTCAAAATTTACGGCAGTTATCCACAACACAACTTTGAGGTCATGCCCCATTTCTAAGGCCAGCCCCCTAAGAACCCGTGAACAGATTTCGGTTTTTTTGTTTATTATTTGTAGTTCAATCAATGCCCTAAAAGCTCTGAAAAATTTATGGCAAAAGCTCTAAAAACAACTTCAGTATAAGGGTTTGAAAATAGGAAAAATCGTCAAAAAGTGGATTAAGAAACACACATATACAGTTTATACAAATATACTGTACATATCGTGGGAAGAAGAATTTGAGTGGCATATATATTTGTGATCTACGACCCCTGATTGGCGCTTATCACAGAATCCCGAGTTCATCTGTTCAGATAGGGGAGAACACAAATTATGTATTTAGTTAAAGATTATTGGAAAAAAAATTATGTTTATATTAAAAGTATATTCTGGCAAAATGAATAGAAGGACGCCGACACACAATGGCAATTGTTAAAAATGATTTTTAAAACATTAAAATTACAGGACCAGATTTCACCTTTGCAACAAGGTTTTTTCAACTGAATATATCCAATAAAAAGTTGTTCTTAAATACGGTTTGTATCCAATAATATGAAATAAATTTTGGTGGCGCTGGGATAGACCAATGGCGTCTTGGTAATGGAGGCAATGGAAGAGCCATCTGTTCAAGGTGCATCATGGGAAACTGGAACATGTTCGGCAGTTGATTCTGGTATCGGGGAGGATTCAAAACCGGAAGTCGAGCTGTCGTGAACTATCGGAAAACAAACAAACAAATAATAATAACAGTAATAATAATAATAATAATAATAAAGGGGTCGTCCATTAATTACGTGAGGTCAAAAGAGGGAGTAGGGGGTCCGGCAAAATCTCACCAAATCTCACCAAGGGGGAGGGGGGGGTCCAAATTTTTTAAAAAACACCTCACGTAATTAATGGAC
>JAFIDM010009631.1:96032262-96059618 GCA_023159025.1 Thereuonema tuberculata | reverse complement strand
ATATACGCCCCTGGTTATATATATATATACATATATATATATGTGTGTGTGTGTGTGTGTGTGTGTAATATCTAACTATTGACATTTCATTAAATATATTGGACAAATATTAGGTTTCTATAAATTATTGGTCGTACTGGATATATCTTGTGAAGTCTTATTTAAAGTTTTAAGTCTTATGAATTTCATTTCTTTGATTGTACAGTAAAACCTCTCAAATCCGGCCTAATGTGGTGCCCAGTAGGCCGGATTACAGAAAAGCCGGACCGGCGAGAGTGTTCTAAATAGCTCAATTTTTGTGAAGACATATGCCAAGCTTAATTAACTTAACCCCATTTTCATAATTTCGCACTCAAATTTTTATTAAAAACAATGCAAATGTGCTTTTTCCGACACCAAGCTCTAGTGATATTTGTTTTGAAGATTCCCCTGCATCCAATCTCCTTAACGCATTAAGTTCCATAGTGACAAAGTTTTTCTTTCTTTTTTCACTCATAATGAATACGCGCGGATAGGGAAACAAAATAGGGAAACGAATTTAGTTATTAAAAAAAAAAAATTACTCAGGACCAGGCCGGATTACCGTGGGGGCCGGATTTGAGAGGTTTCACTGTATTTGTTTGAAGTTTATTCGTAAATTAAGCCCTTGATTACCAAGCACTGTAACATGGATGTGGACTTGGCATTTCCTCAATTAAAAAGCATTAAACAATATTGCTTCTGTAGAAAATTGAATGAAATCGTGAGTTTTTTTTTTTTTTTTTTTTAATAACACTTAATACGATTTTTAAGCTATTAAGTATTGCCAAGGACGGAAAATGGTTGAAACAGTTGAAGTTCTTATAATTAATATTTTTAGATAAGATCTAAAAATAATGATCTAAAAACTATTAATTTTTTAAGAAGAAAGAAACTTGGAAAATATGAAATGCTAAAAATATACGGTGTTTTTCCTCTGTAGATCTTTACCTATCGGTCCGATATATAATAAAATCAAAAAAGACATTTTAAGAATGTTAATCCTCTAGTAAAATTTTATCTTACTAGAACAAATACTTCCTAGGAGAAACATTTTTGACTAATCTTGGTCATTGAGAGACTCATACGCGTATTTGGACTTAAACTTATATTTAATACGTTTTTTTTCTAATATTTGTTTGCCTCCGATGCTACTTAAGGGATATTATAAACGTTATAAGGCTCTTGTAAGTATAGCAAATTGCTTGATCAATAATATAAATTAATTTCCACCATGAATGAATCTGTACTGAAACTGCTGTTCATCATAATGTTATTTTCTTAAGTTTGTTCCTAATTCGTATACTGTTATCTATATCAGCGGTTCCCAACCTTTTTCAGCTGGCGACTGACCTTTCCTTATCGTTTTTCAGCTGGCGACCCACCTTTCCTTATCGGAATACCTCCACATATATAGGAATAGAAGAAAATAGAATAAAACCATAAATAAAACCATATTTGTATCGTAACCCTTCCTTATATATGATCAATTTTTGATCTTTTCTGATGGTTTATTTGATGGTTTCTGATAGTTTTAGGATTAAGTCGCGACCCACCGGTTGGGAACCGCTGATCTATATCATACTACTATTATAAAGCTGAAGAGTTTGTGTGTTTGAACGCGCTAATCTCAGGAACTACCATCCCGATTTGAAAAATTCTTTTTGCTCGTTTATTGAGGAAGTTTATAGGCTATATAACATCACGCTACGACCAATAGGAGCGGAGTAGTAAACATAAACGTCAATCAACGGGTGCGGCGACGGCGGCGACGGGGCGGCTTGGCTGCACGACGAGAACCGAACATTACCGAACACCGCGGGGCACAGCTCGTCTTTAATAAATGACAATTATATACTGTGATAATTCTTTTTATTATTGCTAGCTATAATTTCCTTAATTTTTTTATATTTTGCAAATAATTCTTGAATGTATGTTGTGTGTTAACCAAATTCTGTGCTAGATGTAATATTTTTCGCTACCGCAATATATTAAAATTTCTAATTACAAGAATTGTAGAAGCCACGATGAATGAAAAGGAAGAACTATTATTATATTTCCGTACTGTGTTGTATACTTTTATTTAGATCAACACTTTTATTTAGGTCAACACTTTTGCAAAAAATTATTTCTTCGTAGTAAGATTAGATATTTTAACTTTTATTATTATTTATATTATTATTATTATTATTACTACTAATTTGAAGATCTACTAAGTATTTGAACTTCTAAGTTTTGAAAATTTGAATTTCCTGGAAACATTTATTCCCGCTTGTATCTCATCGAAATACTTCTAAATACTGTTCGTTTTTGTTTACGAGAACCTTCAACGCTTTTGCGCATGCGTCAGGTCTCCTTCGATTTCATCAAAATAGGGATGAGGAGAAATAAAGAGGGGATGTTTACTTTTTATCAGTGTTAGTTTACTAGTTGCTGCGTTCTATTTGCGCTTTTCGGGAAAGAATAAATACTATTGCAAAAATGCTCCTCCGTTATTTTTTTCTTAAAAGCGAAAATGCCCAAAAGAATTTCTTAGGAAAGTGCCCATCTCAGCGTATCATCCCTCTGCGGAGTAAAATCGTCCGCCAGTGGTAGGTCTGGCTTTCGAAAACGAACAGTAGTTCAATTATTTTAAAGAACTCTAGATTCTGAAAGAAAGTAATTTATGGTTAAGATGAAAAGTATACTTGTCCCTTACTTATAATATTCATTAAAAAGTGTTTTATGTGTTGTAAAGTTATGAAGATAAACCATAATAAATGAATGACTAAACTCTAAGAGGATATTATTTGGATTTAAAGTTCACAAAGCCTTATTTATAACCTGTGAAGATAAATTATCATCAATGGATTAAGGATTGTAAATGATGAATTTCTAGCTTTTCCTACTTTAGCCAATATTGATTCTCATCTTTTGTAACTGATTCTGGAGTTCATTAAAACACCAACCAGATTCCGTGCATTCCATGTTCTCAAACACGATGACTGAAGCACAGGTCACGTGAACCGATTTGTTTTTCTTGTTCTGCGACATTGTTTATTGGCCGCGCGATGGCGCTAATTAGCCCATAAATCCCCCCGAGTGACAAATGAGCAGTCGACAAATTGGACGACGATTAACGTTTCTGGACTGATTTACCCCACAGTGATCAACAGATGGTAGCCTTGCCCACCGATTACAAAGAAGTCATGGATCACAGCATAAAGAAACAGATTCCAAAGAGCTCATAATTAGTAATCTATATTAGTTTCATTTTCATTTATCTTCATATTCTCTACAACCTTTGAATGCTATTAAAAATTATATTAATTGGATACGAAAAAGTATGTACTTCTCCTTAATAGTTTAAGGTCCATGCAGCATTGATAAACAGGACACAATTCGTAATATCAAAGTACATAACTTGATTTAAATACCTTGATCTGGTCTTATTAAAGTCTTCTCAAATTACATTGCAGAAGTTATAGATTGGAATTACAGTACAGACAGAAAGAGTTCGTACTGTTAAAATGAACTTCAAGAAATGTAACATTTATAATATTTGGAACTGTAGTAAGTTCTCATAAACTTACAAGAAAGAGTACATAAGAACTTACCTCCAAATTTCAATCTCATTTCAATAGATTTCGATTCGGGATTTGTTTTGCTTTCCCGTGAGAAGTCTGAATATTTCACAAATCTCAACCTCAGATATAGTATTACGGATAATAATGTATCCATCTTAAAGAACCTCTCACCGTTAGGCTAAAAATGAGTAATATTCTAAAGCAGATTTGAAACGTTTGGGATACTCTCCATTATTTTTACTTCAGCTTCAGCTTTGCACTTTCTTCTAGATTGAAAATTCGTAATTGTTAATCCTGGGTCTTTAGTCAGCACCTGTGATTCAAGATTTCTGCATATTCTTCAGTAGATAACATAAAATCTGCTAATGGTCCTTAATCCAAGTCATATATTCTTGACTACATTACCTAATGTAACCTACCAAAGAAATGAAATTAGTTTCTCGTTGTTTTTGTTTCATTGAGGCATGAAATAAAGCATTAATTGTTCAGTAATGAAATTTTCTCAATTTAAAATTATGTGCTTTGATCTGGTTGGCCTCTTTTCCGATCTAAAGAATTGAGAACATTTTTAAATCTTAACGTATTTCATGAAACCTAGAAATATTAAATAATTCTACCAAAGAAATAAAATTTAATTATATACATTTGTAAATATAATTGCAGATATTTTTGTAAACTAAATCAAATTTTCAGCTTGTTTTCAATGCCATTAGCATTTGAGATATTAGAGTCGTTTTGAAATGATTTTGAATTAATTTCGTCTGCAGCAATATTGGACTTGCTCACCATGTTTAGGAGTCTCAGAAATGCTGTAAAGAGACATTCACAAGAATCTTAGAGATGCTCACAACCACTTACACTGCTTCTTAAGTTGATCCTACAGTGTTCTTGTGTTCTCGAATAATAATCAAAGACATGGCAAACAAATAAGAACGATGAGCCAATTACCTAGTGAAACCTAGTGAAAATGATTTTAACAAAGCATTTTTTTTTTTACTGTAGTGCGGACATGCACTAATGATTCGGTATTTTCCTTTCCTCTATAGATGTTCGATATCGTGGTTTATTATTCATCATAAACGTTACTGTTCATTACTAACTGTTTACAGTCTTCATTATGCATCTAGTCAATACATTGGTTGCCCAAGAAAGAAGAATCCGAATTTCTTCTTGGTCTTCCTGGATGTTTCAATTTTTCACTGTGGCCTGTGTTTCTTTCTTGAATATCAATATTCAGTTGACTACAGAATTGTAGACCAGATCAGAATACAGAGAACAAAGCATTACAGTAAATGCTTAGGTAGGTTTCTGAACGACACGTGATTCACGCTGATAATTTTTTTTTTTAATTGAGTAACACAAAAACACAAGTATTAAATCGAAAAAGATTTACTGTAATTATTAATTACAGACGAGAGTTGTACAGATTGAATGTTTCGATACGAAACAATGATAAATAATTAAGTTTATTTCTATAGTTATAAAGTTCCAGTCTCTTGGCAAACTTCTGCTTCGTGCTGGGCTATTCATTCAGGAAATCTACTCTCTTTTACTTTAATATAGTTGTAATTATCCACTTGATAAATTGCATCCAAATAATAATTTAATTTCTTCTAAATAAATCACACACTAATAGAAATATTTCTTTTTCTAAATACGGTAATGTTCACTTCATAATAATTCCCTAATTCACTTTTGTAGAAATAATATTGGCGAACTAACTTTTCCGCCGCACTTAAATATTTAATGCTATTTCACATTTATTAATCACTTGAATAAATCACTTAGATTCTTCACTTGAATCACTACTAATTTACTTTCATTAATTCAATAATTATTTCACTGAATAATTAACTACACGTTGAACACACTAATTTTTCCGTATCACTTAATTCCATGTTTTCACAATTCCTCATAGGCACAATATTAACTTTGAAGCTGACTCTTCCCTCAAAATAAAGAATTGTAAAACGTACTTACAGTAAACTCATCTAATGGCTTTTCTCCCTTGGTGAATTTCTTGAAGAATTCCAGTTGACGAATGGCTTTATCACCTGTGTAATTCTACGTTGACTCGACGATAATATTTACCACTCACTGCGTTGAAAGGGGTTTCTTCAATATGTCCGCAGGAGTCCCATGACTAGTAATTCATATAACTTGAATCTTGCGGGCTTCTCTTTTCGTCCCAACATTCAATGCGCGTCGATTTGACGTAATCTTCGTTCTGTCGTCTGCTATGGTGAATACAGTTGACTCCAGTCTTCCAGTAATTCGATATTGAATTATATTTGATAATTCTTATTTCTCTTCCTTTCAATTACGTCTATCTTCTTAATAGAATACTTGCGGGAATAACCATTCTCATATCGAAAACCATTTTGTCTTTCTTAGGAGCCGGTCTTCTCATTTCTCGTAGACTCGGAGCTACTATCATCCGGATAATCACAGGAGCTCTCCTTGCTCGTTCTTCCGATGTTTCTTGTAGCCTTCCCTCCAGAATTCTTCTATGACTACTCTAGTCAAACGTTTACTAAATAATAAATACTGACGATTGTTCAGAACAGCGATTATGACGTCTGCGTTATTTTTCTCTGCTACAGCCTTGTCTTTACTCATCTGACAATCTTGTGGCTACACTGGTGCCAAGACTAATGTGCATACTCTCGTGCCAAAGTCTTTTGCCTACTGTTTCACATATTGTGCCATGTGCTTACTGTGCTTGTACTCTTGTGCCCTGAGCGAACTCGATCAGCTGATTTTATCTAAAAATCATGATGACAATCATCAATGATATCTATGCAAATTTTTACTTTAAATTTGCCAAACAAAAAATGATTATAATATTTAAAATATGTTTCAAGCCACATAAAAATAATAAACTAAAATAATTTTGTTAAATTTAATTTAACAAAATAATTTCGGAAGATTCCATCTTCAGTTTCCTTGCAATATTGCGCTTTTTGAAATGACTGCAAATCCAGTGATAATACAAAAAAAAATGAGACATTAATTTCTTTCTTTAGACATAGTATAGTAATATACTGATGTCATTAAATTAAGGGATCTTGCTGAATGAATTGTTCTGGTTGTCTGTTCGGGACCAAACTTGGTAGGGGGATGCAGAAGGTCTTTCTAATACCATCTCCACATAAAAAAACAAAAATAAAAATGGTAGAACCCGTTCTGTCTGTATAAATAAAGTTCAGAAATGCCATTTGTGTAGTGACAGTACGGGTCACGACACAGGACGAATTCTGTGACAGTTTTGGTCACTGATTGTACAATACTATATGTCAATTGTTAGCCATGGGCCATCGTGTTCATTTGGACGTGCAAACGAGAGGCAGAGTGATAGATGTCTTGAGGCAGATCAGTCACAAGTGGAGGTGTCTCGTGCACTGAATGTGTCAACCAGCGTCGCCTTTGCTTATGGAGACGTTAAAAGCAGGATGGAATATTGCCCGACACTATAGCAGAGGACGTCCACATGTCACCACACACCAGGAAGACCTCTATCTGCCGCTATCGGACAGACGAAACCCCCGAAGCATGGCACGCCTCGTTGCCAGGAAGCTGGCAGCAGCAACACAGATCACTGTGTCCAGACAAACATGTGTACAGGCGACTCCATGCAGTTGATCTATATGCCAGGAGACCCATGAGGTGCATCCCCTTAAGCCAAGCTCACCGGAGGGAACGATTGTTGTGGTGCACTGAACATGCACCATGGACACAGGCACGATGGAGTCATGTCATATTTTCTGACGAGTCCCGTTACAGTCTAGACTATGATTCACGACTGGAAAGAGCAAGGAACCAGGGTCAATCTTGCCAACATCGTCGAACACGACCGGTACGGGGGTGGCGGAGTGATGGTGTTGGCAGGCATTATCCTGTGGTCTCGTACACCACTGCACTTCTTCGACACGTAACTGCCCAGTTGTATCGGGACAATGTCCTTCACCAATATGTGCGACTTTTCAGATGTGCTGCTGGTCCAGAGTTTCTGTTCACGGACGACAACGCCCGTCCGCATCGGGCTCGTCGGTGCACGAGTACCTCCAACATGAGGACATCCATCGTTTGGAGTAGCTTACACGTTCACCGGACCTGAATTGCTGGACGCATTCCACCACCACGAACGCTACCACAGCTAAGGACAGTATTGGTTGAAAAGTGGGATGCAATCCCCCAAAGTTTGCTTGAAACTCTGGTGTGCCGTACGCCAGCACGTTGCATTGCTTGCGTAGCTGTTCGGGGAGACCATACCGCCTACTGAACGCTCTTTATGCCTTCCACAAACACCTATATAGTACTCCAGGTGCTTCTATCGCAATGACGTTTCGGACATTTTTATTTCGTCTGTTAGAGGCAGTACTGCCACCTTTACTTTTTATGTGGGGATGGTATTGGGAAGACCTTCTGCCCCCCCCCCCCCCTAGTTTGGTCCCGACCTGACAAACAGAACAGTTCATTTTGCAAGACCCCTTAATTTAAGGACATCAGTATATTTTGTTATAAATGCTGAATATGTTTGTGAAGTCATCAAGTCCCTTACAATATTAAAAGTTATCTCATTAGATATGATAAACACTCAGGATATTAAATCCAGACTTTCAATTTATATCACTATTAGCTTCAATCCTTCATGATGTGTTAAAATATAAATACAAATGTACAAAAATTCTTATTATGTGTCTTCTGTATTAATCATTCCATTATACTAAATGACTATAATTAATATAAGGTAGGTGACCCGAAGGTGGCCAGAGTGCACAAGGTGGCCATCTGCTTATATAATATAGTAACACACAAAATAGTCGGTATATGGCAACTGCTACTTGACAGCTGTCGCACTCTAGCGCTGGCTACTGAAAACTAAGCCATTTCGACGAGACGTCGGCCATTACTGAGAAGACATTTGTTTTTGAGCATCGTTGTTCTTACTTTCCGGTAAGTAATAAATTAAATTTAATCCTGTAAAGTTTTGTCAAATGCCAGTTGTTGTATATTTTATTAAAGTTCGGTCACTACTCATTCAGGACGTATTGTCACAGTTTAAGAATTTCATGGTAAAGACATTGTTTATTTGTGAAAACAATGTGCTGAGATGTGTACACAAGGTGGCTCGCCAACCTGACCACCTGACCACAAAATAATTGACATGAGACTGTGCAGCCAATGTTTAAGATATGTCCACGAGGAGTGTGAAGGACTTACAAAAGGTGACAAAATCAAAGATTTCAAGCGTATTTTTTGCATTGACTCAGATTGAAAGACTTACACAAGGCGACAGAATCAAAAATTTTAAGTGTACTTTTTGAAAGACTTTTTCCCTCTATATTTGGTACGCATATTTAGTATTAGGACTCTTTGCATGTAAAACTAGCAGCTTATTAAATAATGAATTTAGTCATAAAGTGTTAAGTGTCCTTTCAACCCCTGGAAAATATAATTTTTAACAAAATGAATATTTGGGCCACCTTAGGTTCACCTGCTCCGAAGGTGGCCCGGAAGTAACCTTTTTAATAAAATAACTGTAAAACAAACTAAATATGTTTAAACATATCAATATGTCTTGTTTAGAGAAGGTTCAGGGTGATGACTCCTAGATTTTTTTTTATATTCCCGCAACCGTTAAATAAAAAAAAATCAGCAAAGCTTAACTATGACCACCTTTGGGTCACCTACCTTAATCGTTCGTTCAATCTGATTTATCAGTTCATTTTTTGAACTGATTCTAGTTAGCTATTCTACACTACCTATTCTACGTTTATACAGGGTATTTATAATTAAAGTTATATTACAAAATGCTGTAACTAGGAACTAATCAGCGGAACGACTTTATGTTTGACATGAGGGTGTCTGCAGCGATGTAATTTTTTTTTGGCGCAAAATCAATGTCAATTCCGAAAATGGCAGCAACGTGATACATGGTGCTGCAATTCGTTGATGATCTATGCCCACAATGATACGTGATTCGAAACAAGCTGCTGTAAAAACTGAGGAATGCTTATTTTACGGCATAAAGTCACTGTTACAGAAGAATAACGCACTTCGCGTGAAGCAGTTTCGCCAAAATACAGCATTGCGAAAGTTTAGGACATTAAACGACCAAAAACAGGCCCTATGATTGCAAATGTATATGGAAAATGATCCGGAAATTTGAAGAGACAGGGTTCTTAGAGGTCAACCCTGGCAGAGGATAGAAGCCCGTCGCACAGCCAAAACATTACAGGAAGAAAGGATGATAAATGAAAGAATGAAAGGATGGATAATTGGGGAAACAGCAGTTGCATGGTCATTAGACAAACCAGTAAGCAAAGTTCACAAAATTTTAAGACAAATTCTGTGCTAGCATCCTTACAAGGTTTCTGATGTTCAGCAATTAATTATTCCTGACCGAGATGCACGTGAAACATTGTCCCTTGCAGTTCCTTGCTCAGACTGAACTGGACGACGACTGGTCTTGGAACATTTTGTGGACTGACAAAGCTCACTTACATCTGCATGGTGATGGGAATACGGACAACTGTAAAATTTGAGCAACTGCATACCCCTATGTCGTGCAGCAGATTGCACTTCAATTTCCCAAAGGTCACCGTTTGGTGTGGTTTTGAAAGACATTTCAGCTGCACCTGACATACTGTATGGTTATTCGCTCTGACACTGTGTGTTTTAGCACCGAGATCTCTTACTATCAACTGGGGCGAAACCCCCAACCCCGGAAACGGACCAGAAGACTCAGGGAGGGGGAAAGGAGTGAAGGACTGTTCACAAGGGGGGGGGGGGGAAAGAATCTACCCTCTGACGACACAAACATTGAAAGAAGAAACATGTATTCCCTCAACGGTGGCTGCCAGGTTAGCCACGGGACGGGACGTCCAGCTGCACCTGACAGAAGGAAACAACATAGACATAATTCTATGAGTTAATATTATTTCCTTTAGCAGAATGCTTTTTGGAAAAAAAATTATCACTATCGCCGTTTGATCTACAAAGTGGAAATATTTAAAGATACTGATATTTCTCGAATTGCTACGTTATCAGAAGAATGTGTGGTCTAAGGATGTTCAAAGTTGTTTTTTAATAATAAAAGAAATACTGGGCTAGTTTAATTTTTTAAAATACATGCAAACAATGAATTATGGAACAACACATTATTTGCAAATACATTGTTAATAATGAATTAACGTCAACGAAGAGGCACACAAGACAGTAATACTGGCACCTTGTGTAACGGACAGACAATCTGGATTCATTATCAATAACATTTTCTTTAATAGAAACTAATGTTTTTAGATTTTCATTAGGACTCAGAATTGAATACAGATATGAATTCTTGTATTGTTTTAAATAGATACAGTTAAATTAATTTTTATCATGAGAAAACAATTACGTTTTCATGACTTTTTTGGCTATGTCTTATTTAATGCGAGATCTGTAAGAAAACCGCTAGATATCATCCTTTAATAACTTTATAGTAATTAATTATTTACATTATCATCTTCGTAAGTAGATGGTCGGACGTTGTTTCGTCTGAGCGCTAAAACTGCATTCTTAAAGTTGTCTTTTCGAAGCAATTTTTTTCTTTCTCATGTATTTTAAAGAGTTTTAAATTTACATACTTTTTGTAATATAAATTATCCTATATAGAATTAAAGATATAATATTTATTGAATAAACTATTTTGATGATAATGACACTTATACTAATAATAAAATGAATAATTTAGCTAAAAATTAATTACAAATATTATTTGTAGTTTTTAATCTAATTGGGAGCCGTGTCTGCTTTGATTAAATGAAACAATAAATGACTAAGGATAAAAACATGAACATGAAAAAAATATATATATATTAATTTTCTTTGGGTTATTTATACATCTTTTCTTGATAGAGTTGGTATTGTCCTTTGAAATTCACGTTTTCTGCGTTCGCTACAATAAAAAAACGTTTGCTACTTCCTTTTCCTCTCAGGATAGATAATCCATCACCCAACAGTTATTCATCTTAATCCCCAGAAGGAAAGAAAGAACAGACTGGCTTTACAAGAACACGGTAGAAAACACTTGCTTTTCCCACTAGACCTCCTTGAAAACAAAGGAAGGCATTTAAATAAAATGCATTATGCAGCAAATTAAGATATCTTAAATTCCGATTTCACTTCTTCAATAGTAAATCTTATAAATAAAGGGGAAGTAAGTAGAAATTAAGATAAAAATATATGTATGAAGACAACGGAAAAACTGATTAAGCTCAGTCACTTTTAATTGTATTTAGCTGTTAATTTAACTATTTAAATGTGAATTAGTTCTATTTGACTGTTACGAAAGATATCATGGATTGAATCTCAGTTTTTTCTGTGAGATGACAGTTCCGATGGAACTATTGAAAAAGCTGTAATGAGCTATTTTCCGATATTTGATGCTGTTTTAATCAAATGCTGACTTTAGCCAAAGGAAAACACATGATAGTATTTCCACTCGTTCCCCTTCATCATCAGTTCCCTCCTGAAGGATATTTTTTTTCTTTTACTTCTTCTTGCTCCTGTATTCTAAGATAAATTATTTTAATTCTATTATCTATTAATAGAAAAATAAATAAGTAAATATTCTTTATATATCTGAATTAGAAAAAAAGTACAATTACGTAGTATAATTGTTATTCTTTTTTTACTAAAATAAATAAATAAAACAATGAAGAATATTTTGCAATTAAAATAATAATTGAAAAACATTGATGAATTTTTGTTTATACTGATGTTGATTTATATCATTAAACAAGGGCTATTTTTTAAATAAGCTTTTTTTTTAATATTGTTTTTCAAGAACTTGTTTTTTTCTTAATCATCGCTCCTGTTGTTCTTTTGTCCTTGCAAACAGGGCCTTTTCCCGAGATTTTGTATAACTAATCTGCTTCCGACAAAGTTCGTTGTCGTTTATGCATAAAGGAGATGTGTCTCCACGAAATCACGAAATAAAATGCATTGCGATGCTTATAAATAATTTTGCCTTTTCATTAAAAAGATTTTAATTTAAGTACATGCATGTATACATACATTTATAATTAAATATACATGTTTTAAATTATTTATTTAATAATTTTTATTTTTGAATTATAAGAGATTATTATTTACGCTTGTCTAACTGTATGCTACTTTTCGGCATTTAAATATCAATAAACATCAAAATCATAATTCAAAAATGTATGTTAACATAGTCTTTACATTTTTTTCCTTATCTTTTAAATTAATATGAACGTCATTTATCTGTGTCAAATTGCGTTTTATTTTCAAACATTAATAATATATAAAACACTCACAGTATAATAAAACAATTGACATAAAAAAGTAGAAAAAAAAGGTCATTTAGCAAAAGTCCACGTCCATTGAATTGAAATACTGTTATTTTTATCATTATTCGTCTGTCATTTTATAATAGAGTTGTAAGCAATTGAAAGAAATCCGATTGAAACAACATTACATATCTCGAGAGGATAGTTACGGCTCCCAAACCATCTCTTTAAAATATGTATCTCGATTTAGTCCAAGATATACATATAATATTTTCTCAATTCAATCTACTATATCCTTTATAAATAGAAATATCATAGATCTAAATATAATTCAGCAACTTCATAAGCAAATACTAAAAATTCTAAAATAGGAAAACATTATAATTTACTTTAATAATGTACTTAATTTAACAGATGTACCGATAGCCCAGTGATTTAAAGCGCTGGACTGTGGACTGGAGGAACCAGGTTTAATTTTCGACGGTTTTATTAAAAGGTTATTATACCTTTAACGTTTTAACCTCTGATAGGCCATATAGGTCATTGGAAGTGCAGGAGGTTTAGGCTTCCAGGGATTCTCGACCAACGGGACTAGTTGAGGTCGGATGGTCAGCCCGACGCCCGCCCGCCATTACCCTCAGATAATGTGTCATTTGGAGGAGAAATAACCTGTTCCTTTGTTAAGTAGGCACCTGGTTTCTTACTCGGGGGGGGGGGGGTTAAAGGCGGACGGGTGACGGACTGACTATCTAACCTTAATTAGTCTTGTTGGTCGAGAATCGATGGGAGCCTAAATCTCCTACATACCCAAGAACCTGTAGTGGAGCATCTTTACCTTTATTTAATTTAACAATTTATTTTAATACAATGTAACATAAATTCCCGTTATTTATAAGGTATTTACAACATTTAATTATAATTTATTAAAACAACTATGTCACTGTGACTTCATTCATTTATTAGATACATTTATAATTAATGAACTGAAGTTAGGTGCTTACAAAATGTGTCAATCAAATGAGAATCAAATCTAAATTTTACAGATTTCAAATCAGTTATAATAATTGTACTAATAAATGCAGGAATAATTGGCTTAGTAATAATGCATAGTTAATTAATCAGTTAATTAGAAGATAAATTAAAACAAATGAAAGCAATGAATTAGGTTAGGCCTATTGCTGCATTAATAACAGCAAATGCAATAAACTTATTTCTATTTTTAGATCTCTGAAGACAAAATTAAGTTAAATATTATCCTTTATATATCAACATCAAATGGACATTCCTTAAAGCGTAGGTATTTGATTAGAATGAAAAAGTGAACTTTAGAAATGAAGTGTTAGCCCATTTGTCATGAATATTTCGTATAGGCGACGACTGGCCTCAAGCTGTATTCATCTTCATCATATTAGACACCAGAAAAAGAATTCCTTTGCTGCTGAAGTAACAAATTAGTCCCTGGTGTGCAATAAATAACGGTAGAGGAGAAGATGTAATATCAACCAATTATCTCCCGGATATCAGTTCATTAATTGATGATTTTTAAGATATGATCGATATAGAACTTCATTCAAAAAATGAGATAATGATGATGGGATTTCCTTACTTTAAAACGGGAAGGAACATTTTGATTTTTAGAATTTATGTAATGTATCAGAAATCAAAATTAAATGTAAACAAATGACGTCAGATTTCTAACATTAATTTTAATCATAAAACAATTAAGAAAGAATTTGTTATTTAATTTTATTTAATTTGGATTTACTGAATTTATTTATACAGTTCCCTAATAAAATATAGAAAGAAAATCTGTCTATTATGTCCTTATGATATGTAGAAATGTAGGATTTATTTCTGTTACTCAAAATTAATTAAACAGCTACCGAACTCTATTCTTACAGCAAATCAACACAGATGTAAGTAAGTTGTTATTTTCTTTATTGCTATGAGTCGAGCATAGAGCAGTATATCAAGCTGTCTTTTATATGTGTTTCATTCAGAATCTTAAGCTTATGGATACTTTGTATATAAAGTAATATCATTTCGGCATGATTGACGGGTTCGGCGTCCTTGTACTATTCCGCAAAACCGACAGGATACAGGTTCAAGAATATCTTGGGTTGAATTTGCAAGCAATGAATTACTAGAGCTGAGAAGAGCTAGAAATTCGAAACGGTTATCTTAGTTTCTCTCAAACCGTCAAAGGTAATGTGTATTTTCTTTTTATTCTAACAAATACAAGGGTTTTATAAAAGAAGAGTTCTTTATATAAAAGTATATCTCAATAAATAAGTGAATAGCAGTTCACTTTATCAAAAGTTCTCCACAACGTTTTTACGCCAGACAATTCTTACTCTCATTAAAATAAATGCTATTTGAATTGTTTACTACCGTATTGTCCGGCGTATAAGACGACTTTTTAAACCAGGAAAATCTTCTCAAAAGTTGGGGGTCGTCTTATACGCCGGGTACTGAAACTTCCGAGCAGAACTGGAGAATTTGCGGTCGCCGTATATGGTTGGGGAGAGCTCAAAAACGGCCGCGGCCGCATACCCGCCGTATGCGGCAACCGTATGAAAGCAGCAAGGACGGCGCTGTTCAAGTACGGTAGAAGAAAATCCACTCACCAGGATTCGTGGAAAGAAGTGACTTAACGCGGTCCCGATGTGAAGGGCGGAGCAAGCTGCAGGCGTCCGGGACGCCCGGGGTATGGAAAAAAGAGATAGAGCGGGGACAGAATAAACAAGGCTACAGTTAAGAAATACTATGATTTTAGTGAAATTCTAAAAAAAATGTAGCATTTAAATAATGCACCAGAATAAACAAAGCTACAGTTACCTGGAGACAGGAAGAGCTGACCAATCCAAGCAGTCGTTGTATACAACAACCAGCCAATCGCCGGTAAGGTACATAGCTTTTAAAGGAAAAGTTTAATCCACTTGCACTGTTTTATGTTTACATGTTTGATGACAAACAGCGTTATGTTTATAAGTGACAGTTTTCCTGCTAAGTATCTGCATGTCATAAGCATTTGAATTAAAATTACCATACTGAAATCATATCTGATGTTTTTTTAATTTTTATTTGGTGTGCGTTGGAAGAGGGGTAGTCTTACACGGCGAGTATATCCCAAACTCTACATTTTAATTGGAAAACTTAGGGG
The DNA here is from genome assembly GCA_023159025.1 of Thereuonema tuberculata. Classification (NCBI taxonomy): domain Eukaryota; kingdom Metazoa; phylum Arthropoda; class Chilopoda; order Scutigeromorpha; family Scutigeridae; genus Thereuonema; species Thereuonema tuberculata. The sequence continues at coordinate 96,043,572 of JAFIDM010009631.1, read as the reverse complement.
TCGTCTTATACGCCCAGTCGTCTTATACGCCGGACAATACGGTAATAGAATGAAAAAAATTGAGAATGAAAATATTAACGAACGGAGCAAAGCCAGCGGAGGTCCTCTTGCATGGATGTTTAGGATAGGGTTCGGAATGCTTCTACCAATTAACTAATCATTGATATTTCTAGCCCAAGTTTTCAGTGGACCATTGGGAAGTAGGTTAAAAGGTTAAAACAGAATCGCTCCAGGCCGCATAGGAGCTTGGGTGCGCTGGAGATTTAGACTCCCGACGGGACTAACGGGACCAGTTGAGCTCGGATGTTCAATCCAACGTCCACTCGCCTTTCATCTACAAGTACAAATACCGGTACCCATTTTAAAGAGGGGTGGGTGAACCCTAGATTCCATCTGGAGGCAGTGGCGTAGCGAGGGAGGGGGACAAGGGGATCTATCATGCCCGTGCGCCACTCACAGAGGGGCGTCAAATGGTCCCCAAGACAAACAAGATTTTTGGGTTTTCGGGGAGAGGCGCCAAAAAAGTATTGTGCCCCGGGCGCCAGTTATGCTCGCTGCGCCACTGTCTGGAGGAGAAATAACCGTGAAAAAATCCTTAACCACTGACGGAAAGCACGTAGAGTCGTGAATATAGCATGTAATGCTGGTTTTCAGATTCCCTAAGTTGCTTAGGTGTTCACGATAGTCAAGGTCTTTGGGATGACGCCACAACCAGAAGTCGCAGGGTTTGAGATCCGGCGAACTAGAGCGGTCACGTTGTAGGAAAATGGCGGCTGATGATTCTATCATCAGTAAAAGTAGCCCGAAGCAACCGCTGGGCAAGAGTGGCGATGTGAGATGGGGCACCAGTTTGCATGAAAACATGTGTATGTGTATCTACCTCGGTATTGCATCGCCATACATCGCCCTGGCGGCCACTTCGAAAGTAATTTTTTTTTCGCCATACAAAATTCCGTCGTCACGGACGTCTTGATGTGAAATTTAAGTCGTTCCGCTCATTGGTTCTCCAGTTACAGCCTTTCGAAATGTGAACACCTTGTATATTTTCTATATTCTAATATAAATGAATTTAAACCACTTTCCTTTATTTAAATTGTCTAAATCCGATTAATTTTAATCATACCAAAGCACGCGCAATAGAACTTGTAAATTGATTAACAGGTATTGTTAGACTTCGATAACATTTATTTACTTCGATTTTACTGCATTTCTACGGGAATTTTTGTCACTTTCATTAGGAATTTCTCGATAGAGATCGTCAGGGAAAAATTAAAGTTACATGGGCTCTTGTCCGTAAACACTCGTGTGAGATTTCAAGAGATTCCATTCAACGGTTCAAAAGTAATTAGGGAAAGACACACACACACACATATATAGAGACTTACAGAATTTATGAACCTCAATTTCCTAGATATTTTTTTTTTTAAATATACACTTTGAATAAGATACGTACGATGGGTTAATAATAATTCCCACACTTCCTTAAATTTTATTTGATTTATTTACCTTATTTTTATCAAATCAAATTTAGTCAATTCCCTTAGAACAAAAATAAAAAAATAAAAAAGAATATTAAATTAGTATTCATAGAGGAGAAAAGCATCTGTTTCGAACTCCAAGTAGATCAACGTTTGAAACTCAGCCTTCTAAAAGTAATGAGATGCCAGAGAGATTTCGAAGCCCAAAATGAACCCAAATTAAATCAATCCATTTTCTTTGAAATAGCCAATTCCGAGTGAACGTTAGGCCTCTTGATTAAGCCTAAGTCTATGGGCGTCCCTTGGGATCGACTGGCATTGCATTCCTCTTTGATGTTTTCGGCTGTCTGAACTGCATCTATCAACGAAGCCGCAATTACCTTCTCAACAAGTAACTTAGAAAGGTTGGCTGTTGCAAATGGCAATGTAAATTCGTTAGTGGTAAACATGGAACACAAACTGAATTTCATAACGAACCGTTCTTCCTTATGAAAACCTAATTATTTTAATTTATTGATCTCCGATTTTTTGGGGGGGAACTAAATACCCTCTAAAAAAAATCAATATTTTTCAATTGCCTTGGAAATAAATAAATACAATCATTATTATGAAACTTTCATATCTGTATTACAAAGATCATTTACTTATCCTTTATTCACTGTGGGAACATGAATTATTTATCATTTATGTGATTATTTATATTTATTAATATTAAAGGCTTTGATATGAAAAATTATTTGAAAAATCAGACAGGAAAGAGGAAAGACAGAAACAGTATTGATTTAAATTTGTTTTCATTCCAACTCAGTTCTTGCTTATTCAAAATATATATATATAGGTTTTAATAAAAACATTCAAATATTTTTTATTCAAATATATTCTTTTTTAAATATTACAACTATTTGCTAGAAGGAAAGTATATACTTTAAAAAAGTATTACTTGATTTGCTATCTAAGATTCACAAAATTATTGTTTATTCTACAAAAACTTCCATAACGAGAGTTAGCACATTTTTTACTACACGGAATGTGTTTAAAATTACATAAAGAGCTACTAAATTACATTATTATATTTAATCGTAGCAATTACCTTATATGATGAAACATCTCAACCGTTGCGATTTTTGTATACACTTCACTGATTCTTCTTTCGGCTCTACCACCAAGGATCTGTACTGGCGATTTTTTTTCGAAAATTATGAAATTTATTGAAAAAAATGTTGACTTTACTGTCGTTTACCAATTCTGCATTTCTTCTCAGTTAGTGTACCAAAGAAATTGAAGTTTGTTCCAGTGATTCCTTTACAGTTTTTTTTTTATGTTTTTATTTTAGAAAAGACATCGATAAAAATACATTAATAGTTGCAATGATAGTTTCTTGCATTTTGAAAATAATCAGGTTAAGAGATAAAATTTCCATGTAGCCGAAAAGTGTGCGAAGTGTTCGTATATAGGTAAGGAGGAATATCCTTTATTCGTCATTCCAGATTTTATCTAAACTGTAATACACAGAAAGCAAAAAGAAAAAAAGGAGTAGGAAACCTTCCAGTCTTGCTGAAATCCTAGGATAGCTGTAATGAGCTTGTTAAGATCTGGGTTATCCAACGTGCAAAGGATGAAAACGAATTTTTTTCCTTATTAAATCAAGGAAAATCAAAACTCAAGATCAAAATAAGGGAATCAAATCCTCGGATAGCTTAACATATGCCACAAAAGATATTTAAATTTGTATATAACTCAAATTGTTAGTACTGTAATTCAAATAAAATTACTAAAATTTATAATTAGAGAAGATTTTCTTTCTTTCTCTAAAAAACAATATTAACAAAAAATTCTGACTTCAATAAAGAGACAAACAAACAAACTTCACTTTATTTAAATCTCTGAATCCATTCGAATTTTTTTCCCACTTTAATTGGAAATCTGAGCAGATTTTCATTTCACTGTATTTTATTAAGTACATTTAAAGTTACTTTGAAGAAAGAAATAATAATAAGACTGACTTTTTCTAAATGGCTTATGTGATTTTTTTTCCATGATGAATAACTTTAGTATTGTTCGAAATGAATGAATTATAATCAATATTCTCCAGATCTTTTTCTGTCTCTTTCAGTTCTTCTCTTCATTCATTTTTTTTTCCTGAATAACAGAAGAAAACTGTGTCATCATTATTTCTCAAAGAATACAATTTTCTATTGACAAATATCTAATTTTCCTTCGGCTCGTCCATTTGAATTTGATAAAAGAAGGTTATCTGGTTATTTGATAAACAGATTCATCTTCATTTTAGAATTATAAAGGTCAAAGAAAATTAAATTCATCATCATCGTCTTTACATCAGTTATTTCAATACTGGCAATAAGATCGTACCTCACAATAAAACCTATTATATATATATATATATATATATATATATAAGCGGAATTTGGGGGGGGGGGCAAACTCTCGATTGGGGGAAGCAAAAAATCTAAATCACTCGCAAACCTGTAAGTATTTTAAATTACCACTGAAGGTAACTTTTAGATAATTTCATTCATGAGAAATCTGTTAGTTAAAAGTGAATAATGCTTGTCGACTTATATTTATTTTTTTCCCTCAAAATATTTGTCCCCCCTCCCCCCAAATTCCGCCTATATATATATATATGTCTGTTGACTAGTTCCGATAATACTATTCGAAGCGTATTGTAAAAAAATCATCATTAAAATGCAAATCTGGTTAAAAATAAGTTAATTATTCGGACTAAATAGAATAAAATTTGGTGCTGAATTTAATTAGTTCTGTAGAAAATGATTACATGAAAGTTTATGTAAACAAGATTTTTCTGATTAATGGTAATTATTTGGTTTTCATCTGAGTATCGTGAAAAATGTTTTCTTTTAAATGTTATTACGCTAACTATGGTAGATATATAACCATTCAGAATGCTATTACAATTAACCAATTTCGTTTTGTCCTGAATTTGCAATAAATTTTCTCTCCTAATCACCTGGAAGTCCAATTCTGTATTGTTTCTTTTCACTTAATCAAATAGGCCTACCTTAAATTTCAATGTGTTCTCATGTATACTAAGTTTCTTGATGAAGCATTCAGCTTTTGTGTTATGATCTATCAATTGATTACTCGTTTGTTAAATCGTGATGATAACATTTTTGATCTAAGAACCAAAATAAAAAAACACGGAAGTTGTCTAATGATATTTAGTCATTGTCTGATTCTATTTGGATCTGATCAAAAAAAAAATATATGAAAATAGGCATGCCGGCTGGATAACTTTCATATTGTATTTAAATTTATGCCCGAGTGCACCAAACTTCAGTTAACTTTGATGACTGCAGTTTGGACGGAGCTAAAATTAGTGGGGGGTACTGCTCCAGAAAAATTTTATCCTTTGTTTTAAAATTTTGTGAAAGGAAACATGTATAAAAAGAAAATTTATTCAGAAACTTGATAAATTTCTTTTTATACATGTTTGTTTCCTTTCACACAATTTTAAAATAAAGGCTAAAATTTTTCTGGAGCAGCACCCCCTCACTAATTTTAGCTCCGTCCAAACTGCAGTCATCAAAGTTAAGGGGTCGTCCATTAATTAAGTAAGGTCAAAAGGGGGAGGGGAGTCCGGCAAAATCTCACCAAATCTCACCAAGGGGGAGGGGGGGGTCAATGAAAATCTCACGTAAACTTTTTCATTCCGAGAAAATATATATTATGGCAAGATTTCCGTTTTTTTTTGGTTGTTAAAATTTTTGAAATCTCACCGGGGGGGGGGGGCCCCTCCAAATTTCACAAAACTTCACCAGGGGGGGGGGGGGTCCAAATTTTTTAAAAAACACCTCACGTAATTAATGGACGGCCCCTAACTGAAGTTTGGTGCATTAGTCTTTTAATGTGGAATTTATTATTTTAGAATATTCGAGACGCCATCTTTCTCTATCATTCCAGTTTGTATTCATGAAATTGGTTACATTCTGTTGTTTCTCTTCTCCTTCTGATAGGATGTATTCGTTCATTTTTTTTATTTTGAAAATCCATTTCCCTTTAGTAGTCTGAGGAACCACGAAATAATTGTTTCTATCTAGAGAAGTTCTTTCCTGTGAAAATATTTCCAAGTCTGCAAAAATTTTGTTATGATTATTGAAAGTCAATTTCAGTTATTGTAAAAGGAAATGTGTTTATTATTTTATATTAGATTAAATTCATTATTTACTTGCTTTAATTTTCGGATTTGACTCACTTTTGTTTAAATGAATTAGAATTTACACTGAAAGAATGGACCTCTTGAGCATTCAAGTAAATGTAAATTCTATTTCATTGAAACAAAAAGGTTTAAAGCTATAAAGCAAATTCATAAATTCTACTCAGCAGAAGTACGGTATTTATTTATTTTCTCCGATTTTTTTTTTTTTTTGTGGAATTCCATTTGGGAATCACTTAATTTTTTTTAAAAAAAGCAAAAGACATGACAAGGATTATAATGCAGAAACGCATTTTATCACATTCGACGTGATTCTAAGAAAGTTGTTTCGAACTGGTTACTTCTCATCATTGTTTTAAGCAAACAGTTAAATGTTAATATGAACAAAGGAACTGATTTAAAGTTCATAGATATTAAAAAGCCCAACTAAGATTCATTTCTTATTTTTAATTTTAAGCTAATTAAATGCAATATAGAGAGAGATAAAATGAATTTAAAAAAAATAGAATTATTAATCAAAATTAAGATCATTGTAGGACTGCCTTAACTATTTCTTTAAATAAGTTAATACGAGTTGCTAATTATTCTTATTTGAGGCTGTGAATTTATCTGAAGGATTTTGTCACATTAAGCTGCCATCTCATTCTAGGTAATACATCATTTTGGGACAAAGACAAACGAAGGATAAGGGAGAAAATAAAGAAAGAGGGAAGCTATTTTTCATTGTCTATTATCTCTACCAGCGGAAAGGAATATGCATAACAAAGAAAGAAGGCAGAATAGCTTTTTTTTTTTTTGTATTTTTTAAGTCATGATTATGTCATTATTTCATATTTTTTCATTACTTTTTTTGCTCGAAGTAATTGATGAGCGTTGAGTTTAATCTAAATTAGTTTTTTGGAGCTTTTTTTTTTAAAAAAAAAAAGAAATACTTGAATTATCTTTCCCAAGGTTTGTGGTATAGATTCATTACAATGAGAAATTACAAGACTTTTTTCAGCTGTTTAGGTAACAGAGCTTGTTTCTTAAGAGGTCTGCTTCTTAAAATTGTAACCTAACATTGTTTTGATCTCCTGTCTATTTATTATTATATTTGTTCGATCTTGAGACTTTGTTAGATTTCTCTCGAAATGTGAAACTCTTCAAGGGCTGGAATTTCCATGAATCTCCCTTTTTTAATAGAATGGAAGCATTGCTAAATTGAACTTAAATTTCCTTGGGAAATTGAATTCATTTGAATGGTTGAAAAATATATTTGTTTTTCAATAGGGATTATTGGGGCTTTGAATGATTGTCATGCATTTCTGGCATTTTTTATTTTGGAAATTTTTTGCATATATTTCAATTATTCTCTGTTGTAATTTTAGTGTTAAAATTCAAAAATCTTAGTTACGACCTATTTACAAACACAAAGAAACTTGTGATACAAATAATCTGTATCTATCCTTAATAGTTACACGTTCTATTGAAATACACGGACTGTATTAATTACATCGGATATCAATAACTGATTTAAAATATCCTAATTTCAAAAATCAGAAAGGAAATAAAAGACATTTGTAGTCCATTTCTTTGTTTTATGTCATTTTTTTAACATTTTAACAACCATAAATAAATTTTAAATAAAAAAATGTTTATTTTGTTTTTTCATTCATAAATAAATTTTAAAAGGGCATTTTTTTTCGGGAATTTTTAAGCTTATCAAATCCTAGTTACATTAATTACAATCAATTTTTATGTTTTAAAACTCAATGGTTACAAATAAAACTTTGAAATTATTAGTTTCGTTCGTCTTTAACTTTACTTATTTTTTCCTTTTAATGTTCTAATGGATTTCTGTAGATTTTCTACATTTTTCTTATTCGTCTCGATAAGAAAGCTAACGTTAGTGACTTGGATGTATGGACTATCTTTCGAAAACTGGCGTAAGCTGTTTGATGCTGAGCCTTCTAGATTAGGCAGAACGATAGGTACTGATCTTAGCAAAGTCACATTATAGCAGAGAATGATATGTAGGCCTTGATCAAAAAGAACTTCTTAAGAATCTTCCTTACAACCACTAGCTACGATAATTGGTCCACTCTTGGACTTGTTGGTGGTCAGCTTGCAATGCAGCCTATTTTCCTTTGCTGAAAACGCACTTGACATGAGGTAGATAGAGATCTTTCTATCTCTTATGATTTTTTTCTTCAGGTGGATTTTTTTCTCTTTCCCTCCTACGTTTTATGGGTCTTGCACTGGTTGAGTAGCCTTGGCTGATGAGAGCCTAATGAGCCCGAAACAGCTTTACCAAGGTTTCCACTTGACCTAAAAGGTATTCCATTATCATTTTATTATGATTTTTTTTTTTATTTATGACATTATATCCAGGACAAAAATTATACGAAGTAACTTTGATCATCGAATATAATTGATTAGAATTAAGTCTAAGAGAAGAGATGTTATCGTAAATAAAAGCTATTAAGGGATATTATTGCAAAGCTTAATCTTTTGAAATTTTTTAGGTTTTTCAATTCTCATTTGCTATTTTGGTCATTTTTTTTTAGAGGAATATCCTTAAACAATTCAAACAATGAGGCACTAATTTATATCAAACTAGCAAAATACCCGTTCTTCGTACGGGCTATGATGTGGATGAGAAAAAAATTGAAATTGTTAGATCACCTCGAAACTTTCCCACTTAGTACAAAAATCAAGTCTAAGGTATAAATTAATGTTATAAATGAATTTTGTAACTCGAAGTCCTACATATGAAAGTAATATCGAGATCGGAGAATGTAAGACTTCCCACCCCTTTTTCCTCTTCTCCGCACCCCTATCACTTCAAACCTTCCCCGTTGACAACCCCTAGGACGCGAATATCGAAAATTCGTCGAATTCGGGTATTTTTGATTTTGACAAAGAACATTCATGTCAAATTTCGTGTTTCTAGCTCAAACAGCTTCCGAGGTATGCGTAACTTAACCCCCACCCCCGTTTAGGGGTGCTATTTTTAAAGTCCTTTCTTAGTGAGCGCCTACGTCATAAGGGGAACCCATCCCGAAAATTTCAGGTTCATTGGTTTTGGCTGTGCGTTGATGAGTGCGTGAATGAGTCAGTCAGTTGATTTTGCCTTTTATAGGTATTGATTACACATTTTATAGTTAATGTATGTACACATCTGGTTAGATTTTGGCTTAAGTAAACCTATCTTAACTGCCACTTAAATAAGAGCCAAAATACAATTCCCGTAAGAAATTACAAAAATTATGCACTGATTTACATCACTTTTCATATTTACGAGTTTAGTTTTATTTTGAAAAACACTGCGTGAAGTAACTGCAAAATAAATACAGGTCAATTTTAAATTTATTGTTGGTCTTATTCTTAAGTTGTTATTAAATTGGTGTTTAAAGGCTATTGCTAAGTCTTTACCAAAATATTGTATATATTGTTAACAAATTCAAAAACAAATGAAGTAATGTATGTAATATATGTTAGTAAAATTTTTTATTAGATTTTGATTATTAGACTTTTATGTTTGTAAAACATCATGAGTCATTTTTTAAATACATATCAATACGAAGACTGATATCAATAAGATTATCTTCTTAACATCAGATTTCATATTTGAATAGTTTAATCTAGAATAGAAATGACTTTAAGGGCCATCAAATATATCCTTTTATAGCTCAATCATTAATCCAAAGATACGAAATAACTTTATTTTTAAATTTACATTTAAATTATGTGTATTATATTTATTGATAGTACTGTATATATATATATATATATGGATGTTAATGTTAAGATTTACTATTTTTTGGGCGGAAATCTTTCTGTCGAGTAACTATAACCTTTTCTGCCCCCAAACTGTTTCAAATGAGTACGAATAACTGAATAGATTGGATAAATTCTTCTACTAGTTGCTTTGCTGTTTAATATTTGAAATCGCGCTTAAGATTTAAATTTAAGTACAATTCCATGGGAATCCGGAGAAGTCAAAAGGTTAAGAACCATTGTCTAAATGAAGCCTCTCATCTCAAAGACAGGACAGATAAATTTCAATTTAAACGAGACGCCGTAGCAGCCCAAGATAATTTTATTATTATTGATATTTTTTAATTATTTCTCATGATAATCGGTCAGTATTATGGTATAATTAATATCCAAGTAAATTATTTTACTTTGGATATTTATTAAGATAAATTTTCGAACAGCAGGACATGAATTTAGGATAACAGCCTTTTGCAACTTAGAGAGGATCTGTTCTTTGAGCCCCAAAGAGAAAATATTATTTTTCAAAGTTCTATAAATTATACCATTACTTGCTGTGATGATGCGCATAGTTTGTACGTAAGCAACTTGCTATTGTCTTTTTAACCCAATATTCTCAATATTCAATATATCCGAATATACAATATTTGGAATACTTTGCTAAGTTTTCGTTGCATGTTTTAGTCACATTTTTATTCATCAGTATAGCAATATCTATTAAGTTTAATAGTTTCATCTTCTTGTCTAATAATGTGAAATCAGGTCTATTACGTTTTTTTTTGTACTGAAATGTCCAATCGAAATAGAATTTAATATTAACAATTTAACTTTAAAAAATGCACTATAATTAAAAAGACAAGTTAAAATAGTGACTGGTTTCGATCAAGCCTTTTCGGTGATCTTCCTAAGACACACTGAAAAACTTAGCAGAGAGCTTCCTTTATAAAGGAATTGTCAGGTTCCAATGAAAACTGGCTAAGATGATTTATGATGGGTAAGTAAGCTACTGGATTCGACCATTATAACCTTAACTAACAAGGGAGGAACGTTTATCCTTGTCAGAATGCAAGACATACGCATATGCTGATTCAGCGGAGGTACGATCATTATATGGTTTTTTTTCAATAAATTAAAAATAGATTCTTGGAAATACATACATTCTTTGAATTTTCTAAGATAATCATACTCTTCACCATCAAAAACCAGAGGAGTATTGGTATCGAGGGTGTGTCCCGTATCTCGAACGTGTGCAGCATTTTCATTGGCATATAAGTTTAATGTAGTGTGGTAATAACTGCAAGTTTTTTGCTTAGGTCATTATGAATTATTTTTGCAACATTATCATGTTTTTAAAATCAACATTCTGAGGTAAAAAAAAGAATATAGACAGGATATACTCAACAGTCTCTCTCTCTACGTCCGACACATCTATTTATCTTGTTTTATAATAGAGTCTCAAGTTAAAATTAATAACAGATCTTTAATTGACATTTGTTCTTGATGAAACTTCGGTTACAGTAGGTTCTCTTTTACAGTAGGATTTGAGGTAGTATTTAGTTGGAGTAATTTCATTCTGATGGCCATCATCAATAAGTTGATTGGTCATCATATCGGTATAGATATCTTCATTCAATAACCTTATGTTTATTATTATTATTATTATTATTATGTTTGTATGTTTCAAACCTTGGGTTTCCCCAGCAAAAACAATATGGCGGGTCAAGGACCAAAGCACATACTGCCAAGTGTAAAGACGTGTGCGAGAATGATTAGGGATGTGTGGTTGTGTCCATAAATTTCCTAACTATGCGTGTAGTGTTGAGTACCACAGCCGTCTGCAGTTGTGCATAAGTGTTTTTGTGAAGTCCTAGTGTGCTGAGA
>JAFIDM010009631.1:95985223-96032252 GCA_023159025.1 Thereuonema tuberculata | reverse complement strand
TTATTATTATTATTATTATTATTATTATTATTATTATTATTATTATTATTATTATTATTGTGGGCCCGTAGCCAAATAGTAAGCCAACTGCTGGCTGAAGTCTGCTTGTTTGTCTTTTTTTTATTTTAAGATATGAACAAAAATTTAATCATTTATATGGAATGAAATTATATTCAATGTAAGTAGATAATTATTATTATGATGAACGATGCTTTTTGGCTCGATTAGTTAAGACTAATTAGACTCTATATTCTACAGATTAATTCTATAAATAAATCAAGATATTCTTCGCCATAAACTTTAATTTCGTTTATAAAAAATTAAATAGGTTTTCAAATAAACTTCGGATCAATTTCGCAATTTCATTTCCTTTATTCAAACAAAACAAAATAAAATAACTTACACGACTACTTTTGTTCTACAATCAAACACAAAATTCAAATACAAAAACGAAACGAAGAAAAATCAACAGGTTCTGAAAATTTATATTAAAAAGGATAATAGTAACCTGTAATTGTATAATATCTCAACATCATATAAAACAATTAGACTTCGAAGTAAACTTAACTTGGAATAAAACCATACGGAATATAATAACTTCTAAGAAATTCGTCTGACAATTTTAGAAAAGAGTAAAATCTTAGATAAAAAAAAAACAAAATAAATAAAAAAATTAAAGAAAAATGTAGGCTAGATAACAGAACTAAATTCGTAATTAGTAACTTTTATAATGGCGATTACACTGGGAATTGTACTGGAGATTATACAGATTTATGGAAAAGATTTGAATGAATAATAGGAAATGTTTAATGAACTTACGGAATGAACCAAAAAACAAAACAGACATAATAAGGTTTTGATGCTGGATGAATTTAATGATAAGACACAATTGATGAATCATTAATTTCTTGGTTTATTAGAAGGAAAGACACAGTATTTTTAAGATTGTTAACTCAAACAATTTGTTTAAAACAATAATGACTTTTGTAGCGGGAGATTTGAAAGGAATGGCGGCTTGCAGCGAACGGAACGTCAACGACTGTCAGAGCTAATGCAGAGTTCCGGCTACAGAGCAGCGTTGGCCAGAGGTCAATCAATTGCAATGATCTATAAGTGTGGGCATCATCTTTAGCGAGGATAGGAGGGCCATCAATAGAGGTCATCTAAAGTTCATGAAGTAGCAATCGGATTTCGCACCTAATAATTTTAATGTGAAAGGCTGGTAAATTAGAAAAGAATTAACTGTTAATAGATTCTGATAAAATCATCGCATCATTATTCAAATCAAAACCCTCAGATAAATTGAAACAGTTGAAAAGAAACATCTTTCCAATAGCTATGTATTAAAAAATCTCATTAATCAAATGGAGAAATTACATCAAGAAAAAAGATATCCATAAAATTTTAAAGTAAAGTAATATAATAAAAATAAAATTTCATAAAACAAGCGGTTTCAATTGACAATTTAAAATAAAAGTGCAAGTTGTTATCTCATTAGTCTTACTTTGCTATTAAACATTTTCACAATATTGAAATGTTTTAACGACATATTCACCTGACGGAAATTGATTACCTCGTCATTGAATTTTAAAGAATTTAATGAAATTAGAACAAGGATGTCAGAAAGATAATTCTTACTAAAAATTTAAAAAGCATTAAAAAACTTAAAAATGCCAAAAATATTAAACACTTTACAATATTACATGAGAACGGTGAACCAAATTTATTTAGGCCTACAGTTAAATAACTTAAAATGTGTTAAGTTTTTAATAATTTCTGGCAATTTTTATTGATCTGTTGATTTAGATGAACAATTGATGAATAATTAATTTCTTGGTTTATTAGAAGGAAACACTTTATCTGTTATCGTCAAGTTCGTAGCCAGAATTATCTTTCGGTTGGGGTGGGGGTGGGGGGCTCATTCCTAGAAAAAGTGCCGTGTCATAGAAAGAATATCAACACACCCTATCTTCCCGTGGATGTCGAAATAGGCGAAATTTTACATTGATATGCCTAGTTCCTTTGATTTCAACTTTGAGAGAGATTTTTTTTTTGTTTAGATTTCGAGAGGGACTCGAGCCCCCTCCTCCTGGCTACTTGCCTGGTTATCGGAGTTTTCAGAATCCTTTGGTGAAGATGACGGATCATCTTCAATCGTAGGCCTTTTGTTAATCGTAGTATCGTAAGTTTGGGTTACCTTCTAAAAAGAGGGACAATAATATCAGAGAATTTTCTTTCCTTTAAGATTTTCGAAAATTTTATTTCGAAATGAAATACTACAGCTAGTTGAAATAAGAACACAAACAACAGTTTCAAAGTAATTGAGATCAATGTCCAATTTTCCTCACAGATGTGTAGCACTGAGAATTTCTTACTCAAAGCGTTTCAAAAAATGCTAAAAGCAACAATAAAAAGAAATCCTAGAACACTTTTAAAACGTTAAACGTATTTATCTCTCTTCCTGTAATTTATTTAATGAGCTACAGTTTATTTCAAAGAAAAAAATTGGTACAGTATAAGAGAAAATCTTGATAAAATAAAAAACATTTTGAATTAATATTGGATAAGATACATTCTTTCAATGATGGACATAAACAGTGCTCAGAAAGTTCCAGAAAAAAAAGAGCGAGTTCTAGTTCTAGTTCAGCATTCTCTTCCTGAATGTAACTAGATTTTGCCATCTAATTTGATAGCCAATGCTTGTTCTGATGAAAGTTGGGAACTGCTAAAAGTCACATAACATTTGACTATGATGTGATCGACTGCTTTGGTTAGATTTACACTAACAAGACAGTGAATATTCTTATCTCTAAATCGATGGTGGAAGCTTTGTGAAGATCCATGAGATATGCAATCATTTTTAAAAATCTATGTCAGATTTTAATAGATGAGTCTATCACCCACCAAATACTTTGAAGAACAGGATAGCCAATATGCTATAAGAGATCACTCTCCTGACCACATTCCATTAAATATCCAAGGATAATCTGAGATTGTTCTCTAAATACTCAAACATTCTGAGAACAATTTACTGATTATATATCAAAAATAATTATTGCTGTTTCATATATCTTACTAAGAATACGAATAGATGCTGTCAGGACTGCGTTAGTTTGATCTCTATTCATTCTTACTGAATAGATCCTTGTTTGAGGGATTTTCACACTCGGGGTGAGATTTGCTCGATATTTCGGTCCGGTACCTCGGCCTTTCTTCAGGAGATTTATATTAATTACATTAAGACTGGTGCATATTTAACAACTTCGATTGTTATTTTCCCGGATATGTTTTCGTGGTCCGAGCCAACCAAGTTGTTAGATATGCGCCAGCATTAATGTCATTAATAAACATCTCCTGGAGAAGGCCCGAGGCACCGGACCGAAATATTGACAAATCTTACCCTGGTGTGGGAAAATCTCTCAAAAAAGGATCTATCCAGAATCATGTCCCACTCCTCCTTCAGAATCAAACTACAGAGTGTCCCAAATTGAAGTATGCATTCTTTGAAACGTTATAACTCAGCAACGAAATGAGATAGAAACATAAAGTGTGTTTGTTGTATGTTGTTCCTTAAACTTCCTTAAGCCCGTACTTGTTCAAAATGTCCACCTTCTGCCACAGTGCACTCCCAACACCGACGTCAAACAGAGCGACATACCGACTGGATTGTAGCCAATGGAATGTCATTGATGGAATGTTCAATCTGATCTCTTAATTCCGTCAGTGTTTGTGGCGTACAGTGTTCTTTAAAGTTGCCCAAAGGTAGAAGTCGAGAGGGATTAAATCGGGAGATCGAGGCGGGAACTCCGTCGCACTTCCTCTTCGTCCTATCCATCTGTGATTGAATGTGTGTTCTCACATCGATATGAAAGTGAGGTGGAGCCCCGTCTTGTTGGAAGTAAACCTCATTTCCATTCTCGAAGAGATCATTAAGACGTGGAATCATGAGTTCCAACATCTGCAGGTAAGTCTGAACCGTGACAGTACGTTCGAAAATGTACGGCCCAAGTAATCCTCTGCAGAACAGACCACACCATACCGTTATCCCTGGAAGATTGACGGTCTTTTCTTCAATAATGTTTGGGTTTTCGTTAGTCCAGTATACACAATTACGACAATTAATTGTGTCGTTAAGTTTGAATGTTGCTTCATCTGACCAAACAATTAAGTCTTGAAAATCCTCCTTCGTCACACTTGTGCAGGAACCACTCACAAAATTGCAGTCGCCTATCTGGGTCGTCCTCATTTAGTGCGTGGACAAGTCACGGAATGTAAGGCTTCCATTTTTGATCTTGCACAATTCGATGGACACTGGATTTGGCGATAACAATTTCACGAGAGCATTGCCTCACTGACTTCTTTAGGGATCGTGCAAAAACCTTCATGACGGCATCAATACTCTCGTTATCAGTAGAACTTCTCTTTCTCCCGCACCGACCTTTCAACACATCTTTCACCGTTCCTTCGGCTTCAAACTTGTCTCGGAGTTTTGTTATTGTTACCCTTATTGGCGGTGGTGTACCAAATTCAACCCTCCAACGTCGTTGCTTTGGCGCAGCTTAGCCGCAGCTGCTTTTGCGCCATAAAACACCAACCAACCAACGTCGTTGCACCTCAACAACGTTCTCCACTTTCCAATTACACTTCAGTATCCACTTACCTTTATCGAATGAAAGTCTTACCGCCATTTTGGTTTCTACACAAATGAACAACAATGAGCGTGTTGCTATGCTTTTCCAGCGTCGTCTGGATCATACACAACACACCTTATATTTCTATCTCATTTCGTTGCTGAGTTATAACGTTTCAAAAAGTGTATACTTCAATTTGGGACACCCTGTATTCATTCCAATTCATTATTTAATACTTAAGTCGCACTTAAATTCGTTTCAGACATGTTTGTAATTTAATCTCTAGTAACTATGTTCATCTACTACTAGTATTAAATTTCTTCTTATAATTTTGAAATTACCATAATATTTGTACTTCTGTTTAACTTTGAGAGTCTAAATAATTGTTTCATTTAAACTTTTATAAATTTGAAGAAATTGTTCTATCATTTTTTTATTTACAGTCTTGTGCCAAGGTGATGCATTTGAAGAAATGCTAAATCAGAAATGAATGGGAAGGACACCGGACAGTTCAAAATTGTGTCCACAAATTGCATTACATTATCACAAATGTCTCACACCCAAAACTTGTCAAGAGAGAGGCGCTTCATCTAATGTCTTATGCAGAAGGCTCTAAAAGGATTTAGAAGGCTACACTTTCCCATATGCAGGTTTGGTCATAGTTAAGATGGCTGATAGCAAACCTTTAATAGAGTATTCCTAAACTATCAACTCCTTCTTCCATGTCCATCTTAGGCTTTTAAATCTTGTATAAGAATATAGTGATCAAAATTTGGCACAGATGAAGTTAAGATTTCAACTTCAGATACCTCTAAACTAAAGCGAGAGGAAACATGAATGTCGACAAATCTACATTGTGAAGCCTGAATGCAAGCCTAAGAATTATTTTCGTAATTTTTTTTTCAATGTTTAATTTCCATACTGTAATAAAACAACTGGATGGTAAGTAGGACTTTTTTTAACGTTCGGGATATTCTGAAACATGTTCAGAGAGAAATACAGATGATGATCTGTTTGAGAATGCAATCTCAAATGTGTTTGTGAAAAGTTTGGTTGTGAGTTAACTACTTCCTCTATGAAGTTGAATCTTCAGTAAATGATTTTAGATTAATAAAAGGAAGATCTTGAAATTGTATGTATAACGTTAGGAAGCAAGATTTCCCAATCAACATTGCCAAAAAGGACCATTACGAAGATGATAAGTAATTTTGTAATAATAAAAAATCCTCATTCCTCATTATAAAAAACAAAACTGCTAACATGATGCTATTCCCGGAGATAGTTGAAACATGAGAATGATTTCTACGATAGCAATCGCGCATCGAGGACAAGGGTGGAGATGATGTTTCGCACCCTAATACATTGGTCGTTCGTACAGCACGGCGTCATGTCATTCATGAATATTTGTTAGTGTCCTTTGATATTAAAGTATTCGTTCTGGAGACGCAGGCTAACTTAATATTTAGGATTTGGATGTCATGGGTTTATTGTATCATGAATTGTAGAAGGATGTCCCCTTTACTATTCAGACTATTTAAACACTATATCTTATAGGTGTGTCTTGTTTGATAAAATTTAAGTAATATGGTAGAAACAAATGCTTTTGAAACAGTCTGCTTCATAAATTTCTATGAAAAATATTTTTGTTTGAATTTCGTGTATTTTTTATCACTTTCCTTAGAAAGCAACAATAAAAGCGTTGTGAAAATTGTCATATTTTTTTATTAAGAAACGTTTTTAAGAATGTTGATTTAAATTGTTATTTTAGCAGAAAGGAATCAGTTGAATACTTTATTCATTGCAAATGTTTCGTTAACAAATTCACTCTCATTTTCTTTTATTCTTTCGCTCTCATGTTCTTTTAAGAGGAATTTTATTACTCCAGTTACTGTTGCTCAATACTTCGGCTCGGTACCTTGATCCTTCTTCAAATAGAAATTGAAAATTACATTAATAATCCCGTGATTTTATTGTGTCCATCTCAGTATTGCGAGAGTATAGGGCTTTAACTACCTTCCTTATTAGAGACATTATGTAGCAACATTACTTCCTCATTAACTCTTATATTTCTTTGTAGGTTCAGTAGCATGACCTATTCTTCCATCACAACTTGCTCTTAATTTATTACAATATCAGTGACCAATAAAGACAACAATTTAAATAAAGCCATCTTCAGAGGGTCTGAAATTGGACCCTGTAAAGAAGAAAATTTAACAATATAGTTGACGGCGAATTCACTCCGGTAAAGCCAATCAACCAAACTTGATCAAGTTAAAGAAGGATAACGATTATAAAAATATTTTTTATTTATTATTGACGAATGAATTAACAAGGGTTTACTGTCGACTCAATATTCAGACCCACTCTCTGTAATTATATCACCTTTTTTATAGGTTTTTGAACTAAGAAATTAAATAGAACATTCTTGCATTGCAGGAAAGTTAGGGGTACTGTCTTAAGCCCCATCCACCTTTGCACCAACTTTAGTCGGCCGACTTCGAGTCGGCCAACTTTTTGTCAGCCCCGCACACCATCCAACTCGCAAATGAGTCGGCCGTGATAGCAGCAATCCCATAATGCAATGCGTTTCCCCCAGCAGCTGTGGAAAATCCGAAAAAAATCGAGGTTTTGAAACCTCTCTGATGAATTCTGCCGCATACAATTGCTGCATTTCAGTATAAACTTTATTTATGCATGAAAGAAATTCGCAATATTCTGATATTCATTGTGTACGATTGTCTTCGACTCGAATCGGTGAACATCGTTTTAGACGCCATTTCTTTCCATAGGCGTGACTTCACGACTGACGTGTTCCAACGCTGACCTGTGATTGGGTAATTCCGACCGACTTCCAACCAACTTTCCGAGTTGGTCCTTCAGAACCCACTCCGATCGGCCTACTAAAGTTGGTGCCAGGTCGCTGAAAAACGGGCTCAAAACTGTCTCTACCAACTCATGACGTCAAAATCGGCCGACTAAGTTGGTGCAAAGTTGGATGGTGTTCGCGGGGCTTCATACACTTATTTTAAGTTGTAATACATTGGACATAAATTTAGTAATACTTACCATGATATGATAGTAGCATTGAAAAAAAGCAATTATTTTTCATTTCTAAAAGTTTCAGCTTCATTTTTATTTATTTTTTTTCTCATCACACCAATAATTATGCGTCATGTTGAATCTAGACTCATCGGGAAACACCGTGTGTTGCTTGCCGTCCATCCAACGTTGGCATTTGTAATACTATTACAACCGGAAGCATGCATGCTTAGGCATCACTAAACGTCGCAGGATCGGGTGAGGTACTGTATTTCCATTCATCAACTAATGTCGTCAAGGAAAGCGGCTGAGATCTTGCTGTCCTCTATTATTGCTCTAACACTAATATGTGGGTCTGCACATAGACGATACATTCCTCACGTTCGTTAGTACGGTATTGTGCTCCAGATCCTGCATATCAAGATAGCCATACTTTCTTCTCAGCAATGCTACAGACACATAACTGACGTTGGCGGTGATATCTTGTTCTGAAATGGCCTACATGGCGATGTATTCCCTCTTTGGTCTAGATAATACTGCACGTAGGGGTTTCGTCTTTTTCGACGTCGCATGGTCAAGAAACGTTTTACATTCGAAAAACTCGTCTACGACATCACGATCTACGTAAGCTGCTGAGCGACAAGTACAAGGATGAGTAATTAGGAATGATCAACAGTTCCCCACTTCCTTATCATTATTGTACAGACATCAAAGAAATAGTCCAAGAAGAGGCTGCGAATCAGTTATTTAAAATGAAATCAAATGTATTGATGAGTAATCTTATTAATAGTGATCCAGGGCCGTAGCTACCACCGGGGCAGCCGGGGCAGTGCCACGGGGCCCCCGAGCAAAGGGGGCTCTCGAACGAAGTGGGATTTTTTTTTTTACGAAACCATAATCACTTGTTGCCCCGGGGCCCCCAATCCTCTAGCTACGATACTGTAGTGATCTTAACATTCGTATGGATGTATTTAATAAAAATGAAATCTTCGTGGGAAATAACTCACATCATAAAAGATTATCTTAATCTTTATGATTTGCTTTACTTCCCAGAATCTCTTTTTTAATATTATTAAACTTTTCGGAGCGCAGCGTTTCTAAAGAATCTGTATAAAGTTTATAAACGTCTGCCAAGAAAATACCAGGTTTTTTTGTTTTTTTTTATTAAGTTAATGAAGTAACAAAGCTTTTTAAAATTTATAATATCATTTAAAAAAATAAAATTACAAATGAGCTTTATTTAAAATTCCAAGATGATGTCTATCAATAGGTCTGTACGAACCCTTGTAAACAGAAACGACCAAACTCAAACTATCGTCGTATAAATTGAATCTTCTTTACCCATTGTCAGGCTTCTTTACTGAAGAATTCACAAATTAAAGTGTGAATGTAAAGGAATAAGAAGTATTTCGCATTATAGATATGAGTCACCGCTACCATTTACTAAAATATTCTGACGATTTTAAAAACAATGTAGTTCAATGATTGACAAGATCTTTGGCACTGACGATTTAATAACATTCTAGATTAAAACATGTTCCTATAATCTGGCAGTGCTTTTGCATGAGACGCCTTCCCACATATGGCATGTGATCATTTACACAAGTTAATGGATGTGAGATTCAACTTAAATGAAATAAATTTATTAAAATTTTAAGTATTTTCTATTATTACCACAATGAACAAATTCTTTATGTTCATCATGCATTAAGATTTTTGCAATATTAAGTACTATAAAAAAGAAAAACACAGCGTTTCGCTAGTTTTTCATTTATTTTTATCGAATTGTTTTCGATTCATTGGTAAATCTGAAGTGATGAAATATAAAAATCCTTAAAAATGCAAGGGTTTTAATTTCATTAAACGGAACATATATATCTAATTTCACCTTCCTTGAATTTTTTAATTCATAGCAAAAATTGCAATTCAATCGCATCTAAGTAATTTCAAATTCAGGCTTCGACAGGAAATTTATATTATGGTTTTAGTCGGTGACATTCAACTTCAACATTGTTAGATTGATTATTGTACATAACAGCATCAAATGAATAATGATGTAGTCAAGTTCATTGTTAGAGCTAAGAATGTTTTGAAGTTGACTTGTCGCAGGCTATGCTTTATTTAATACTTTAAGGAAATTGAAATATCTGATTCCTTAGAATTAAACTTCCATAATATCCATTTAGAAATAAAATAAAAGGAATAACTAAATATTTAGGAAAGTAATAAAAAATGTGTGTTTTACATTTTCTCCTCTCTGGCATTCAGAATATAGAATCCTATATATTGCGTTGTTCTTTTCCAGAGAAGAAAACGTCTCAGAACAACAAGTTAACTTGTAAATTAGTCATTATACGTAATATATAAGTTTGATAAAGCAATGTTCTTCCTGTACTCAAGACGTCTATCATCTGACAAAAGTTTGGTGGACTACTAAAGCGCATTGCACATGGATCCGAAAATCGGACGGCGGATCTAAAAATCGGACGTATTCTATTTCACTTAAGGGTTTCCTTAAGTGAACATTCATTTTATTTTAATTTTATTTCCATTTAATTTAATACTCCGAAATGAATATTCGTCTTAAGGAAATCTAAATGCTACTTTCATTTTAAGAAGAAAAGTACAAAGACACAGAAGCCGTTGTTTGAAATACAGTGAATTCTCCGAAATGAATGTTCGTCTTAAGGAAACCCCTTAAGTGAAATGGAATAAGTCCGATTTTTAGATCCGCCATCCGATTTTCGGATCCATGTGCAATGCGCTTTACTGTCAATGATGTTAATCTCAGTAATTTTTATTAAGAGTTCTGTTGTGTATTAGGGATGGTCATCATCCAACAGTAATGACTATAGCCTGTAATATATAGAAGACAAATGGGGACCACTACCTACAGAGCAGATTTCGGGTCCCCAGCGGACACAACACACAGAAGAAGACGAAAGAAACAACCATGCCACGACCGGGATTCGAACCCAGGTACTGGCAACAGTAATGACTAAAAAAATCTTCAAATCCATTGGCATTCTTACGGGTTTCCAAATGTTGTCCAGTCAAAACAATCATCTCTGAATAGCTCAGAATTCTTTGAGCTATTGTTCAGCCTTAATAAATTTCAATTGCACTAGATAAATAGCAAATTGTCATTGATTACCTAGTGACAATTTTCAGACATCAAGTTTTGCAATGAATTCCATAAAGAGGAAGTAACAATCAGTTAGGTTAACTTGAATATCATTTATGCTTGTTTTTAAAAAAAGTTTGCCTTACTAAGAAAGACTTAAGCTTATAAGATCGTTGGGTCTGCGTTTCCGTGTATATCCATTTCCACAATAAGTTTTTAATCAGTGAACAAATCTTCTTGAAATGTGTCATGCATATTGATGAAGAAGAAGAATTCCTTCCTTTGTATTTATTTTTTTCTTCTTCTTGATAAATGTGGAAATGAAATAATTATGCTAGTTAACATTTGTTTGGGAATTTAACCTCTGGAAATTTGCAGAGAAAAAGAGGATGCGGAGAAAAAGATGAACTGTAATGTACCAGAAGATCGTTTAAAAATCATTTCAATGTTTATCTGAAACATTTTCTTCAAAATTAAAATTAAAGGAATGACAGATTCTCTAAATGTAAGTCTATTTTACTGAAAGAAGGATTTTCAGAAAAGCTCTTTCAGCAACTTGTTGAAAATTAATTCTGCTTTTTAGAAGTATATTGCCGTGCTGGCGTGGTCGTGCGGTCTCAGGCGGCGGTCTGCCGTGTGGCCGGTGCGCCGGTACCCGGGTTCAAATCCCGGTCGAGAGCATGGATGTTTCACATTTCCTATCCTGTGATTGTCAGCCTCTTCTTCACTTTCTCTTCGGTCTGACGTCATTCCGTAATGGCGTCCTGGAGAAGGCAACGGGAAACCACTCAAGTATCTGTTCCCTAGATTATCTACGGCGTCTCCTAGGGGTTTGCCCTTCGGGGATCACTAGGGTTCCGTAGACCGCATACCTTCGAATACGAAGTTCGCACGTCATGATGATGAGAAGTATTTTGTTTTCTTGCCTTGGTTTCTTTCTTTTTTCTTTTTTTAATAGAATTTCATCTAATTTTAATAAACTGCTTTTTAATCTTATTAAAATTTGATTTTTTTTTCTTTACCATACAGATAATTTTTTTCTTAGCAATGCAAATTTGGCATCAGACATTAGAAGTTGATTTGCTGCTATGTTCAATTACAGTAATGTCGCTGTGTTGTTATTGGTTTCATTTTTGGCTGTTCTAATCTTTACATTTTTACATTTATGGATATTTCATCCGAAACATAATCCTTTGGGTTATTATCATTTATTAAGTAGATAAAGAAAACTTAACTCAGAGACATTCTCCTGTACAAATTACAAAAGTTGTAATAGACTTAATAAATAAAAAAAAGTGTTTTCAATATATTGTTCTTCCAATATATTGCACCACCGGATAAAAAAAGTCGCAACACTAAGAAATATTAAAGATACATAAATAAACTTTTTGGAGATGAATTGGATGTATGAATAAAAAAATGTTGAAAATTTCAGCTTCAGAATTGATTAACATGATTAACAGCAGGTAATAAACAATTCTATAGACGATACATGCAGTCCGGCGTCGAGGCATTGGATGTGGATTCCTATATTATGCTGTTGCATATTCCTCCCGTTGGTTGACATAGGCTGTCCAGTGTTTTTGCTGGTTGCGGACATTGTAGGAGTATGTGATGTTTCATCACATACCAAATGTGTTTTATTAAAGATAAATTCAGAGGCCTTGCGGGCCAGGGTGTCCATATTCTGTAGAGTCCGTTTGACGACGTGTCCTTATTGAGTGTTGCTGAAGAAAGGCACCAGAAGCGTTTCGAAGAAATGGCAGGAATTCGACAATACAACCTTTCTGATGTATTGCTGAACTGTCCAATAATAACTAATGGCATTGGAGACATCAGAACCATTGCTTTGTCGTTTACCAATATGATCAATGTCAAAGCGTAACTGCACCTAAGCAAAACTCGTCCTATCCAATATATCCTCAATTCGGATGAATATTTAAAAAAGTTAATTTTGATTTGCCAAAGTAATTGGCGAATTTCTCTCTCCATTTACGAATAATTACGGACGTTAAACTTGCTTTCAATTAAATAAATTATACTTTCGAAAATGTCTGCGCTTTCTTGGTTCGTTTAAATGTTAAGTAAATGAGTAAGCTAAATATATATTTATATGAGGGACAAGATGATCTTCTTAGAGATCATGTCGATTATTTCATCCATTTCTATTATTCGAAGTCTTCCAGTCTTTTGTATTTTCTTTGGAAAGTTGTAGCAAGCAAGAAAACAGCTATCTTTTAGATCTTATTATCGACAAATTATGAACGAAATTATGAAGGATATTGAAGAATGTACGGTATGCGCCAAAACAAACGATACTGAACGTCACATGACTGTGTTGCTCATGAGCACCACTTGATGACCTCATCGAACGTCGTCATGGAAACGTAACAGTATGCTTTTGTTGGTTGAAGCTTGATAGATGTTCAAATGGTGCTAACAACGGAGAAAACAAAATTTATTCTGGAGCATTAGTTTCGATTATACGGAGTTGGACGTTCAAACGGAATAAGTTTGCTATACGTTGGAAATGCATTTCGAGAACGATTTCAAAAATCATCACCCACAAACACGGTTATGTTAGCCGTCATTAAAAAATTTCGTTCGACGGGCAGCGTTCTGACAGCGCAAAGGCTGCCCCTATCGTCCAGTGAGAACAAAGCGAATCGAGGAAGGCTATTACAGTCGCTTAAACGAAGTCTCCGGCGAACATCCTTAAAAATGAATCTTAGTCAAACATCTACGAGACGAATGCTCAAGGGAGTTGATGGTTTCGCCTATAAGATACAGACCGGACAAAGTCAAAGCAAAGCCGACAAGAACATGAGAATTGTTTACTGTGCGAAGATGTTAGCGATGACGTACGATGATGAAGATTTCCTGTCAGATGTCTGGTTTTCTGACATATTCAGTTGAATGGATTTATCAATCGATAGACAACCCTTTTCTGGGATTTGAACGGCCAGACATCATTTTGGAGAAACCCCTCCATAGTGAGCGTGTAACAATAAGGTGTTTGACGTCTGCAAAAGATATCTTGGGCTCGGTTGAGGATAATCATGGCAATCCTGTGACTGTGAACCAGATGCGGTACAGAGGAAACATTCTCTCACCATTTCTGAGGAAATTGGCAGATTCTACCGTGCACGGTTAACTGCCACTTCGTACGCAATGGTTCCAGCATGATGGGCCTCTTGCCACACAGCGAGGGACATGTTTTAGTTGCCGCATGCGAATTTTGGTAATCGCATCATTTTTCGTGGAACAGTCTTTCCATATCCTTCTCATTCACCTGATCTTACACCACCGGATATTTACATTTGTGGTAAGCTGAAGGAAGCCATTTTTTGAGAAAACCCATCGGCAACCATTGGTAACTTACGTAAAAAGATTTTTACATTCGTCAGGGACATTTTGAGAATCTACGTGAGTAGACTGCCTGCAACGCAACGGATAACATATCAAACACGTGCTATGCCTCAGAAAACGTGGAAATTGACTTCCATGTATCGCAAGCTTCCTCTACTGTTTATATTTTGTTTGTCACATAAACCTTTTTGTACACAAATATTTCAGTATCGTTTGTTTTGGCGCTTACTGTAATTAATCAGTAGTTACTCAACATTTCTCTCTCTGAATTTATTAGGAAAAGTTAATCGATTCTCTCACTGAGTATGATTTGTTCGGACTTTTCAATAGACTGAATTTGTATTTTATCCGTTTCCCAAATTATCAAACTTCGATAACAGACTTTCAGTAAATCTGCTTATCGAGTTCAAAGGCAGCATGATCGGCAGATTATTCCATAAGCAACATACGGAATAATGTGTATTGCAATGTCGAAAATTTGCCAAATGGTTTTAACTATTTAAATATTATTGGATAATAATTAATAATTCTAGTATAAAATTTAGTACAAAGCCCAAATGAAAAAAATACGGTTTTTCAGAATATTAGAAAAAGAAAATAACCTTGAATTTAGCCATTCTAAATTGAACTTACAAAGCATAAGAACAATATATTGATAGCTAGAAGATTGTAATCCATCTATAATGTAGGCTTCTGTAAAACTAAAGCTACATTATAGTACAGCTACATTATTCAGTGATAAAATTCCATGTCAATGAAACTGACATTGAATCCTATCCTTCGCTGATTAATGAGCTGTCACAACTTAGATCATGATTTAGATTACGCAAGTTTATGTAAGTAAACCGTCTATATCAAACTGTTTACTTAAATTAAGCCTAGAGCTGTAGCTTAAGAATAAATTCATAATTAATCATATTAATATTTTTAATTAGGTCTATATGGAAAACATTTTGGTGTCAAAATTTCCCTTATTCATTAATAACTTTTCTTCTGCTTAACACTTATTGACCACTTCATTTAATCTTTTAAGAACTTTTTCTTAAAAGTTAGTCAGAAATAATTTCATGTTATTTACAGTTTTACGTTTGTTAAGTTTTTAAAGGTTATTTTGTTATGTAATTTTAAATGAAAAAATTTCCTTAACATTTAGCATTTTTATACCAAGTAGATTTTTATTAGATCTTGTGTTAATCATATCAAATAAAATTATTAGCAGAATTTAAACATCTGGAGGTTTACATTTCTATTTAGAATGCAAACATATATCTATATTTAATAGTACAAGATACTTTCAAATATCTTACAAATTTAAGGATGATGTTTATCAAATCAGAGTACTGCATCAAATAAAAAGGGTATAGATAAGAAGCCAGATTTATCCTACCAATAAAATTCAAATTCAAGCTTACAATTGAACACAACCACAATTTACAGAATTAAATATGATATCAACTTATAGTTGATTGTTTCAATCCTATATATTTGTTAAAGAATTACTGCAGCCCCTCCCCCACACACACTGACAGTGAGGTTGCCGTCTGGAAATCACCTGTGCTCTAGAAGAGGGGGGAGGATGAAAAAGCTTCAAATTTTTTACTGTTACGGAATTATTTTTCTTGACTATAACGCAACCGTAAAATATTTGTAAGTATATAGCCATAAAGGCTAGAGTTCCATATATATTACAAATACTTTGCAGTCTCATTACAGCTCATAATCTGTTCTATTGCATACAAATTCTCAGCGCCTCCAGAGGAGTCGTCACCCAGTTGGTATCGACTGTACGAGTGCCGGTTTATTCTTTTATCGGTGCACCATTGTGTAAGCACTGTTACAATAACACCTCTTGGTATTCTCAATAGCAGTCAAAACTTCATTTTTTTTTCCTTTTATATTTGCCTCCTGTTAACTGCATTGTAATTCTGTCGTAATATTGTACATCATTTGGAGCCCAACTTTGCATTTTTAAAATAAGCTTATTCAAGTTAATTTGAGAAATCAGTAAACTATAACTGGAATTCAAATTAACATATTTTTTAAAAAGCATCATTTTCCATCATTAACTCAAGAAATAAAGTTTACGTAATATCTGCTTGAAATAGTATAAAATAAGGGTGTATGTGGTGGTGATGGGGAGGCATTTTCTTTTACTTCACTTGAAGTAGGAGAAGCAATAGGTTCATAACAAATTACTTTTAGCTGATGTGTTGATTTTTAATCATGCCATTTATCAGATAAGCCACAATACATAGTTTTAGATTTTTCAGTGTTATTTCTTTTGTTTATTGATCTGGAATTAATTTCATATTTCTTCACATTCCAAAGATCAAAGGAAAGAAAAATTAAAAAAATATAGTAGACATTCCCTCCTACAAACACTTTGAATAAAGTTGACAATTTCAAAATTGACAATACCAATTCTAAAATATGCCAATAAATGGAAGAATCATCAGAAATATTATTTCATTGATATTAATATTACAATATTAATCACTGATGATGGTAAATGAAATACCTGATTGGAAAACCATTCTGACTTTCTGGCCACTTGTAATTGATCCTCTTCTAAGGACCGAAAACATAATATTTCTTGATTCAAAGATTTATCAAATTATGCTTTTCAATATGGCAAATATAATCTTTATTATTTGAAATATATATATTAAATGTAGCTAATAAAATGACAGGATATTGTTTTCTTACCAAACGAAGATTTTTTTCTTTTATTTTGATACATATCACATTACATTTATAAAATACATTTATGTATCAAATCTTAAAATGTATTTTTCTGATTTAATTAAATATTTTCTTTGAAATTGAAATTTTAAAGGCAAAACAAAAATAATGAGAAAAAAAAAGAAAAATAATGAATTACATCTTTACCTTTTATTCAAGATTTTAAAGTTTTTCCTGGATCGATTTAATTCTTATTTTGCCAGTTTCTTATATTTTTATAACTTTCTTATACTTTCATAACTGACTTTAATTTTATAAAAATTAAACATAGAAACTTGATAAAATGTCTTGGCACTTGAAATTTTTAAGTTTAAATAAAAATACAAATTTATGACATGATGAAATGATAATTTCAAATTTGCATATTAAAAAATACCCAGAGATAATAAATATTAAATGACTGATGCAGATGAAAATCAAGCTCTGGGCTTAATTTAAGCCCCTAGCAATAATGATACACTGTGACTTCATTTTAAATGACTACAAGTAGCTTATTAATTTCACATTTAAACCAACAGAAATCTCTGACTGTCAAAAATATATTTTATTCATTTTATTATACTTGCGACTTATATTCGAAATATTTGCTGTGATTTTTTTTATAATTTTTGAAATCATGAAATGAAAAGGTTCAACATACTATCTGATACCGTGTTGTCTATTTAAGAATCTCGCTCATAAATACTTAAAAAAAACAAGAATTCAAACAAATTCTTTTTAGTTTAAATGTTATCCATATTTTATGAAGTCAACTTAAAAATATTCAGAAAATGAATTCCTTAACTCAAATGAGTAGAAAAAGTGTTTTAGTAGTTTGTAAAAATTATTAATTTTGAAGAATACCTACAAGGCTGCTTTGAAATTTCATTGTTTGTAATGATATTTTAATTACAGAAGAAAGCATTATCTCTTTGCTAGTTAGTTTGCAACAACACAATACAAAGTTTAGCTTGCACTTCTTGTTTAGTTGGTATACTTTTAAAATTCAGATTATGGCACTTTTGATCCAAGCACATCCAAATATACACTTATAAATAGATAAATAAATATTTTATCCACCGAAGAGGTTAAAAGGTCTTGTTAGTTATGGTTTTTCACTTTTATTTTACATTCAAAGTTAATTATTTTTTTTAACATTCAAAAACATTATATTAATGCTTGTTAACACATACGTTAGATGCCAGTAACACTGATTATCAAGTATTTGACTTTGAATCATTAGTTCTCATAGGTTGTGAGATTTTGTGGTTTTGATTCTGAAGTTTCAGTGCCTACCATCTACAACTTGGTCTATCCGATTCCTCTCAAACAGGGTGATAATATGGCCAGTATGATGTGAACACTGTGAAATGAGCTAATACTGGACAATATAGACCAAGTATCGCGGCCACAAGCGCTAATGTATAACCCCAACCGAGCTGGCATTCTCCGGCTGAGAAAGGGGACACTTCGGGACCACAGTAATGACGCACAAATGATGATCCTAATCCAACCGGAAACACAAGTAGTGCGACCAGAAGAACAACCACTGAAATAAACAAAAACAAACATTTAATTTTATTATTAGAAAAAATGATGAGTTACAAAAAAAATCCAAAGCATTCCTCAATAACATAAATACAATCACATATTTATTAATTTAGAAATAAAATTATTACAAGTTTAATCCATTTTTTAAAAAAATAATTATTTGCTAAGCTTAAGGTTTTCATTTGATTCAAAAAACTTATTAACTCAGCAAAATTAAATCTTATTACTTTAATAAAATGAGATTTAATAATGTAAACCCAAGAATAAATATAAAGATCTGTTATCACTGTTTGATAAGCTTTTGAAAATTCTTCAGTCTAACTGCCTTATAGAAACAGGTAATCACAATTAAAATCAACAAAGATTTGTAGGGTCTTTAAAACTCATAAATGTCGATTGCTTTTAAGAATGTCTTAAAATAGAAGGAAAGTCCGTTTGGCCAGTCCGTTTATTATTAAATTACAACTAAATAAAATAAATAAAAATAAATAAAAATTAAAGTTTTAGATAGAGTCAATAGATTGGAAGTGAAATAATAGTACGACAAAATATCCATAGATTAATCAAACCCATATACGAATAGAAAGAAATCCACACTGTTTCAATAATCAAAAATAAATTTTTAAAAAAAATTAATGTAATTGGATCTAGCTTTCCTTTCCTTCATTGACTTAAGAAGTCATCAACTAAGCAGTCCAGGGATAGCACATTCTAAGAAGCCTTTGGTTTTCCGTTTCATAGTTTACTATAATTCTGTTTTAATTCAAACTCAAGAATTTATACACAAATCACAGTATTTTTCAAGATTTCATTGTGTAATGGTTATAATAATGGTTATATAAAATATAGCATATATATATTTGGTGATCTTTCACTGTTAGAATCTGCATTACTCGATTCCTTTCTGTTTGCTTTCTTAATCATTACCTCTTGGTATTGTTCTGCTGATATTATAAATTTTTGTCTCTGAATTTTTGTCTCTCAGGCCTGATTTTCGCAATCTAAGATCAAATCTCAAGTCTTTTTCATCTTTCTGGTTCTTAACTGCAAGATACATGTCAGAGGGCATAGACTTAGTCTAATGTTCGTAACACCCTGCAAAGAAGAAAAGTTTAGAACAAAATAGTTTTCAAATACAATTTTAAGTCGAAATATGCAATTTCTTTAGGCCATCCGTCATTCCGAAAACTCAAAAACCAAAGATCCTAGAATGATGAAAGGAATATAAAACTAAATTCAAATATAGGTTGACCATCACTATTCTGGCAATCACTAATCCGGTTCCATCACTAATCCGGCACTAATTTCGGCTAACGTAATTTCAAATTTCGCGGGTCGCCGCACCAACCTGCCGCTACTGTTTGGTGGCACTGCTTGTTGCATAAACAGTGTTGGCGTCACTTGGAAACACAGGCAAGCCAATCCAATTTGTTTTTCTCCATTTATTGCAATAACCTTCTCACTTTTAGTCCCAGCCATGGTTCCAATGAATAAAGGAAATGCTTCTTCCCTTTAGAAACGGCAGTGATGAACATTCTTGTGTAGTCAATAGAATTACCTGTGCATTTATTTTACCTGTGCTTCATTAAAATTCCACTTGATTTTCATTTAATATTTCTTTTTTCTTTTTTTAACCAACATTACTAATTGTCCGGGATATTTTAAAGGTAGGATGAGGAGATTAACTGTTGGGTTAAAGGTGTATTCTAATCTAATCTTCTATGATCCGGCAAAATCATTAATCCGGCTCCATACTGGTCCCAATGTTGCCGGATTAGTGACGGTCGAGCTGTACTAAATATTACTTATGACTTGGAACCTTCCGATTATTTTTATTTTGAGATCTGCATCATTACCAGTGGTTAAAAACAATATACTGTAGAAATTCTTTCCACATGTTGAAATTTCATCAAATTCCAGACAATAGGAAATTTTTTGATTCAAGCGAATAGACAGACTGATGACCGACCTTAAAATAATGTAACGTTTGCAGTAACTTGATAATTTTATCCATTCTTTTCTAGACAAATTGAATACTTTATTTCATTTAAGTTATCACTTAAAAGAGAAATTAAATATTATGAGAATCCACTGAGACAGTAAAAAACTTACTGTCTCCTTTTGAAGCAGTCTTTCCAGTGAAGCTCATAGCTATAGGGTGAAGCCGAACATCGGGGTCAGTTTCTATTGAAGTGCAAGGAGACAATTTTGGAGTTCAAAATTTAAAATATTAAATTCAAAATTTACCATCAAATTTAAAGCACGTTTTAATTCTTAACCAAAATAAAATATTAATAATTTCTTTTAATTGTGAAAAAACTTTTTATTTTTAAAAAAATAACCACACACTAAAAAGGATGATTTAAAATTTTAAGCATTTTAATTTTTATAAAATTTTAATAATCGTTTTTAGTGTGTGGTAATTTTTTTAAAAATGAAAAATAAAATTTTAAGATTCATTTAATAAAAAAAAATTCTTTAGAACTTTAAAAGAAGAATTTATAAATAAACAGCAGTTACCTAGATTTATTTAAGTATAATTCAATCTTATTAAACCTAATCATTTTTATAAAAGTTATGTTTATGCTAGCTTTTAATAGTAAGAAAAATTAATTAAAATAAATTTTACAGAATTAATTAAAATAATTCAAAACATATTTTATTTTCATAAATTTACGAACTTAATCATAACAGTTTATTTTTCTTATCTGTGTAGGTACTTTTTTTGTATTTTTTTTTTAATCAAGGTCTAACTTCCATTTCTCTGTCATTCCGTAACTTTGGTATCTGGGTCCATTAATGAAGTAGGATGAATTTATACATTTGCCATTTCCTCTGTGCTGTTAATTGTGTAGATTCGTCGCTGACTGTTATGACTTTCCATTGACTAAACAAATGGCTTCATTTGAGGGGAGTGGGGAAGAGATAAGACTAAGTGGCGACATCTTAATTAGTTCAGGGTGACGAAGGGGTTTATGAGTTGAACAAAGCGCTTTCCAGATAAACCGTGATTATTTTCCTAACATTCTTGAAATCTTCTTTTTTAAATTAATAATGTGATATTTTACATATTGTAATTAAAGCTTTTTATTAAGTGATCAAATTTAAATAAATAAATAAATAAATAAATAAATAAATAAATATTTCCTTTTAGATTTTTAAAATGACCAAGTAAAACGAGATTATCTAGTATTTTTCCTTCTAGAAATGATTTGGAAATAAAGGATAAGGTTAATAATTCCATACAAAACAATTATTGCATTAAACGTCAAATACAATCTTTTCTTTTTGAATTATAAATGAAATAATATTTGACA
Organism: Thereuonema tuberculata; assembly: GCA_023159025.1. Taxonomy (NCBI): domain Eukaryota; kingdom Metazoa; phylum Arthropoda; class Chilopoda; order Scutigeromorpha; family Scutigeridae; genus Thereuonema; species Thereuonema tuberculata. The sequence goes on along the minus strand of JAFIDM010009631.1, from coordinate 96,010,500 downwards.
GAAAATTAAAATAACGGCAGATGTTTAGTTGAAGTGATGATTCAGTAAATATATGAATGATGAAACAGATGATTCAGGGATTTAGAGACATTATCGATTTCTTAATATGTATAAATACGATACCAAAACTAAATTCAGAACTAAAAATAGTCTTTGCTAAAAATTAAACCATTTGAATTCTGATATGATTAATTAACATTAATAAATAAGAAAAAATATTATGGATAATTAATATGGTTACTAAGCAGGATGCATGTAATTTAAAAAAAAAATCAAGTATTTATTAATGTAATCAATAGAGATTATAGAGTAAGGAAAATAATACAAAGCATGATAAACTTAAGAATATATTACGTTCAATGCTCTACAATCAAAATTTCTAGCAGCACCGTGGAGTTATAACAGCATAATTTCCCACCTTCGGACAAACCACAACTGAAAAATATAAATTATCTTCAAGATTCCAGTAAAGATCTACGCAAATAGTAGCAAAACTTGATAATTTGAATGTTATAAGGAAATTTTTTAGAAAAGCAAATTCATTTCAATCGTTATTTAAGACTGTTTGGCGATGAAATAAATCGTTGTGCATTAAATATACATTGCTGACATAAAAGTTTCATTGATCGAAGGCGATAGAAAAGACTCCTAGTTAAACATAACTTGTAGTTATCTGTCTCAGTGAACTTTGAAACTATTTAAAGCCAGTGAGAATGTTTCAATTTTAGAAGCAAGAATAATTATCATCCATTTTTTTTTAAGTTTTCAAACTAAGAGTCGCGATGACATTATTTTTGAAGCTCATTCAAAAGTACTTTCATCGTGAAATAGTCAGTAGAACTGAAAGATTTCGAGTGGAATCTGATAGTCGTCATCCTCTGTTTGGCCAAGTGCCTGCCCAAACAAGGCTTCACTCACACAAAAGCTTTCTACAAGCAAGTATTCCCATTCAGCAACGGGCTGATCGTGAAAGACTAGACCTATGGATGGATAAATGTCAATTTCCAGTGGACCTTATTAAACCAGGAGAGACCTTACTTACAGGCCATGAATTACCCTGGCCTACGTGGAGGTCTCTTAACAGATTTCGAGCTGGGGTTGGCAACTGCAAATATAACCTTCGTAATTGGGGTTACTTTGATTTGACCCAAGATGTACTGTGCTCTTGCGGTAAAGAAGAAACAATGACGCACCTGCTCTCATGTCCCGATTGCCCTGCTATGGTCTCTGGAGAAGACCTGGCCCTTGGTACCTCTAAAGCAATAGTTCTTGCTGCACATATTACAGATAAAATATAAGCTGTTATCGATACGATATGATGAGTACTTTCATCTGCTTTGAGTTGAAGCAATGATATCGAATGACTATAAATACTCTAATTAAATCAATAGAGCTACAAAGAAGCAGAACTCGAGCTTTGTAAAAGCAGTAACATGTAGCTGCTGTTTTGTCACTGAGCATAAGCAGAAAAATCACAAATTTATCTTCTCTTAGTGCAACAAAAATTGTAACAAACAAAAAATAGAAAAATAAAGCTTTAATGGATATAGGCAATTTTATTGTGATCAGTTATATGAAGTTTCTAAAATATCAAAAGGCAAGGAGCGAGACCAAAATTTAAGCTTAAAGTAAGTTCCGTATCAGACATATAATTCCTATCGAAGCTTTAAGATGAGGTTAAAGGATTGAGATTCTTTAAACTTTTAATCAAACAGAACAGATTATTTAAAATGACAGATCAGTCAAAACTACCTACTATTGGTTTAGCTCTATAATGAACTAAGCAGCTTATGTTCGCATTCTACTTCGATGTAAAAAATAAAATTTTCACTGTAAAATGTAAATACACTTAATATAATTATAGGTAGTTGGTAAATGCTTCTACATTAAAAAAAATAGAATTTAAAGTCTTTCTGTTTTGTTTTATTATTGAATTAATTAGTAATTTTATTAAATGTGAGGTTTTTTTTTTGCATTTTAAATCACTTATACGAATTAATGCAAAGAATTCATGGTATTTTCGGCCTCAGAACTTTTTCCGGGAAATGAATTGCTGCCTAATGTATTTTTAATGCTTATTTCTTTTAGTCCAAAAATATCACATCAACTTTTACTAACTTAATATATTTTTCCTAATTGTTATTAAAACTAAACTTACAAAACTTGTTCAATTTGTATCAATTTTAACAATTAAATGTTATAAGTCCCAATATAGTGAATTTAACTAAATGGAAAGAAAAACACTTATAATATCTTCTCTTACTAGATTCTCTTAAATATATTATCGTTAGTAAAACTCAAAACTATTAATTTAGTTTTTAAGTTAATTCACTATTCATTTAACTATTAATTGTATTTTCAATCGTTGTAACACAACTATTAACATGTAACTGTAACTACTCATACGGTGAGGAGACTTAAAAATATTTTTTTTGTCCTCATTCTTATGGACATCTTGTAAATTAAATATTTTAACTTTTAATTTATATATATATATAATTATATTATTTCAATGTAAAGCACCTATAAAAATAAAATTATTAATTACTTAAATTTCAATAGTTCCTTCCTTTTATTCAGATTTTACTTTTCGATATCGGAAATTCCACTGAATATTGGTATTTAATAGGTAGCATTGGCACGGGAAATACTATGCTATTGTGAAATTGTCTTCTTTCCCCAATAATGAGTATCCATTCCACCTGTCACCTACAAAACTTCGATTAGGCTTAAGAGAGAACGTGACGGATGTTGTAGCAGTGAAGTTTGCCATTTAATAACGCAGAGCTTATATAACATTTGCAAAATTTAATAACCAAGTGATTAATATCGCTCTCAATAAACGCATAACTTGCAGTGATCGCCAATACAACCAACGATAATTATGATAATGAAGAGAAAATTCGATAAATCCAAAGCGGAAAAATGTTTCGTCCTGTTATCAATTTTCGTGTCCATTTAATAGAGGGAAACAGTTATCAGCAATAGGCGATTGAAATAAATTTCAATACTTTCCACGTCATGTGAAAGAATTTGTATTCTGGTTCAATATGAGGGTTATTTAACTAAAAGTCAGATTAAAAAACAAATGACATTCTTAGATGTTGTATTTAATCTCAATACAACATCTTTCGCTTTAGAAATTCAATTACTAAATACTGAAATTCAAACTATGTACTTTGAATTCTTTGCACTTAACAAATTCCTGCCTATATTTTTTATGAAAACAAAATGATATTATAAATCCTAAAATTCATTTAATTTGAAAAGTAAATAGTTATTAGAGCTAAGATAAAGCTATGATGTAGTTCAACCTAGTTAAGGATTCCACAACATCTGAGAAGGTGAAGAAATCTTTTAATCGAAACAAAACACTTTTTTATTATTCTTTATTTTAAGAATTTCATTTGGAAGTTTCTCTGTAATTACAAATTGATTCAAAGATTCTACGTACTTTGCATACACGTCATTTCGGTTGGAATTTAGTCTTTCATCTCTTCTATTACAAATATCCTACTGAAGCATCCAACTTAGTCTGACCAGCAAAAGCTATTTTCTTTTATTTCATTTCACAAAGTAATGCCACACCCAGTGCGTGTCATTCCCCATTGGTAATAAGCCTTTTTCTTAGATTTTAAATCTTGCCCTTTAATAATCTTGCATTGTACTTAAATTAACCAAAATTGAAATGGCACCTAATGTCAACTATGGATAATAAAATAAGTTTCTAATAAACATTAAACTCATTTGTTTCGGATAAGCCTATTTGAAATAATTTATCATACAAAGTTATATTAACAAAACTTAACATCCAGTTCCAATCTAATAATAAAAAGAAACAAAAAAGCTAAAAATATCTTCCAAACATTCAATTCATAAAATCTGTTTATCAAGAGAAAATTATCATTTTTTTCATTGCTTACAATTTAAAAGAAAATTTCTCAACCTCATAAACTGATGTATTTGATCACTTCTGCAAGATATTAACTTACTTAATGAGAATATACACATTCTAAAAATTAGAACTTATTTAGAAAGAGAAAGGAATATCCACTACTAAATAATATTCAATGTTTTTCTCATAACTCATAAGTCCTTTTCTACAAGATAATGAAAATGCAGAAATGGCTTCACCTTTGACTCAGAATCAAACGAACGTATTGTAACAGAAAAACAAATGTTTTGTTTGTAACTCAGATCTAATTTAAAACTCCTCTTAAAGTAAGACTGAGACACAGAAAACTTTTAACAAGAAATGTTAATCATTGCTTCTATTATTCTATTTGTCTGCTAAGTAAGATGCAGAATCTCTACTTTAAATAAAGGAGTGGAAACAAACTCGATTGAATTAGTCGGATCAGTTTTCGGGGCAAATTTCATTAGCAGGCCCTTCCAAGCAAAATAGCATCATCAAATATTTACATTATTTGCCAAACTTTGGTCCGTGACGATGTAAGTGTGGGTGTGGAAGGACATCTTCAACCTAAATGACCCACCACTGGGTGGAGCTAAAATTGACCTTTTCTAAAGGTACTCATTTTTGGTCTTTACACAAACAATAAAGACATTAAGACTGACCAACGCCCTGAAGAAATAAATAAAACAAATATTTTAACATAGTTTTGTTTGAATTACAATGAAAAGAAAGGAATGGAACGCTGATGTTTGACAACATTGTAATAACATTCTTCGTTATCTTCATTCGTTTTCAGATTTCTTCCTGATAATTCATAAAATATCGTAATTTGTCTAATTTAAAACTTCAAAATCTCAAAATAAAAAAAAAAAATATTAAATGAAATCGAATATTTAGACATTCAAATAGAAAATGATTTTATACTCTTTTACGATTGATTATTTACTTTATGAGTTTAGGGTACCTATAAAAGAGCCTTTATTTTAATACTTTTTTAATTAGGTAACATCACTACGAACTTAACGGATTACATTATCCAAACATTAAACTGCCTTTTTCCCCAGGATTAATCACGTTTATTAACGTCATTACAAGTGTCTATAATCATCGTGTACACTAACATCATCATCACAATCTCTTTTTTTTTAAAATTGCTAGGCACTATTCAACTCGAGTTTTAAAAGTTTTAACATGTATTAATTAGTTTCTTTTTCTTGATTCTACTCAATCTTTTTTATGGTTGAGAAGCTTTTCATGTTCTTTTGTTAAAGAATCTCCTATCATTAACCTCGTAGTAATATGTTACTTGACAACATAATTCCAATTGTTTTCTAAGACGCTTTTGTGAGTAAAATTGCTTGTACAACTGAATTATTTGTTAGTTTGAATTAATGGAAGAAAAGGAATTTTTTTTATTAAACCTTTCCTCCTCCTCGTGTCATCAATCTGTAAAATTTTGAAACTGACGAATTAAAAAAGTAAATCGTTCAACATTGTTTTCTTTCTTATTAAGGTAAGAAAACAACATTGTCTTTGCATGACTTCAAAGCATATGAAACAAGTCATAAAGAAGATTTATCAATTTCATAAAAAGCTAAATGAGTCCTCTCCTAATTTTTTAAACTTATGTTTGTCAATTAATTAATGTTAAAAAAAAGAGGTCCAAAATCACTTGATACACTTCATCAAAATAATATTAATAATAAATAATATTAATCTAATGCAAAACGAGATAATTTTTTCCTATATTTTACTTAATTTTTCGTATCTTATTTCTATAGTAGTCCTAGGCTTCACTATACCTTCTATTAAACCCTTCTATTAAGTCTGGGTTCGGTCTGGGGTTGAAGTCGGGCGAACTCGGATTGATTTCCCGACTTCCATAGCGTTCCATTCGTCAATAGATTTGTACTTCTCTCTCTCTCTCCGCTTTTTTTCTCTAATGTTAACCTATCAATTTGTGTCTGGATAATCTCTTCTTTCAAGTCTACTTTGGCTAATGATTTGTGTTCGTTAGCTGAAATTACCAAATTATTTCGCTGAATTTGATCTGCACAATTTCTTTGTAAGCTTAATTAATTACTAACAATTTAATAAGTTACTCAGATCTTACCAGTACATCGACAAAAAGATGAGCCTTATTTGATCAATGTTCATTATCTCCATTTATTTGATTTCTCGCTCTTGGACACTTATGCAGTACTTATTCTTGCTGTACGCTAACTAGCACTGGAAAGAAGAATTATTTACAGATCGATAAATAAATTTCTTATTTTGTAATTATAATCTTTTTTGACATTTTCCTCGAATATTTTCATTGCAGTGCTTTATTTCCTGATCTCCGTAGCGCAATGAAATTTTAAACAATACTCTAAATTAATCAATAACTCATTAAAATAATCAGATGGTATTTACTATTTGAATTTCAAAAAGCAAAATGGTTCTAATCTATTTGACGATCTATTCAATTTGAAATTTATGTTGCAGTATAAAGTAAAATTAATGTTAATAATTTTGTAAACTGTTTGTAAAGTCTAATTTTAGTAAAGCTTGAATCGGATTACATTAGGTTTGCTTAATTTTGATTTAAGCCAATACAACTGAAAGGAGCTGATTTATAAGGCTACAGATCGAAGAACTATTATTCCTAAAGTATAATGATAAAATATAAATTCTTATTTGACGATGTCTTTTTCACAATTGTTAAGTTTTCGATGGTAAATAGATAAGTGAAGATAACTAAAGAAGAAACACCAACTAAGTACCAATGAAATAAGGCGCAGGAGGGATTTGGACTTCTTTATTTAAGTTAGGAGTAGACTAATAGAGAATAAATTGTAATTTATCAAACTAAAATTCGACTGGCTGGAATCTAAGTTTTGAAATTGCAAAAGATTTTACAAGCCTGTCTTTCTGATAATTTTTAAATGGATAATTAGTAAATGGTTGTCAGTCGATTAAAAAAGCATGGATTGTCAATAAATGTTTAGCTCTAAACTGAATTCAATTAAGTTGGTCATCTAATCATCATAAACGTGATATTTCGTAAATAATCTTATAAACTTAAAAATATAAATCCTTACTCTCGACAATTTACAAAATTTACGCTTGTTTTTGTTTTAGTTTCTTTTTGTTTTTGGCAAACTAATATTAATAGTGAGTTGTTGATGAAGATTTTGTTACCATGAAGATTGATATAGTTTTTTTTTTCTATATTGCGATTAATTTCTTTAAATCATATATATAAGATTTATGGAGGAAATGGGAAATACACTTCAATCTAAATCGCCATGAAATGTATAGACTCTAAGAATATTTCAAATCTTCAAGAGTTGTCATCAGCTGTGATTATTAAGAGAGATTTCCATTAAAACTTTTTCATGCTTCTCTTGTAAAAGCTTTCCTTTTTTTCACCTCTGTACACAATTGATAATGAATCTTGGGATAATAAAGATTCGAAATATTCTGTGTCTCACTTTTTACCAATCAAATTGAAGTTCCTTCTGGTAGAAGTCAGGAATCTTATGATGTTAATATCCAATAATGCAAGTAATAATTTCAAAACAAATCATGAAATTAAGAGTGAAATGCTTTAGAGGAATGGGGGTATTTCCGAGAAAAAAATTGTCCTATTTTAAGTTTGGTGATTCTTTTCATGTTGTAATTTTCAATCCCATTCTCTGGATAGAATGGCTTCGAGTCCAACAGAATTTACACATTTCTAGACGAGGAAAACAGGGAACAACTGTTCTTTTGGTTTTGGGCTAAAAAGGTGATTTAGAAAGAGAAAGAGATGGCTGAAGGAGGGGATGATGAGGGTAGTATTGGCAGGAATTCCAACCATCCCAGCCAGAGGGTCCGGGCATCAACGGAGTAGAGAATTGTTGTTATTCAATTTGTTTCCGTCCCTTGTGGTTCAATGGAATGTTCATGTGTTCATTTATGCTGAACCCTGAGGCGAGAAAGGCTTCGATGTCAGTCAAGTAGCAGAACGGTTCAACTGATAATTTTATTACCATATTTAGTCTTCGTTCATTTAATATCAAAGCGAACAATGTAGCGATTAACGAACTTAAAACAACCACAGAAATTTTCAGAAATAAAAGAAAGAGTACAGAATTAAAGTTAATACAACTTTTTAGCCTTTAAGAACTCAAATTTCTTTGATTTAAATCAAACTCTTAACGCTTTAACTTTTCTAATGTACGCATTAGAATTAAAAAAAAATTAGGATAAATAAAGAGTAAGGAAGTTCGAAATGGATCTTCACTATTATTTTCCAAATTACTTCCATACCAAAAATAAATTCTATATATTTTAAAATTGATACATTTTTGAAAATTTAAAAACATTCAGACTAACGACAGTTAATTATAGATAGGATATTTGTTTATTATAGTATCCTTCCTTAGACTTAAATCTCTTGCTTACTTCACTTAGAGTATTTCGTTTTAAAATTGGCACATTCCAATTTCCAAGTACAATATTGATTAAATATCAGATTGTATTCTTTTCGTCCCAATCCGAAATGGTAATTTACATTATTTGATCGATGAAATTACATTTGAATGGCATCATCCCATAAAACTGTTGTTCTCGGTCAATTTCGTAATGTATGTAGTTGGATCACATTTAATTTATCAAGAGCATCTCCATAGAATCGCTCGATTAAATACATCATTTTCAGAATATTCATATTTAATCATTTTGACATTCACTTTTGTATTTCACTTTCAGCAAAACTAAAATGGAGTCAAACAACAAAATGGCTTCATTGGAACATTTGGAAAATGAAACAATTTCAACATCTAAATAACTTAACGTATGTTAAAAAATTATTATTCTTTTAACATACAAAAACATTTCACTTCATAACTGTCAATAAATTCATATTAGTGATTGTATAGCTTTTATACCTTTTCATCATTTCTTTTTTTGTTTGTTTTTTCGTCAGTTTCACTGCTTTTGAAATGAATCACAATTGAATCACAATCATAACTTATCTGTTTGTCACTTCTTTTTCACTGTTTATACATTTGTATCTTTTTAATTATCTATGCTTTCTTTTTCTGTTAAATTCCTAAGATTTTATTTAGGGGGGGGGGGGCATAGAGTTATGTTAGCATTTCTCACTTTGGATTTAATGTCCTCAAATGAAATATTTTATTCAATATAAAGTCTATCTACTTACATCTTTTTCTTCTTCTTCTTTTACCATTTGAATTACGGTTTATTCGACAAGTTTTTCGTATTCTTGTAGATTTATTTCTGTATGTCCTGGGTTTAATACACCCAAATTATTCTTGTGTCATTAAAACTATCTGACTTTGAAGATTTGAAAATGAGGATTTGTTTAAAGAAAACGAAAGTACACTTGTGACCAGAACAAAATTAGCTTAAGAATGTGTGGAGAAGAATTTGCATTCACTCTGGCTTCAGGTAGACAATTTAAAATTGAAAAAAAAAAGTTCTCGGAAGTTTTTCAACGAGTGAAACTTTCTTCTAATTGCAGTGTTGGCTGTAATGTCAGTTGGTCGGAGACTAACCAAACTCTGCATACACAGCGTCACAAGGTGGATTGCCATTAATTGTTTTGCTAATTAATTTGGAAGGCTGTCGCTTTGGGCCATTGCTACATTCGTGTAACACTAATTAAATTCTGTACAAGAAAATTCTTAAAAATGGAGCCAGGGGCGTTGTTTCAAGCTCCGTTGCAAAAAAAAGATAGTTTTTAACTTAGAGTTGATTGACAATTAAACAGAAGTTAAAAAGAGAAGATGACTTTCTGCAGTGCAAGAATACGAAAAGAAAAACCTTATTTCTGTTTTTTAAAGTACCTTTTTTTTCTTTTTTTTAAAGTACCTCTGATACAATCAGAATTCTGAATCTTTTTAAAATAAAAGTAATTGTAGTGGGAAGGTTTTGCTTTTATTTGAATAAATATCGTGTTAAATAAAAAAAAAATTAACACAATTCATTCAAATAAAATATTATTAAATAAAACGTGTGTATTAAACGACGGAAGGAGATAAAAAGAAGGAGAAGCAGATGAACACAGGAAAGAAAGGGAACATCCTGCCCGTTCTAAGATTCGAATCTAGTTTCAGAAATATCAGCCTCGTGGATCTTAAGGCTGTGCCTGAAAGGTAAGTACAATACTGTATTCTTGTTATCGCCATTTTTATCGTCAGCCAACAATATCTTTTAAATGTTTTTTAATTAGTTTCAACAATTCATCTCTGAATAGTTCAATAAATTTTTAGAAAATTTTGAGTTTTGAAGTAGTGCAGATGAATCTATTCACATAGAAAGCAAATAGGAACTGGGAAATTAGAACAAAAATACAGTGAAATAAAATAACCGGCATTATAATGCAAGGGAAGGAACCGTGCATTAGTATAATTAGTTTTAATTATTATTAAAATTGATGTGTATTTGTCCTCAAACAAGGATTTCAAAAAGAACTTGAAGACTTTATTTGCAAAATCACAAAAAAGATTCTGAAAGCTTTTACTATAGTCAATTAGCTTTTAATAATGTAATTATATTGTTTTTTTTTTATTGGCCAATCATATTTGCCATTATTAAAAGTGGATCATAATGAAACTTCCCATTTACTTTCAAAAGTAAATTTATCTAAAGGAAAAATTTTCAAAATACGAAAATCTCTCTTGGCCAATTTCATGTAAAGTTTCAAGAAAATCCCCTCAGTAATCCAATGTTATTAGGGAACACACGCGCACATAGACACGGTGATCTTTTAAGCTTTCTTTCTTCCAAGGTAAGGTAAAATGACAATTTCGGCACCAAAATTCAGCTGTACATTTGAGCATTTGTATTAATGTCAATGTTTGTATTAATGTTTTTTCTGAATAGAATTTGAATATTTTTAATTGAACCATTACTTACATTTGAACAATGATTACTTAGGTTGAAAAGAATATATTCGTTGTTTAAAACATATGGAAAAATAATTAAAATTAAAAAACGCTTTCTGTAATTTGCAAACCTTTTTATAATTTTAATTAAGTATAATTTTCTTTCTTGTGTTTCATAATTCAATATCGGCATTCACAGCAGCAGACAACCTTTCCAATAAGGCTTATAGATACAGTTTCAGGAAGTACATTATAACATTGAATCAAACTAAATAAATTATTTAGAAACATTGAAAGTATACTCATGTGTTTGAAAAAAAAATAAAACCAATGATTAAAACAAGTTTCATATATTTAGTTTTGTGCTTTGTTGCTTTTCTTCCGTTATCGAAGTACAAGGAGTTATGTTCAGTGTATGGATCTTAAATCCACTGAGTGACGTGTTGCGGATGTACTTAGCTTCGAATGGGAGCATCGGGAAGCCTAGGAGGGGTAAAGCAAAGACACAATAGACACCCACGCCTCAAAGGCTAAGGCAGGAAATGAGAAGAGTAAACTAAGCCCCAAATCTATTACTTAACATCGATACTTGTATTTGTACAGTTGCTCAAGAATAGCCACTTCTATTGCATTGGGGGGAGGAGAAAGGAACACAGGGCAGCTGCAAAAACATACGCAATGATATAGAAAATGGAAATAGACTTCAAATGGAAAAATAATAAAAAGAGAGACGATTTCATTGAATTTCGGAAAAGGAAGTTTTAAGTAAATAATTTTTCTTAAATATAAAATATTTTTGCTTCATTCTTAAACAGTCCAACAATTTAGCCTTTGTAAGTCAAAGATGAAAAGAACAATTTTAATTAAGTACATTTTTAATGTATTTTAATAAGTTTTGTGAAGAAATCTCAAATCGCAAGCAAAATATTTGTTTCAGAAATTATTTTTTAAACCTCTACGCACCAAGTTAAAAATAATCACTGATTTTTTTTTCCGGCTATTAATTTGAATCTTAAAAATTCTTCAATATTAAGCTATTCTTTATATCTACTCGAGGTCTTTTACAACAGATAACAGTAAAGACTAATACAGAATGTCCCTTCCCACAATATATTCTGGTATCGAAAAAGCAAAAAAAAAACAAAAACAAAAACGATTGAAATTTTTTAAAACGCATTACATTTTTATTTCTACTGAATTTCGTAAAAGAGCGAAGTTTTCTTGGCTATGGTATTTTTCCAATCTCAGTTCAAGTCTATTTAATATAATGCAAATTAAACATTTTCTTCAGCCTGTTTTGAAAGCTACAATTCCATCTCATATAAATTTATCTAGTGAAGTTGTTGCTCATCGAAAATCAAGAAGTTTATTTTTCTTTTTAAATTTAATGACTAGAAGTTCCATGTAACTTCCCGAATAATTATAAAATTTTCCAACTTTAGTGGATTGAATAATTTTGGATTTCATTTTTTTCGTACGTACCTAAATGAGAGAAAATAATGTATATTTTGATCAAATTTAATTGTTATTTATTAACTAGGCGTAAATTTTCATGCAGTGCAAATAATTTTCATTTATCAATTGTTTGATCGTAAATCCTTCCCTTTGAATCCACATAATTATTGCTTAAATTAAAAAACAAATGATGTAATTGTTAAATAATTTGCTCAGTATTAATGTTCTCTGGCCTAACCTAGTGGTCTAGCCGGTGGCCTGCCATGAGGCAGAAGTGTCGGAACCTGGGCTCGAAATCCGGAGTCGGCATGGATGTTTGAAAAAATTTCCGTTCCTGTGTTGTCTGCTTTCTCTTCAGGTCTACAGTCATTCCTTAATGGCTTCCCGAGGAAGGCAATGGGAAACCACCTCAGTTCTGTGGAAATTCATTTGGTTCTTCTAGGTGTCTGCCACAATGGCAGCCAAGGCTTTGGACACGAAGTTTGCATAAAAGGAAAATATGTTAAAACACATAAAAACATTAAAAATGTGAACAGACGTTGACGAGGCAGCCTGCAAAGGCTTCGAAACTAATTCGCTTTTTATTTTATTAAACATCCACACACTTTAATTTAAACACTTAATAACGAAGTTTACACTTGATGTGCACCGTGAACAACAACAATATTTTTTTAAAAAACGTAATATGTGATTACAAATGTGGACACGGAAGCATAACAATTTCCACTATGATCTAGTTGTGCTATTGTGTGATATTTTGAAATTGCTTAAAATAAAAGAAGCAGAAAAAAATGGAAGGTAACACTACATATACTAACAACGAATTAAGTTTTGAATTAACTTCCTGTAAACAAGAAGGCACTGAATAGATAATTTCATCCACGACTACAAATGAATATGTTATCGATTACGAGTACTGAGATTCCTAAACATAATCAACATGGTGGTTTCTTTTCGTTTTGGAAGATTCGCAATGGAAACAAGTTTACACTGATTTTCCAGTTTCTTCTGCATGGTTTACGCCTCCCCATTTCTTTTGATAATGGATTTACAAAAGTTCAATGATACTTATCGAGCTCTTAACTATTATTAATTAATTACACATATATTCAGATACATCTACTGTCTTGCTAAGCAGCAGTAGGCCTACTTCAGTCTGCTTCTTTCAAATTTGCAAAGGCAATTAAATATTCGGAGCGAACTTTCTCTTTAATTTTGAGAAATGTTTTGCTTTGATACGATTCAGATGTATGTGATTCTATTGAATAAATGATTAAGGATTGCTACATAAAAATATAAATAAACGACAATTAAATATTGAAGCCAGCACTGATAAAATTAACGGTACTGGAAAGCTTCCTTTCCCAACAGGGTGTAATAATAAGATGAAATCAGCTTTAATAAAAAAAAAAAGATGCATCACGGAAAAAATTTAACATAGCTACCTTTAAAGCTGTTGATATTAAGCTTCTAATTTAATTGAACATTAGTCAGACTTATGTAGTATAAAACAACTATAAAACTTTTGATACATGTTACAAGTCTTCAGGAAAACATGGTCATGTTTCGTCCAAATACTCTATAACTTTGTAGTGGAATAATCAATTATTGATTGAAAGTAAGGATAAGAAAGGGAAGATTGAAAATAATATCCGACTTCCTACAAATTTTCATAAATAGAAGAACTAACATGAAAGAGCAGCTGATATATAATGATTAATAACCTTATTACCTTAATTGGATTAGAATAAACTTATTGACTGACTTTGTGTTTTATCTCGTTTTTTTATTGCAAATTTTTTTTTTAATTTTTTGAAAAAATAGTACAACAAAATTTCTTGTTAATATAACAAAAAATAACATTGTGATGCTGCACTTTTTTTCCCCAAAACTATTTTCAATTGAAGAAACTTTGTAATATTTTTTATAATAAAAGTATAAAAAATCCTCTTTTTATATAATTCAATTTCAAATTATTAAAAAAAAAAATTCGTTCTCTCTTCCGGTGCGTTATGATTTCTAAGAAACAGACCCTATTTAATTAGTCGAATAAAAGATTCCCCGAGGTAAAAAAAAAAAAAAAGACACAACAATTTCGCCGGTTTTCAATAAACTTCTGTCTTTCATTATTGTCAGCTTACGTCGGTGTCATGTTTTACGTCGTCAAAAATCGCAACATATTTTGTTCATGTTCCGTCGTTTTATCGTCTCTGTAACAATCTCCAGCCGCTAAGAAACTCGACTTTTCTCAATGTTTTTGTCGCATGTAGGTACATCGCACGCCGTCTTTTAATTAAACCTACAAGCTACTGGAGCAACCTAATTAAGACTCTTGACACAACAATATCGAAGGCAGCCATCAATGCGTCATAATAACGACGCTTCTAGAGATTTATTATCTCTACCGCCAGATGTCGAACTTACCTTCATTCAGGAGGTTTGAAGCATAATATAACCAAAAAAAAGAAGAAGAAAAAATGCATAAGAGATCGATTGAAATTGTGCAAAAGTACCTACACTTACTAGTATTAGTTAAAAAAATAAATGACAGTTAAAACTATTCATCATTTTTTATGTAGACACTAATTGTCAAGAATAATAGCTGAGAGTCCATTGATTTTGAATTAGACAATCTTCTGTTCACTTGCAAGAAGAATCATAGATCAGTGGTTGCCAAATTGATGTAAACTGACTATTTTTTGTCATATTATTTTATGATGCCGTTGAATGCCCTAATAAATTCCGCTCAATAAAGCTTATTAAGAAAACAACTAATTTTCTGAATCACTTTAGTACTTAAATTTTTGGTTGTTGTTTTCAGTACAGAATTTAATACTTAATTTTCATAGTCGCTATTTCTCTTACTACATTTCCTGTTTATAAAGAAGGGGAAAAAAACCTAACAGGTGCCCTAAAAATTTCAGATATTTTATTATGTAAGTCTTGAAGCCAGATTGCTAGTGAAACCCCATTTATATGTTTTTCAAGAGTAATGAAAATTAATACTGAAGATAACGTAAAAATGATTGAAACTTAATACCATCTATCTATCTATCTATCTATCTATCTATCTATCTATCTATCTATCTATCTATCTATATTTAATGCATTTTAAACATCGTGAATTTAGTTTCTTGAAATAATTTGTACTTGATAGTTTTAATATTATCGATACTAATTGTTTTAAGAATCTTCACACATTATATTATTGGTTATTTTGTCTATTTTAGAAAGGAATAACAAAATCGTTCCGGCAATTTGATAAATAAAAGATGTTACCGTACTTATTCATTTTATTTTTTATGCAAAGAGTATTGAGAAGGATATTTTATATTTTATATTACATATATATGACATGAAATGCGTAATCATTTGTCATTTAGCAACTATTAATCATTTATATGTATTTTTTCATTACTTTCTTAATAGAGAAAATAAATAATGTTATATTTATGGTTTGCCAATTGCACACCATAACAACTGCTAACTTAAAAATATAATAAACATAAATGAATATTAATAGATTATATAAAATTATTAATATTACATAGAAAAAAGCAAAAAAAAATTAAGTTCGAGTGACTTTTTCTTTTTACAATGAATGTAATGTCGTCATATTGAAAATAAGTTCTAAAAATAGCGCGCATTGTTATTCCTTTAAATTCTGCGGAGATGATAAGGATAATATTGTTGCTTTCCTCTAGGAAAACAGATTCTCACAGAATCATTTGAAAAAAAAGTAGAGCATTCCTGTTAAAATATTATAATAATTCTATCTTCGAATTAATATGGAAATGAATAAACATACAAACCCATTTACCCATTTGTGCTGTTCGAACCTCAGTACTATATTATATGATGGGATCAGCTAGAAGGGTAATAAAAATGAATATATATATATATATATATATATATATGGTATGTAATTATATCATATGGCGGTTATAAATATTTCTATGATGCATGGATAAATATCCATTGCCACTTTGTTTCGATTACAATAGTTAATTGTAATCAAATTCAAAGAGTCACATTACATGTCTGGTCAATAATAATTCCAGAATAGAAACACTTAAAATATTTGTTCATCCCTTTTGTCTCTACAAGCAAAACAAAAAGTTATTTAACACCGCCCAAACCCACTGGATCCCTAGTAATGACAACCACCCCCATCCTTTGTTAGGAGCCTGTTGACATAAATGTAGCTACGTGAAACATATAAGTACCCATCAGCTGCTTTACAGGTGTCCCCGTTTATGCCATTACAGACAAACTTCTTGATATTTCAAAACCACAAAACAACATCCTGTTAAATCATTTGAATTTGAACAAGCAATAAATGCAACATGTTTTAAGGCTTTGTTAATGTAATAACTTGCACCTGTCACAGAGAAATTAGATTATGTTTATCCTAACTAAAAAAGAGAATATTAGCAGGAATTAAAAAAAAAAGCAGTGTTCGTTATCTTATCTTTCTTGTAGCGTTCCGTTATTAGAATAGGTTAGTGCTTGTAGGACCGTGCAAATGAAAGAAACGCTTCAGGCACCATTCAAAACATACAGGGCTACGTGAAATCTGTATGGCATTTAGGAATAATAATGTAAATAAAATATACCATCCAAAATGCGGCCTAAAAAAAAGGAAATAAAATTCAATTTTTACTTTCTGGGGTCTCAAAACAAGTTCTTACCCAGAAGCCAAGATATCAATGCACGGCCTGGGCTATATTTTTTTAATAGAAGATTTTACTTGTATATTGAATTTACTTACACTTATCTTTTTATAGGCCTTAGTGTTTCTTAAAAGCAAAACCATTGTTATTCTCCAAGTTCAATTGACTTTATTATTTTTCCCTCTATCTTTATTCAATTGTTATTTTCTTTTTTGAAGAAGTAAATGTTTGAAAAAAAATCATTAATATACAAAAGAATTGTAATGGTTTTGTTTTTTATTTTGATTACATTGTTTTTTATTTTTTTGCTTCCTGTTCAAACCTGTTGGATTTGTGTCATTTGGCTTCCCAAGAGAAAAAAGTTATAGACTATTTGTTCAAATAAATCGTTGCCAAGCATACATCAAAAGATGATTCTGACTTCTAAGATATTTCTTCAGCATAAATAGTGATATTATTATTTTATCCATAAAACAATTTACACAAGTGCTTAAGAATATTTGTTTTCTAGCTTAAAATTTAATCATTTTTTTATGCTGTTTTTGTGTTTTGTTTTCATCATTGTTTTACAAAACAATCGAAAACCAAAATCATTATATCTGACCATTTGATTGAAAATATAAATTAAAAGATACATCGAATTGTTCATATTTATAAACTGTTTAAGAATACAAAGACTCCTGCTTATTAAATGCATTTCTTTTTAAAACTAACAAATTCAAATGTAAAAACACTCTTAACAAAGAAACCGAAATTTCTCAGAGAAAGATCATTTACCTAGTTATCCTCATCATACATTAGAATTAAATTCACACTAATTCTTTCGCTAAGGCAGAGGTCCCCAATTTTTTTTGACTCGCGAATCTCTTCAATATTATATTTTAATCGCGAACTCCCAACCATCCAACTAAAAATCCTCCAAGTCTCCCTATCAAAAGAAATTAAAATAAAAATCACTGCGAATAGCTTCCTTAAAACCTAAAATGGAAATGATAGCAATAGGTGATCGCAATGATGGACCTATTTTTTAAACTTTCAAATACAATGCAACTGTAGTCAGAAGTCATTTTGACATCTTGATATCTTTATTTTTTTAGTAAGATGGCTAAAACAAAAATAAGACAATTAATCCAAAATCTAAAAGCAAGACAAGACTGCAACAATAATAACAATAATTCGATATAAAGATCCTACTTCACGGTAATGATAAAATCAAAGTAGGTTAAAAGCTGTGATGATACTAATTCAACATTATTAAATTGATGAATTTAAGGTTCGAGGTTATCGTAAGTTAAACTAAAAAAATGTAAGAGTGCTGTATTAAAGACTTAAGTAATGATCATCCTTTTTTCTTAAATTTTGAGAAAGACTGCAGAAATTACTATAAATAGATTTTTTTTTAAATCAGCCACAACTTAACGACCCCTTCAAAAATCGATGCCAGTAATTAATTCCATTTTGTTGATGTTTATTTTTTTAGCAAAGCGTTCTCTTGTTTGTTTATATGTTTCATATTAATTTATCCTTAATTTTAATGAGATTAGAAAAAGCGATCTCTTTGTTTTTCTGAGCTGAATTTGAAAGCCAGTGAGTTCAGTATTTCATCTGGAGAATGTCAATTATTAGATCTGTAATTACACTCTGTCAACGCCAGAGGACACTGTCTTAGAGATGAAGCCTGTTTTGCCTATTTGTAATCAGAATTCAATCAGCACAGTTTGTTAACCGATCTTAAATTGTCAATTATGCCGTCAAATTTGATTAAAACAATTATCATTTGTTAATTATCAGCATAATGTTAAATTAAAGTAGAGTCAAATAACTTATAATGTCATTAAAGTAGTTAATGTAATGAAGAATATTTTGTTAACTTGCGTGTTTCGTTTCGCTAGGGAATTCAAAATAAAGGAAATAAAAACAATTGAAATTTTCATCCATTAAAAAAAATGACATTAATAACGTTTAAGGAATTTTCAATTTTTTAATTATGGCATTTTATTTTTAAATCTAATAGATTTTCTTGCCCTAATAGAACTGAATCTGTCCTTAAAAAAAAAGTATTAGCTAAAATGTATATCTCTTCATTTCTATTCAAAATAGCAGATATTCTAGACCCCTGTTTCCCAAACTAGACTTCCTGTTTCGTAAAGCTTAAAAAGTGGTTTTTTTTTTGGTTGTAAAGCTTAAAAAGTCGTTTTTTTTTGGTTGTAAAGCTTAAAAAGTCGTTTTTTTTTTGGTTGTGAAAATTATATCTAATGTGGTGGGGCATAGCATACTTTAGATACTTTAGGTGGGGCATAGCACAAAAAAGGTTGGGAAACACTGCTCTAGACTTAAGAATACCTGTAAGTGCTTTTAAACTATTTTATTCTAAAAAATAAATTCAGTAAATTTAGTGCATTTAATATATTCAGTTCTTTAATAACGATTTCTTTTGTATTATATTTATTTGTAGAGGGAAAAATTTACAGAAACATCCAAGCTTTTTATTTAAAAGCTTCAATTCTTCTTAAAGTTTCTAGACTGATAAAAACTTTAGACGTTAATATTTTCATTAAAGTCTGATAAATTATAATAAGCCTATGTGTGCCATAAGCCTATGTGTGTATAGCTACCAACCTACTAGTACCTCCTCCGTACCTGGAGGACTATGTTGCAGTGGTTTGCCATTCCAGGTCAAAGAAAGATTTCAAGTCACCTAGAAACTGTCTAAGGTGATTTTTTTTGTAAGCTTCTCTTCTCATAATTTCATCTCCTCACTCTTCATTAAGTAAATAGTTAATGCATTTGAGATGGGAATTACAAGTACATTTTAAAATCTCCTGAAATATTCATGCAAATATTCTCTTAAAAAATGCCAACAAATATAATTGTTTGTACTTAAAAATAGTACTTGAAATCTTTCACTTATTAGCTGATGAACAACCAAGTAAATACTCCAATTTTTGAAGAATAATTTTATCATTTTTCGAATGGTTGTTATCAGGCAAAACTTATATTTGCAATAATAAAAAGAAGAAATATCTTTATTGTTTAAATAAAAAGAAGAAATCTCTTTTTAAAACATACAAAAATATGCTAAATACAGTTTGACATACGTATATGTCAAATATTCCCTACCATTTCACATACGCTTTTATATTCATTCTAATATTCAGTGCAATGTTCATTCTCTATAATAAACTGTCTTCAAAAATACCAACAACAAAATTATGCAAATATACAAAATTTGTGTCTTAATAATGGCAAGCTAAAATTAATTCACTTAAGAATGATCAAGGATTTTTTAATCAAAATAAGAAGTTTCGCGATCACATCTTAAATTAAAATAATTTCTGTGAATTTGATCGTCACAAAAATTAAGCTTTTCTGTATAAGTCGTTTGTGATGTAATGAAGCTGATCAATTGCGAATTTTTTTTTTTTTTTTTTTTTTTTAACTTTATAAATACTTCTGTATTTTAGAAAGGTTGTCTTTTATCATTCAGGATACATTTCAAAAATACGAAATACAAAAAATTGAAATTTACCCATCATTGAGATTTTTAAAAACTTTATAAACAGCGAATACTTTAGCTTGATCATTATGGTCTAATGGCGTTTGGAGAAGTTAATGTGTAGTGTACTTGGCAAACTTCTCTGGATAGCATCCGCAAAGATATTAATTACTATAGTTTTGCTGCAGTGCATCAACCGGATTAAAAAAAAATCAAATGTGAAATAAGTTATGCAGATGATGAATGAACTACGAAACCTTATTAAAAGCTTTATTATGATAATGATATCTGAACAAGATCAGGTTATATTTCCGAATTATTATACTTTTAGAAATTTTAATTCTCTTTACAAATTTGCATCATAGTTTATGCAACATCAATCCAAGTTCTGTTTTAAAGATTCGAAAAAGTCAGTAAGTAAGTACATAAAACCTTTTATCATTTGTAGACATCAACAATGACTTTAAGGAAACTCCAAAAAACAGTTTGGTTATTATTTTTCACTCATTTCTTAAAGTTAACCAAAATTTCAGAAATGAAAAAATCAAAACATTCAATTTCACTGTGGCTTTCTGATTTCAATTCTTTAAGTTATTCTATTTCTTCAGAATTGTGCTAGCTGACGAATTACAATAAGAATAAGAATTACAATAAGTACATAACAGCTACCTGATGAGATTTTAGTGATGACTAAAAGTTAATATATCAAAATGGGCAAATTACACATATGTTAAGATATTAAATAAAAAAATAATTTAGTTATATATATAACTAAATTCCATGTATAAACAATGCAATGTAGAAAAGAACTCTAAATATTTAGTGTTACATCTAAATAGTCTTTTTTTCACCAATAAAATTTTTTTTTTTGAAAATTTGAAAACTATTTTCTTTACTATTTGAATTTTGATTCTGTTATTGGTGAGGTAAAATCCAACCACTAATATTCTATGTTTTTTATTGGATTCGTGTATCATTAAGACTCTTCTAAGATGAAAGGAAAACTTAATTTAACTAAAAACACTTTTAATTTTATTCTCGAAATCTTATGTACAGTGGACATCAGACAATTTGAAAGTTAGCGCAGGGAATTATGACATTGCCTGAGGGACAACTTCATTCCGATGTCATTTCAAAAATTAAAGCAAACAAATTCCGTTGTGGCAATGTGCGGCATATGGCCTCCTCTGGATGTTAGGGGTTTAAGAGAATGGCGGGTTGGGTCAAACAACACAGCCCACTTTGTTCAGCCGCTTTTCCATCTGCTTATTAAATTTTCGCTCAAGATGCTTAAAGTAGATATAATATAAGAATAAACAACAAAAACTCCATTCATTCATAAAGGTGTTTAAAGCATACGTACGTGTTTAAATTACTGTAAAACAAACAATGATAACGATTAAAATAAACTTTCAAAATTATTTGTACAAACAAGATTAAATTGAAGAGAAATTCCAAACATAAAAATTTCAATAAAAAAAAATATCATTTTAAGCTTTTTTGAAAAAAATATCATTTATTATTAAATATAAATTTAATATTAACTACTCTTCATTTAATGTATTGTGTACTTTTAACTTCATTCTTTAATACTTTATGACAATAGATCATATCAAATCGGCAATGAGCTCATAACCACACATCCCGGATTCTGTAGTAATTAATACTATGAATTTTTATTTAAACATTTATTTATTATATGAACTGATATCAGATTTCTTGGGGGACAATTGTTAGCTGGCTAATAATGTCATTGACGAATAATTTCTTTCTATTAGAAGACTAAATCACTATTCGTTGCTACGTCGAGTTAATAGAAAGAAAGCATACATTTATGTTTTAACAAATTTGTACTGAAATATGAGACGGACTGTAGATCTTCCCCCTACCGAACTTTGTTTTACTTTACAATATAAATCAGCGTTGCATTACATTCTGTTAAGAATGTACAATAAGAAATTTTTTATGAGCACGTATTAGAAATACGAAAATATACATGTACCACACTAACATAATAATTAATATTAATTATACATGTACCACACTAACATAATAATTAATAAGGCATACGGTATTATTTTAGGCTAAAAAAGCTCTGAATTTGATCTACCACCATAAAATTATAACAAATTTATTGTATTTTTGCTAAGGAATTAAATATTGTAATTCTATTATGTTTTTAGCAATTCATTTTTTTTTAGCAATAACATCTGCTTTATGTCTTTTTGAATAACAAACTCCTTTCTTAATTAAAACATCTGATTTATATATGAAGATTGGTTATGTATTGTAAGAATTACACAATTATCGTAGCATTTCAGAAGAAGTATGAACAATAAAAAATTGGAATAAGGTAGGAAGATGGTTTTCTTCAGTACAATGTTATTAGGACAGAAGCATGTTTAAAAACGTTTTGTCTGCCAGAAATTAATAATTTTAAATTACCACAAATCTTTCAAACAAGAAACCATCAGTTCCTTTATGACAAATTGTCTTTTTTAAAACATTGCGCAGCTTGCTGAAGTAAAGCTTTTAAAGTTAGGCTTAACCATAAGATGCTAATATATTGTTATGTTTTGTTTTTCTTAATCGTCAGATCAAGTTATAATAAAGATTCCAACTGAATTAGTTACAAAATTAACTTGTTTTAATAAATATTATGTAACAGATTGAATAAAGTTACAATCTTTACGTTAAATATGAGAAGAGATAATCTAAAATCATTACATACGTTTTATATAAGTTGTGTATATCGGGTGGCCAACCTTGCTTAACATAAAGAGTCACCTACGATAAACATTAGATGTTTGAAATACACGAACAAATATTACACACACATTTTTATTGTTACATGCAGATTTTGCTATAAAATTTGATATAAATATTAAAAAATACATATATTTATTAATATTTGTTCTTAAATATTGTTTTTAAACTGTTAGTTTATTTTAGTTTCAGTAATCACAAAGTACGCGTATGTATACCATATGTTTCCAAAACTCTGACGGGATTTTGTTTTAACTGTATTGAGCGTAGATTATTTAGTACGGTAGGGGAGAATGGTGTATCTTGGGACCTTTTTTTGAAATATCGTAGTAATTTCGTGGCCCGAATGTCTCTACTTCAACAAATATGGCTTCATGCACGCTACCATACAACCAAACTTTCATACAAAGTTTCATCACCATTATATTCATCAAATAACGGGGATTCCAACGAAAGTACAGTAAATAATCCTTGTGTGCAAGTTGAAAATAAACTCGCAATCAATCGGGGGCGAAAACTTTTACTTTTAACTCGTAAAAATAACTTTTTGCTCCAGCATATGTAATCCTTATGCAAACGCAGACTGGTGGTCAAGTACGTCACTAAGAAGGACATATAGTTCTACGACAGATCACTAGGTTTTAGCATGTCCCAGATATTCAAACTGGTCCAAGGTATAGGGGAGACCGGGGCAGAGCGGTCCACTTTTTTTTGTTGAATTTTTTTTTTTTTTTTTTGTTAAGAGATTTTTCATTGCATTTATTTTTATTAGAATCGGGAACTATTCAAGAATATAAATACTTGATTTCATTTCATTATATTCATAAATAAAATTGATATTAATTCGCAAAGCAAAAATGGTAGAGTGGTCCAACCTGCCCCGACCACGGGGCAGGCTGGACCACCCCATGGGGCACGTTGGTCCGAGTAAGAATAACAACATTTAAACAACAGTTTTTAAATAAAAACAACAGTTTTTTATTGAATAAAAAATAACATGCTATTTAGGATATCATGAAATAAAGTTAAACTTAACATAGACTACCTAAGGTATTACATATTCAAGTGAAAATTTAAAATAATCATTATGCAGTTGAAAGTCGTAAATGAATAATATCAAATAGGTTTACATTGAATTAATTAATCACTTTCACTAGATAAATCTTCTTTGGAGTTGAGGCATTCATAAAATAAACCCCGAATTGTAACGAAATGATTAGAATGCTATTAAGATTATATTGTTATTTAATGCCATTTTTTAATGCTTTCTAATGTAACAAAGTGTGTATAGAATTTATATTTAATTTAGCGTATGACTTACCGAAAATTAATAGGGATGTAATTCTGTTTGTTTTCGAATACGCTCCCTCTCCTGAAATGTTTAGACTGATTGGGTGTACTTTTTGCCCGTGTGTTTCAGATTCATCAATTGCTCTGATTTTTCCCACCAGAGTGTACTTAACTTTTCTCCTTTTTTTCCCATGGGAAAACGAAACAGATAAAACCACGTGATCACTCAATCAACGCACAACTATTTTTCCGAAGTTTTTCTCTTTCTTTCGCACATATTGTTTTCTAAATAAGCTCAAACCATTAAAATAATATTTAACCATGAAATATCACAATAATAATATACAAGACTTTACCCAATATAAAAATTCAAATACATAATTACAACAATACAATTATTAAAAATCAAAATATATTCCCTCAGAGACCAAGATTTTAATCGTGTCATATTGCCAATTCCATAACGTGACAGCTTGCATAGTTTTTAATTAGAATTTAATAACCGTTAAATGTGTAAATTGGCTATTTTCAAAGATTAAGATGCCTTCGCACGAAGTTTTCCCCTTTTACGGTACTTGCTGAGAGGAATTACTAAAGGGGTAATATCCTTTAATAATATAGGCTACACACAATATATAATAGCCTACATAAAAAAATATATAAAAA
Organism: Thereuonema tuberculata; assembly: GCA_023159025.1. NCBI lineage: Eukaryota > Metazoa > Arthropoda > Chilopoda > Scutigeromorpha > Scutigeridae > Thereuonema > Thereuonema tuberculata. The sequence goes on along the minus strand of JAFIDM010009631.1, from coordinate 95,985,360 downwards.
AAAATATGTAATAATATAATACAATATAATGTAATAGGCCTAATAAATATATAATATAGAAAAAAATATAATGTACAGTGCCAAATATATGTATAAATCATTATACATTTATAAATTATAAATTTATAATATATAAA
>JAFIDM010009631.1:95955440-95981347 GCA_023159025.1 Thereuonema tuberculata | reverse complement strand
TATAAGAAAAATAAAAAGGAAAGTATTGATCTTGAGAGGATACAAAACAGTACCATGTTATTTATTGATTCAAGCATAAGTTTTAACAAACTTTAAAAACTACAACAAAGATTTGCCAAAAACTTTTCAAACCAATTTCACCTTTTTTTAAATATCTTTTCTATTAAAATTAATTAAAGAGGAATGACTAAGATAAGGCTGATTTTCTCAGTTTACCACTAATCTTATCAAAACTAGACTGTATAGTGGTAAATTTTAATTGATGAACCATGTTGCAGTAAATACAAAATTTAACTGACAGTAATTTCATGTTCTCAGAAAGCACATGAAAATACAAAGATTATCTACTCTCTATCGTCCAGTAAAACATTTCCATGTTTATAATTGATGCCCTTTGGAGATCATTCCAAACCTTTTTCTATATTCAGGTGATTTCAAGTAATTTCAAAACTTAAATATTTTAGTCATTCAGTAACAAAGTTTATATTGCATAACTTAATTGTGTTTTTAAGTATGAAATGTAATATACTATATTATCAAATATATCACTGGTTAGCCACAGTGATTTGGCTTTAGATAAACTGGCCATTAACTTATAAAGAGAAGTATCTTGCAAGTAAACTCACATTGATTAGACAAGCATTATCTATTGAATTCCTTTATAGCAGAATTTGACCTTAAAGTATCTGTAAACACCTTCAAAAGTATCAGTAAACACCTATCTAATCGCATGTGGACAATAAGAATAAATTCTTTACAATGTGATGTGATTTAGTTCGTGAATTATTTTTGGAAGATATCGTCCAGACAGCATTATAAATAATAAAGCATCCATCAGCACACATCCTACTTAGAGGAATCACCAAAAACACAAGATAAATACATTATAAGAACTGAAAACGTGAATTCTGTCTTCTTTAGAAACTATAAGGCATAATTTAGTTAAGAAATCTTCCATAATGCTCAAACATAAAACTATTTGCCAAGTGTAAACGATACATACAGTATCTTTAAAAATTAAAATTACTGCTTTACTACAAACTTTTCATATATGTTTCACATTACATTTTTTCAATTTAGCTAACGCAATTCTGTAGTGCTCTAAAATAAACAGCATATAAAAATAGCTTGTATATTTTGCGTATAATGTATTTTTTTTTTATCTTTTTTATTCTGAATGAATATGGTGTATATGTGATATTATTTATTGCCTGTCTGTCTTATATTACTTTTTATTAAATGTCTATAATATATAACGAACAAAGTTTTATATAAATTTTATGTATAAATGCATATGCAATGTTATACAGGAAATAAAAAAGTGAATTATAACTAAAGACAGGAATCTATTTTTTTCCTTCATAAATGAAAATTAGCAAAGGTAATGGTATTATAAATTGTAACTTTGTAATGAAAGGAATTTTTCCTTACGATTGTCTTTAGAATGAGAATTGATGAAGCGATGAATAATTTGTATTAATTTCCATCCATATGGAGCCAATCAAATTTCCATGACGTCGGCTGAAGATGCAATGATTTGTTGACTGTCACTAATAATTGACGCCAACACTTTTCAACGTAGCTTAGGTTACTGGGCGCATCCAAGCACCTACTAAAATAGTTGACATCAAGTCACGTGTTCTTGCGAACGTTCGTAATTGCCCCGGACTTTCTCTGCACTTTGCTGTTTGCACAGTCGCATGAATAATGGATGTCAGTTGGAGCTTAGCATTAATTTGCCGCGATTTGTTTGTACAAGAGCGAAAACCATTAAAACAAACTGTCAAGTTGTTTAAATTCGACAATTAGTTGCCTCGAATTGTCAGACAGTGGAATGGATTTAGAGCTTTCGATGACTGCTTTTAGATCAGCTTTCTAATAAGAAGAATTCAAAGAACGACTTTTATGGCGTTTCAAAAACAGCTTATCTTTGAGAAATCTCATTAAATAAGCAATAACAATTTAAGTTAACGGCGAGTTCCAGGGGATAATAGTAAACGTTTAAATCTATTACTACAAAGTAGCTTTTAGCTAAACAATTTCAAATAAAACGGCCACAGGTAAAGTAATCTTTTGAGCCTGGATAAAGGTTGTTCATTCTTCAGTGCTTGTTACATCAAAGTTTCTAACAATAAATATTCTTAATTTCTGTAATTACTAAAAGCAAAGAATTATTTATCTAACATGCTTTGTATCTAAGACAAGCTAAGTTTCTAAGTTTGAATTTACAGCTTATCAAAAAGTTCTAAAAATAAAATTATTTCATTTCGAAAGAAAAGAAGAAATAAGAATTAATGAGCCACAGAAATAATACTATATTTATAATTTTATATGTTATAGTTTGAGAAAAACAAATATAGCTTAACAATCTAACGTTACCTGATTCAGTTAAGTTGATTTCTTTAATTTTGAACTTTAAATTTTCGCCTCAACTAAATCCGTTGTTAATAAGCTAATAAATCTTTAAAGTAATATTAAAACAGCCAAATTCATTTCATAATCGTATATAATCTCCAATTGTAATACATGTCCATTTTCTTTTTCTGGAATTTTCTCTGATCCACTGTAAATTAATATCCTATGTCGAGTGTTGATATGATGGACAATGTTTGCACAGATTGTTTGTCAGATTCTGTCAACATAATCTTCCAACAAAGTGTAGAGACAATGTAAATATTTAATTTTTCCCAAGAACTTTAATGTTTACAAATGCCCTTCTGCATGTTTACTGTGTGAATAATCACAACGAATTTAAAAATACAATATTTAGGAAAACAAAATATTAATGATTAAGGAAATTAAGTAAATACTCTCGAAAGAAAGTCAACATAATTGAAAGGTAATGAAGGTACAAAGCTTAAATTGCTTCTACAATTTATATAAAAAGGCTTTAGGGAGTTTGCTTCCATCTCGGAGTTACATAATCAGCGGAAAATAAACTACTGTGGCTTCGCTGCTTCGTAATTTTTAGAAGCTGTATGGTTATAATTTTACAGCCATTCTCTGCAAATAGTCGTAACCTACTCCTGGATTAAGTCCAATTGAATCCAATAGAGTTGCAATATGAGCTAATGTTAATACAATAGGGAGAAATCGATCGTTATTATCTCAAGCAGTAACATTACGCAGAATTTAAATTAAACTGATATGTGCTTCAGTATAAAACTATCAATGGTTTCGTTAGGAAAATAATTTCATTCAATGATAACACCGTACAGAAGCTTAAAAAACTGATTTACACTGACTGACCTCCGATTCTCATGTGGATTTCGTGGTGGACGATCCGTGGTGGGCAGGTTTTCTCGAGGTTCTTCCATTTCTTTTGCACTACTCCCACCTTTTTTTCTTCATCATTTCCTCCGTCTGTTCTTCTATTCTCGGGATAGCACAATATGCCTAAGGTAGGGGTGCTCGGCTTCTCTGCTACCCATATTCATCACACATAAACATAACACTGACTTGAAACACCATAAAAGGAAGCATCAAAAGTTCCAAATGACACGATAAGGATCACTAGAAATTGTGATTATTGGTTAAAAGATTCTAATATCACAACATAGTGAATCATTCAGTAGACCAATGACTCATTGCAATTAAATTGCAATTACATTGCGGCTAAGTAACCTTCATTTTTCTACTGAACTATGATGAAAGTTTTCAAGCATTGTTTTTATCAAAACAGGCTTTAGAGACTAAAAGATAGAATGTCACCAAGTTACAGACTTTCCTTAGGCATTTAAAGTTTATTTACAAGACCATCCTTAGCATATTGCATAAATTCAGAATTCGAAAGTACTTCCAATTTCAATTTCTGTCAGATACTTCGATCTTCTATGATTGAAAAAAAAAAGTTTTCATATTTCGACATTTGGCTTAATTGTTTTTCCAAAGTTTGTAGGGACTCCAAAAGGATAGCTAAACACAATGAAATGTTAACGAGAATGTATAATAGGGTAGCGGTGATCTGATTAAGGGCTGTTTATTGTACACAAAAAAATATTTTAACGTTGTTAAGAAAATATTAATAAAGAAGAAATCTACATTATCGCACCATTACCTTATTAATTATATTGTTTTAGTGATCAATTGTAATGGAATCGAAGATGATATGATATTACAGTACAATATATATACTGTAACTATTTGTAAAATTACATTATTGTGATTGACAGATTTATTATGGAAGGCAAATTTAACATCTATGAATTTTTTTTCTATTTTGAAACCGACAAAATCATTATGGGATTTTTGTTTGCTAACTCCAATAATGCTATTTTGCTACGATCTTGGCCTTAGAAGCAGTTAAGCGACTGGAATTGTTCCAAAAGGTTAAAATACTTCAAACGAATTCGACTTCGTCGGAATCTTCGTTCTAGATAATAATTCGACAAATTTTAATACGACGCAACTTATATAAGAAAATAAATCCTTTAAAAGTAGATCTACCAAGAATAATAATTTTTAGCAAATTTATCAAATCAAAAGTAATCAATGAAGAAAAGCTGTAGCGGAATAAATAGGATCTGAACCAGGACAAATCTAGATATTTATTATACATTCTTTTATATCTAAATATCTCTTCACTCATGCATGAAGATGTATGTATTCATAGAGAATCTAATGTTAAAATGTTTTTAAATGTATTCAATATTGGATTTTATGTGGGCTGTTACGTGGGCTATTGTGTGTGTACGGAATGCGTTCCTCTATCCTGTCTTTTTACTTGGTCGTATTAACCATTTCTATTTTGGACTTGCATTGCATCATAAGTTAGCAACCTTGTCTGTTTCACTGCTCTTGATTGAAAAGAAGCTTTATGAAATTTTGTACTTTTCTCATTGCAAGCATTCGTTTTAACTGGAGACTGTGGTTAATGGATACCATGTCATATTTTGATTTCCAATATTTTCTCTCAACACTAATACATTATTTTCTCTTATATATAAAGAAGAAATAATGCATTAGTTATATACAGGGCGGAATGTAACTAGGTATTATGAATTGGCTGTTAAAATTTTAATATCAATGGAATAATACTGAAATCAGCATGTACATGTAGAACATTAAATAGGATATCGATTTTTCATGGCGCGTAGTACAGACGGCGGCCGCCAGAGGACATACATGCAACAATATCAAAGATGGCAGATCGCCTTACAGTGAGAGAACGAGCGCAGATTGCTTCACGCTATGAGGTGTGGAATTCAATCGTTCTTGTGCAGAGATGGTGGCGTACGGTGAAGGGCAGGAATGCCACAATTCGTCCGGAGACAATAAAGAATTGTCACACGAAGCTAAAGACCACAGGTTCAGTAAAGGATGCAGCAAAAACAGGTCGTCCATCCACGTCTCGGTCTGCTGAGAATGTGGCGATTGTGCGGAACATGTTCAATCGTAGTCCGGCTAAATCAACACGCCAGGCAGCTCGCGAGAGCGGGCCCACAAGGTACGCTGTGCGACATGTATTGCATAAAGAATTAAACTTTCGAGCATGGAAACCCCATTATGTGCAGCAACTGACACCAGAAGACTGCGATCGCAGAATGGAGTACGGGGAGCTGATGTTGGGTTGGCATGAAGATTGGCCTCAATTGTTCGACAACATCCTCTGGAGTGACGAGGCCGTTTTCCATGTGGGAGGTTTCGTCAATCGGCACAATTGCCATTGCTGGGAGGCACAGGATCCTGGAGTTACGGTGGAGAAGATGCAGTCTCGACCGAAAGTGACCGTATGGTGTGGAATAACGGCTACAAATGTCGTCGGTCCATATCTCCTGCATGACACAATGAACGCGGAACGATACCTTGAAATGCTTCAGGATTACGTTTGGCCCACGGTATCTGAATGGGAAAATACCGACGACATTATCTTCATGCAAGACGGTGCACCACCTCACTTTGCGAATGTCGTCCGTACCTGGTTGGATGAGAAGTTTCCGGGACGTTGGTTGGGGAGAAGGGGACCTCATGAATGGCCTGCAAGAAGTCAAGACCTGACACCCTGTGACTTTTTTTTATGGGGCTGGGCAAAAGACGAGGTGTACCGGACGAAACCTCGCACATTGGACGACTTGGAAGCACGGATTCGGGAAGTTCTTGCCAACATCCCACACAACTTCCTCCAGAAATCTGTGGATTCCATTCCAGGTTGTTTGAGGTCATTGGTCAACGCCACAGGTGCTTACATTGAATTTTAAGATAGGCCATTACATTCCCATATATCTGTGTACATGGTGTATAAATTTCAAGTAAATAACTCTATAAACATAAAAGATATAAGATCATTTCGATACCTAGTTACTTTCCGCCCACCCAGAAGGATACTATTTCGCTAACACTTACATAAGCGAACTTAAAGGAACAATTGTGATCATAATCAAGAGGTGAATTAGTAGGAGGGAGTCGAATTTGTTTTCTCGTTCAGTTTTCTCCGTTAATATGAGGTAAGAACATATTTTCAAAGAATTCTCGTTAAGTCGGACGACGGATATTTTATTTAAAAATAGATTGTAATAAATGGGTTTGAGGACAGGTCAAAATATATGGTTAGCTTCGCTAATCACAAATGTGATTGTTAGACTTAAGAGATGTTATGTGGTTTTCTCTCCTTCCATTCAAGGATGCTAGTGAGCGCATCTTTGTGAAAACTACATTTCACATACCGGTAGTTTAAAAAGTTTTCAGTAACTCCTGGCAGTTTTATGTAAATATTGTTGTAACATCTATATCAATATTTTGTGCAAAGCTATCTATCTCTTTACAGATCTGTGTGTGTCTAATGCACTTCCTCTGTGTTTGGAAAATAATTTTAATTTACTGTGAAAATAGAAATAATTTCTACAATGAAACGTCCACAACAGAAATCGAACCTGCAACATGTTGATCCGAAGTCAGACGAAAATAAACTTGTTTCAGCTTCAGAGGATCTAACAAAAATGTCACGGACTGAACAGAAGAGCTACAGATTCATGAAAAAAGATAAATGCTGCAAGAGTTGGCAATTAATTAAGAAAATAAGAATAAGAAAGATCAAGTAAAATAAGAGAAAAAATAATTTCTCATATTCCTCTGACGATGAAATAAATGATATAATGATGATGATGATGACTGTAATACGAATAGGTGTAACTGTGTATATAATTTATAAGCTGCGTGATTATTCTGCAAACATTGGATTTTAATATCTACGATGACACTGCCTAAGCAATGATAAAGATAGAAATTTTATTATTTACGTTTTCATTTAAAAAAATGTAATACTGTAAAACTGTGATAAATGAATTACAAACAAACAAATTTCTTCAAACTTAGATTTTTAGAAAGAGATATTTTTCCAATCTTATGAGATACGAACTTCCCATACTCTTGGAATGAAATCATAGTGTTTTGTGATACTTTCCCACAATTTTCAACAGAATAAAAATATAATCTTGGAATATGAATAAATAAAGGAAAAATATCTCAAACAAGTGTCATGGCTGTAGTCGTTTGTCTAAGTTATTTGCGTGAGACAAAGAGCTGTCAATGTGATGTTTTGTAACTGACTTAGTACCAAATTATTTTCACATTCAAACTTCGAAGTGTTTTCAAATTAAATAATTAATTGATTTAAGGCTCCTTGAAGATTCTTCTATTTTCTAAGCTAATAATTTTTGAAGCAGTTCTGCGAAAAGTGAGATAAAATTACTTCTTTAAAAAAAAAAAGTAATTAAGTTCATCAGTAGCATTAATCTCAACCACTTCTAAAATAAATCAGTCGATTTACATAGTTTCAATTATAAAAAGTAAAAACTTTTATATATATTTTATTGTGACTACTGAGAAAAATAATATTGATAGCATGAGTTCATTGAAAAGTAATTCAAAAACGTGAAGTTATTAATTATTCAGTGGCTTAAGAAACTTCTTTTGGATAATCATCGTTTCCAATTCAGATTCTCGATAGCAAAGAAAACTCAGCTGTAGATAAGCATCTCGATTGTTTCTTTGTTTGCTCGTCTGACTGAATGATTTGCTTGTCCGCTGGAGGGCGTTATCTGACGGTGCATGTGCACACTTCTCTCACGAAGAGGGTAAGTGGGAAACGTCACGAGTGTCATCCGTGTTGGTTTGTCAACAACAGTCAATTTTTTTTTTCTTTTCATCCAAGGACGGCGAAGCTGTAATCTTGATGACTTCCGAATTTTAATTTCTTTTCCTAAGTTCTTTTCAAGAATTAATCAAGGACATTAAGTTCCGACCGATTCCTTTTTAGGCTTGTGTTATTGGAAGGAAGGCGATGCTATTGACTAACTTGAATTTCAGAGCTTGTCTTTAATGACAGTAGATCTTTTCAAGAGCAACTTTAAAAATCTCTGGAGATTATTGGGGATGCCAAGTTTTTAATTTTATTGCTTTCGAATTCATTTAAACCAAAAGGAAATGGGCAAAAAAGGGAGGGGGAAGGGGGCAAACAAATAAAAATAAAATCGTAGTGAAAAGTTTCTTTTTGTTTTAACTGCTAAGAAGTTAACTTATAAATGAATTCAAATTAGCAAAACATGTTTGTTTGTTTTTTTAAGCTAATTTGGATTCATTTATAAGTTAACTTAAGATCATGCAATTATATGATGAGTTATCATATAATCTACATAATCATCATATAATCTATCTACAGAAAAAGAAAAAAAAATATTTATCTATTATTTTTTTTAATCAATTTCCTTTTTATTTCAAGTATTATCATTATTAATTAATAGTTTTTTAATACCTTGTTTATTTGGTACTTCTGATTAGGCAATGGAAGTTTTCTTTTATTATCTGATCTCGTTAAACTTATTAGAATATTTTGAAATTAATACAGTTTAAATAATCCTATTTTATGCAACTTAATTTTCTTTAGCTTCGATAATTTCATATTCACAAAACAATGGAAAGCTTCTCCGGAAACTTTGTTGTTTTGCAGCAAAGTTTTTCCGAAGCGGTTGAATAAAATAAAAATGAGAGCTTTTAGAAGTCAATATTAGAAAAAAGAAATCGATCTTAAAATCACTAAATATGACATTAAAAGAAACTGAATTTCTCATGACAAAAGAAAATTTCACTTTTTAAGAGTTAACAAAAAGAGTTCGTTATTTTCATTGATTTTACAGATGAAGAACTAAATAAAATAAAATTGACCTGTTTAAAAAATCTACTTACATTTCAATTAAGTGAATGTTTTATTTTTTGATATTGTAATAAGCTACTTTATATCTTTATTAATATGATGTTGATAAACAAGGATACTGGGAATGAAAATATATCAAGCATTTGTATTAATTCTTTAGCTGTAATTGAAAATAATGCCAGATTTGATCAAATGTTGACCTTTCTAACTTACAGAATTCAATATGTAGGCAGATTATAGAGAAAAATACAATTAAATATTAAAATCATTATTATTTTCCGGACGTTTTGAGTTGATGTGAGTTTACACAGAAACTTAATCTTTCTACCATCCTATATCTATACATCTAAAAACCAATAAAACGATGTTGGTATATTTGTTCGCTTAAAACTTAAAACTACTGAAGAGGCTTTCACCATTCAGTAGGAGATGTACCATGGATAGTTTATAGTAATGCAGCATCACTGTACTATCTTAGGTACTCTAGCACTGAAGAAAAAGAACCTCACGGGGATTTCGTAAATTAAAGCAAATTATCACTTATAACTTTTGAGCCATTCAATTAATTTTTATGCTGTGTTCTGGGTTTGTAGAGAGTTAAATTGTTCTTTTTTTATAAAGGTATAAATCACCTCTATATCCATTAGGGAACAGGATAATAAGACATTTTTTATGAATACGGATGTCATTGTTTTAATCTACTTTTATTTTCAACTCGTCGTATCTTCTTACTGAATTTATTGATTTTCATGAAACTTTCACAGGTATGCAGAAGGGTTTTGAAGGTTATTAACAAAGCTTGTTTTATCGATAAAATCTTAATAAATTTTCAGGAATTTGATTTATTGATAGCGGGGAGGGCGTACGCGGAGCCTCCGCTGTCGTGGGAAATAGACCTCTAACTCTCGATTGTCGCATTGCTGGGAACCGCGGGGCGGCGCTTGTCGAAGAGAAGGGGGCTTAAATAGTAAAGGCAGGATGGTCGCGCTTGCATTCTTCAGAGAACTGGCACCTACCTCAGACATTTTTTGAATTTGTATGTTTTTGGCGACATTTCTTGGAATATTTTGCTATTGAAAGTTTATTATTTTTTGCTTTATGTAATTTCATACATTTTGAATAAATAATTGTCAGTTAATTATTTAAATAATAGTCATCTAAATAATTGTTAGGTAATTATTTATCCTACTGCTAGGCAGAGACTTATAGTATATCTACAAACCTATTTAATTTATGTATCTTTTAGTGCTTCTTCTATACGTACGCTATCTATCTAATATGTTATCATCTTTTTTTTCTAATCTTTATTATTTCTATTTCTCTTTTGAAACTTAGTTACTCAGAACTCTGTTATTATTTTATGTTATTAAATTTAACTTGATGCAAATAAAAAGGTATATTCATCTTTTTCTATGATTCTCTTATTTCTGATTTTCTTGATGATATTTAAATTTTTGAAAATGCCTTCCATATATATAGATTCATACATAGTTAGCTACTCGTGAAGTTTGTAAAATCATTCTATTTTGGAAATTGTTTAAAAAAGTTTGAAACGCAACACTTCTTATAAATAGAACACATACTATATTTAAGTAGCGACTTAAGTGAAACATAACAATTCTTTGCTTTCCAACATGCACTCAGGCGAATACAGATAATTGAACATATAAACAACTGTGACATTGACCTAATATGACAAAAGCAATCTGTAGTTTTCTCTCAGTGGAGAAAGAATAGAGTAGAAAGAAGGATAGGCCATATGTTAATTGTATGTACAATAAATAATATAAGCTTGAATGAGGGATTTTTTTCTATTTTCTACATTTCTACTCCGGAAACACCAGTCTGAGTAGAAAAATCTTTCATCCAAGATTATATTATCTCTATACTAAATTCAATGTATAGCGCACCTATTGCTTATCTTAAAATATTTTCATCCTTAGCTAACAGGCCTAGTTTCGTCGTAATAAATGACGAGACACGCAACTCTCTGACTCAGCTATTGAGCGCGTCATGCCCAAAAACCGTCGAAAGATAGGGACAAGAGCCGAAAGTAATCAACATACAACGAAAAGTGGGGTCCTACTGTATTGTTGTCATCAATATTTTTAATAGTTGTGTGGTGTGAACAGAGTTTACACCAATTCCTCTAATGCTTACGAAGATGTTTCCACAAAACCAAATTTTCACAAAATTCCTCTAAAAACAAGCATAAAATACATTCCATTCGCCAAAATGTATTTTGAAAGCATTTGTTACAATTGCAATTATAATTAATTATAATTAAATTATTAAGTATTATAATTATAACTGAAAATTGTATAAATTCATAAATTGCAATATTTACAGTAATGAAATTTTACAATTTACATTTGTTTATAATGATATAGTAGTTTAGGGAATTTTTATTTCATTACAATGTTTTCTTTGATACACTCTGGTAGAAACATAATTAAATGTTCATTTGAACTCTAAACTAAATTCAATCTTCATGTTCTCAAAACAATTTCAGTCTGGTTGTTATTGTTGTTATTTTCATACAAACTAAGAGAAACATTTAGAATTTCTAGACTCCGGTGTCATTGATTAAATATTAGCGATACGTGAATTGATCCTGCTGCCTTAATCTCTTAATAACGTTCAGAAAATTCATAACAAACAAAAATTTAATTTGATGGTGTAACCTCAATTGCAAAATCGAAATAATTAAGATAACAAATCTCTCTAACAAGGGAAGTGCGTGACCTCGAACGCTGAGAACCGCACAACAATGTGCGTAGAATATAAATCGCTCATGCCAAAAACAATGGTATGAGTCATTCTCATGCAAAACTCAGCTGTTGTCTGCTAGCCCCATCCGACGGTGGCATGTTGTACCTAAACTAACAAGTACTTAATCTAGTTGTGTGAATAGTATATCTGCAGTAGGAAGCCGTCTTTTGAAGTGTTTGTTGTGGGTTAGAGTGTAAACAGTGTAAATCAGTATCATGAGGCGAATTAATCCCATGAATGTTGTCAAAATCAATTCAATTCAAAATCCAACAATTCGTGAATGTGAAAAAGTGGCTTTAATCAGATGTGCGAATATATATTCTGTTCCACTATTGCTCTGACCACGTCATTGAAATCCCACACCTGCACTTTGAAGACTGAATAGGTGTGCAACACTATCAGGTCAGTAGGAAAAGATTGTTGTTCAGATAGCGTAATTATTTTAAGCAGAGGAAAATATAGCAATATAGTCACGACATTGAAGTATGTGTGGTTTTGGTCCTATTATATCGATATTTTGTCTCTTCGCGTTCCCAAAGTTCCTCTCTTGCACTTTCAATAGGAGATCATTCAAATGTCTCTCGTGGTAAGACGTGCAGTTTTGCTTGAGAATGATTCATATCACTGTTTTTGGCATGGGCGATTTTCGTGCGGTTCTCAGCGTTCGAGATCACTCACTTCCCTTGTAAGTATTTTAAACAGAATCATTTTAACAAAATCATTTTCAAAAAGATTTGTATTTTTTAAATATAACTTTCCAATAACTATCAAATAACGCATAGTTAGGATTCTGCAAGGAATAGTCAGTACGATATTTGTATTGCAATACTATAATATTCTCAAGGTATTCAATAGCAAGATATTTTGAAAGTATTCCACTATATCTCTATGTAGGCCCTTACGGTCAAGAGGGGTAAGGCTCCCGGCGTTTAGTGACCAACATAACGAAGCTGAGGTCAGTTGGTCAGCCCGATGCCTGTCCGCCTTTAACTAGTGGGAAAGAAACCCGATACCCCTTCTTTAGAGGGCTGAATGGATCCTAGGACCCATCTGGAAGAGAATTCAGCTTAGAAATTCCCGATTTCCTCCGGGGTCGGGGTTTAAGCCCGGCTCCTCCAGGCTACAGTCAAGCGTTTACCACTTGGCTACCAGGCCCACTGTTTGAAAGTAGCGAATATTAATAATTTGGCGATTAGATTTGCAGGCAGAAGAGACTAAAAGACTATTTGAAGAATCATCATCAATATATAAGCAATATTCACTATCCGAGAACAAAACACTTTCTTATATCTTTTCATTTCTGAAATATTGAAAAGATATTGAAGAGATATTTTCTGAGATATTGAAAATCCTCAGTGAGAGGATTAGTTTCTGAGAATCGACAATTTTGAAACATAAAAATATGGAAAAGAATATTTGAAAAAAATTGATTTCTTCCATTTTTTTAATCAGTAAATTCGTTTTCTAGAAGAAAATAATACACCAATTTAAGGTTTCCAAAATCAGTTAAGATTTAAGAAACCTTGTCCGTGGAACAGAGCGATTCAAGTATGGAACATTTTCAAATCTATTAGCCTGGATGAAGCAGACGAATGACCTGCACAGATATGTTATCTTATCAGATGACAAGTTTTTCATATTAATGGATAAAACATTACAATTAGTGGTTAAAACATAATCTTCCGATAATTGGAGAGATAACAGACTATGTCCTTAGGTTGCAATTTGAGTAAGAATGATAGTGTATTAAATATATCAATGTAGAGATTTAAAGTAAATATCAACTTAATTTTTAACTTTTTCATAAATTTCCTAATCTGGAGAAAAACGAGACACACCACTATGATACTAAGACAAATATTGTCGTAGTATCATAGTGGTGTGTCTCGTTTTTTCCAGATTAGATTTAAAGTAGTTTCGTTAATTATTTCTTTAGTTATATTAAAACAGCTTTAGTAACAATTCCATATTTATTCGTATTTTAATGCAAATCAAATAACCACATATATTGCTGGTATTTTTTTTCTTTGGTTTTCATAAATTGGTGATTTCCGTAAATTAAGGAAGAAATAAGAAAAAAAGTTGAAATTAACCATCAAAAATAATTATAGATTTAAAAAATACTGCTGATTGCAAACAAATTGATGTAGCACCAGTTTGTGATATTACTGCTTCAAAAGTAATCTTTTATTTAAAAGAAGATTTTTAGCCATCTGCCTCATTTCTGATCAGGATTGATAGCAGTAATTTCATATCGGAGATTTCGAAATAGCTGACACATTTGAAGACACTAATTTGGACTAAAGACTTGACGTGGTTTGAAATGTTATTTCAAAGAGAGCCTATTGTGGTTTAGAGGATTTGAGAACGATTTCAAAAGATTCTAATAACTCTCCCTGTAAGAAAGTCCTAGAAGTTATACTCGAAGATGTAGAGTATCAGTAACAAATGCAACAACCTTCCGATCTCTAATCAGCTATAGAAAAAGTTACGGAAAAATTCACCAAGGTTGCCTTACGTCTGCCATCAGAGAGAGCTTCAGAACTGGTGAAACTAGAAAAGTCAATAAAAACTTTCACCATCCTTCCTATACGTTCAAAGAAATACCTATATGTTGCTGTATCATCATTTATGGAGGCAATGAGGACTATTTTTTTTTTTGCATTATACTGCCCTATTACAACTTACTGTAAGAGATTTTTGTGGATAAGATACTGGATAATCTTAAAAAAAGATGAGGTAGTAAATATTTTCTTGCTACAAGACGATAATGAATCACCAACTGATATAACAACTTGAAGAAAACATCTTCAGAAGGATAATTAGGCTATTTCGATCTCCTAATTTTCAAAGAATACATTTGGGTTATTGTAAAGAAATATACCTTTAAGTTCTTCTCCCCAACCCCACCATGTTCTGAGAGAGAGAAATGCTCATTAATACATTAACATCTATACAGTTTCTTAACAGCAAACAAAGCATTTATTTGCTTGAAGGAGCACTTTCAGTATTGGCCCATTTTGACTTTCCGTTTAATAATTTAAATTTCTTTTAACCATTTTTATTTCTTGCTGAAAATAAAGCTGATTTTCTATTACTAATATATATTATTAAAAATAATGCATTTTAACATTATATATTTATAACTTTTATGATTTTTCGATGTAAATAAAATTCATTATAAAATGTTCCTTATTTTGTGAAAAGTGAAATTTCATTCACACACGTAAAAATTAAGATTCATTATTATAAAGGAGAAAGCGCACTTCACAATTGCAATTACAAAAATAATGCAAATCAAACTATGTTGTTTTTCAATGTTTTTATGATGAAGCCACTAAACTAATGTCAAATAAATCCTGAGCCAAATAAGCTGTTGTTGCTAAAACAGAAGCGTGCAAATGATTGTGTTATTTTCACGAGATTCACTGGCTGCCATTTGGGAAGTGTAAACAAATCCATATATCTTCTTTAAATCTCTTCTTCTGCTTATCATAATTTAAATAAATACTACTACTAACTCTCATAAAACATTAAAAAAATATATTTTTTAATGCAAACGAATTTTCGAAAGCATATTCCTTGCTTTCTTTTTCAAGTTTGTTTGATAACAATATGTTTTAAGTTCACCTGTAAACAAAACTGAACATACTTCTGAACAACAAAAGTTTAGCTTTTTATCATTAATATTTTTTTATTTTTTTTAGTATCTTATAACTTTAAGAAATAAAAGTTATTATTTATTTAGTCGATAATTCTGGCATAATGATTTCAGCATTGCTTATAAATTAACGATGCTATTTTCCATTTGGTTTATGTAATGTCTTTGTACCAAATTTCATCAAAGTAGCAAATGGGATTGTTTTAACTATTTCTTCTTTTAGTCAAGCAAAGTGGAGGAATAAAAGCACTGTTTTAACATAGTTTTCATGAATGCATTCACGTTAAAATAGCTTGCATTTAAATTGACAAAAGGGGGAAATATTCACAAAAGATATATAGGATTTTTAAAAAATAAAATAAAATAATTTGTCGCTAAATTGAAAATGCAGCGAAGAACTAAAGTGATGGGAGTCAAAGCTCATTTAGGTCCTAACAAAAAACTGGGCTTAAGAATGAATAATTTCGAGCGAAACTCATAATTGCCTTACAAATACTTTTATAACATTCACTTCAATTATATTGATATTGTTGAATCAGACGGACAGTCAGACATCGGTAATTTGTCGCTGTCTTATGCTGTAAAAGAAGAGTCTCACCAAAATGAATCAGTGTGAAGAACCTTTTGAAATACAATCACTTAAAGAACACCAGAAGAAATCTTTGCCTGGCGAACAGTTTGTTTTCCCTTCCGTGCAGCTTTCAAGTCTACAAACAAACTCTGCAGTTTCTTATTTCTAAGGAGAGTCACTATAGTAGAAACCTATCAATTGAAGATCTACAAAGTATCAAAGTATTGTCCAATCTAATAATGGAGGAAAAATAATAAATTTATCTATAATAACTTGATAAAAATTTTTTAAACAATTTGATTGAAATTTTTACAGATTAAATATAATACTCAATGTTGTTAGTTTATCACTCTTTAATTTAATAAGTTCAGTCTAATCAAATAATTATGGAATACACCTATAGTAAACAATGTTTTTAAATCAAGTCAGTTTTTTAGTGTTTTCCAAATGCGACGTTAGTTTATTTGATTTGCTTAATTTTGTGCTACCTTTTCTTATGGATTTATCCCATATGGGAAATAGTTCAAACGTAACAAGAATAGTGAGCAAAAACAGTTTTAAAAAAAGGGATTTGTCTGTTGCTTCATATTATGATTAAATTTGATAGCAGTCTTTAAATTTACTATTGCCGAAGGACTAAAGGTGATTCTCAATTATAAGTGTGCTTAGAAAGCATTAAAGGAGATTCTAAAAATATTTTACAACACCAATAATGCAGCCAAAAACAACAGAAAACAAAAAGCAATAATAAAAAAAAGAGTTTGACCAAAAAAAGAAAAGAAGCAAATTCAATCATATAATTTCACCCTGATTAAATATCAAGTTTTTAAAGATAATTCCCCCCCCCCCATTAAAAAAAAATAAATACAGCATCAATATAATAGTGAATTCTGAGTGAATCTAATTTGGAAGATCTATCATTAAAGCTGTATTACAGTTATAATTGGCAACACATAGTCTCGCTGTATAGCTTAATTGAGAAATAGAATCACATTTGTTGACAGTGGCATATTTAGTAGATCCTTTTTCTCAGTTAAACGTTAAGTGTTAAATCCATCCAAGCTATATGAATGTATCATTATCCAATTTCTTTACGTTGAAGGGTTTTAGCCTTTGCAAATCAATTGTGGAAATCAGTGTAGGTTCCATTGATTCCATTATTTGCAACCTCAAATATGGATTTCAATGAACTGATCTGCTCGTGACTGATCTAATAACTTATGCAAAGCGCTATTTTTGTTATTTGTGATGATTCTTTGTAAGGATTGTTGCTGGTGACAAAACAGAGTGGCATCACAACGAATCGGAAAGCAAAATTTACTATGTAACAGAAGCTTCTGAATTCTTTCAAACGAAAAAGATTAAGAAGCAAGTATTCACAGACAAAAATCATGTTTACATTCTTTTTTTTTTCAAATGGCAAACACCTACCAAAAAATGACAAACACCGTTAACATCTTATAAGACTGAGGTGGTGGGAAGTGCTGGATCACCCAAACGGACATTCCCGATCTGTCACCGTGTGACTTGCAGAAAGTGTTAAAACACTTGATTGGACAAGGATGCTTAAGTCCAGGTAGCCGCGATTTTTTTTCTGTCTAAAATTCTATGAAGAAGAATGAAATATCCGTTTCTTCGTGCTTACAGTGAGGGTGATTTTCTTTTAAAAGAATGTTGTACAAACAGGAGAAAAATAAAGATGGATTTCCATTATATCCTGGTTTTCTCCAAACTCTTCTAGACCATTGTTGTAGACAATACCACATCATTTACGCATTTATTGTAATAGAGAATAAATAAAAAAAAATTATATTATCTAATTGGATAATTAATTCTCCATGTATCAATCTTAACAATCTTTTTATGGTTATGTTTTAAGTATTTATATTTGCTAATTACAGCCTGACGCAAGAGATAGAAGGGTTTGGAAAAGAGTTATAAACTAAATACGCTCCTCATAAGAGTCATGGGCATTTACCGTATATGCTCCAATAGAGGCCCCCGGCGTTTATTTGCAAAACTAGCCTCGGCTACCGGCGCTTAATAGAGACCGGCTGCTATTAGAGGCCGACCATTATTAACAAATAGCTTCAGAATGCAATATTTTTACATATAAATACCGGCTAATATTATAAACAGCCACTTTATTTTCCGTTTTCTGCTTGCACCTTTGTCCACTTTCGCAGACACAAGATTATCATATTGTTTCTTCCACTTTCTGATTCTTTTCGGATCAACACCATAATGACGAGCGACCGCCTCACCGGAAGTTTCTTTCGCGTATTCCACCGCGCGAATCTTAAAGG
Source organism: Thereuonema tuberculata (assembly GCA_023159025.1). Taxonomy (NCBI): domain Eukaryota; kingdom Metazoa; phylum Arthropoda; class Chilopoda; order Scutigeromorpha; family Scutigeridae; genus Thereuonema; species Thereuonema tuberculata. Next base: position 95,962,889 of record JAFIDM010009631.1, on the reverse strand, counting down.
CAATGTCAAATGACCGTTTCGGCGGCATTTTGTAAGGCAATGTACCGTAAGGTATTCCCACGACTATAAAGATACGGACGCTTACACTAGTACCGGTAGGCAAAGACCCGGCTATTATTAGAGACTGGCTACTATTTGGCCGTGTCCCCTCTGCAGCCCGGCGCTTATTAGAGACCGGCCACAATAAGAGCCTCAGCGTTTATTGGAGCATATACGGTATATTTATATAACTTCATATTGCTAAAGTATATTGTTATGATTTTGTTGAGTTTTTAAGATCCAGTATCCAAATGGCATTACTTTTCATGCAGGAAATTTTATAAAAACAACTTTATTATTAATTACTTAATAAGATCTTTCCATCTTGTTTTCTTTTGTTTTAGAATTTCCGGGAAGAAGAGCTCGTAACTTCTCCTCTTAAATTTAGTAATTGTCAGGTTAAAATTATTTGCCAGTTAAGATTTCTACAGTTATTTTCGTACATTTTCTAAATCTAAACTGACCAAGAATAAGCTTTCCTGTTTGTTCCTCAGGATAGAAATGTGACCCAAAATATAATTCATGAATGCCCAGAATAGTAAGAAAAATTTGGCTAATTTTGTTTGGCTAATTTTAAAGAAGACCAACTACGAATAAAATGACGTAACAAAAATCTTTATAACAAAGATCTGTTATAAGTACCATAATGAAACCAAGTAAAAACAGCATTTTTAATTATTATTTTTTTTACATACTGTTAATAGTAAAGGGAAAAAAAATCAATATTTAAACAATAAAACTAATCATATCTTCTTCAATCGTTATTATTACAATGGAAATAATTTCATTTCATTTTTTTTTACAAACAGCTTTTGTTATAAATGTGTTACAAAGAACTTTTTTTTTTTTTTATCGAACGATGAACAAATTAAGTAATTTCTTTGTACGTATTTTTTTAATACATTTCAAGGCATTTAGTTAGCATTTATGTTAATTCCAAAAAAGTTCCTCTGACTTTGCATGACTCTCTAAAACCTTACTTGGAAATTTTACTGAATAATCTGAAACAAGTCAAAAGTTGACGAAGACGGAAAATAATTCTGCCAGAAGAACACGGGATGAGGCAGCGTCAGCTTCAAAAAGAAGACAAAAAAAAAATGAGGAAAGAAAGAAGTCCAGTTCTTTCTCTTCCTCTTATCAAATTACAAGTCGAGATTTAATTTGACTCGAGATATTAAAAAGAAAAAAAGGAAAGAAAAAAAAAAGACACAACCTAAGACTAATTATTGTGAGAAATAGCCGTGTAGAAGAGACATTAAGGAAATATGCTGCAATATAATCTCCTCCACAACTTAGACTGCCAACCATGAAGATTAATAGAAGTGCCCATGAGCTGTAACAATTAATCCAATGAACCACTGCACCTTGCAACAATTAGCAGTCACCTTCCACCCCTGCCTTAGCTGTAATTGGTTCCAAGGTGTCACCTCAGTCGATCTTAAACAACCATCTATTCAAACAGAGCCCTTTCCATTAAATCAGGCAAAAGAGAACTTCTAACATTGTCGTCTGTTAATTTTCAAAATTTGCTTAAAAAAATGTAACTATGTATTTTCCTTTTACGCTACAGTTATTGCATTCTTACAGTAAAATAACAGCCAAAGATCTTTAATGTTTTGTAGGGTCAATTCTATACTTTAATTGCTCGTAATTAAATTTATAGAAATGGAAACAAATTACAAAAGTTACTGTCTTGATTTACTTTAAATTAGAAATGTCTTTTCGATTACAAGAATTAAGTCTTTTCGAAAAACTTGGTACCGTAGATGGCTTCGATTATTATGAATTTTGAAATCTGTGTTTTAGCATCATTAAGAAATTGCAAATAACAATACAATATTATGAATAACAATATCTAGCAAAATTGTAGAATTGATAAAATATTTCATTACATTTAAACTTTAGCAACAACACAATAAAAATACCTGTTCTTTTGAAGTTTTCTTTCCTGTTTTTTTTTATTGCAGCCAAAATAACATATTTTTTTTAAGAAATAAAAAAAAAATGGCAAATATTTTCATTTCAAAAATTTTGATTCAGTAATTCACTATTAGGTTAAAGAGAGCTCGATCGTAAATAAAAATGACATAAGATATCGTTAATAATTCCAAAAACAGTCCATATTACTTTTTAACAATTATCAAGATTTATCCTGACATTCTTACACAAGGTAAACTTCATCTGAATCAAATAAATTCATTGTAAACCCAAATGTCTCCCTTCATTATTAGATTACGAAGATAAATTTACAGTTGAACCTAATGGTGCTGTTATTTACAGAATTTACATATAATTGAAAGCAAAATAAAATGTTGAATTTTATTAAGGTTGGTCGTCCGCCATCTGCAGAAAATGAGTTCAATTGTGCTGTAAATAATTCAGCTCCAAAACCCTTCTTTCAAAATTGCAAAACAAAGGCTTCAAACACCCATAAAAATTAGAGCTACTCAAAAACAATAATCTAATTGCAAAGCTAAACACTTTCTAAAAAGTGAGCGAAAACTTTTGATAGCTCAAGTTAACTTGATTACAGACATTAGGAACGTTGATGTGTATTCGACCGGAAATATTGTAGCTTTAACAGTGATTCCATGGAAACTCATTTTGTCAATTGGTCTCTGCTAAAGTAAACACTTCTATTTGGGATGGTATTTTGCTCAATGTGGAATTTCTTTCTGGCAATAAAATGAAAAATCAATCTTCGTGGAAAAATTAAGTCAGAAATTAAATTAAAACAAAACATTTACATTGAATTTGAAAAAGAAGTTTAGTATTCAGTCATTCTGGAATAAAGGAGAACATATTTATAGTTACTTTCTCCAAATTAGGAAATGGGCTAGACTCTTCATCATGCCTAGCAATAAACGTGACTGCAGTTCAAAATATGAATGAAACAAATCATTAATTGATTTGTAGCATTGATAAGCAAAAAATAAAGTTTGTATTTTTCAATAATGATTTTGGCACGCCCAAAATATAAGGAATTACAATAATATATAAAAACCGTATAATTTTTACATTTATTCACGAACAGTTTAAAGCAGTTCAGTGTTTCAACAACAGATTTCGCTGAGATACCTGGAATAATTAATCCATTAGTGACTGTCACGCCCCTTTTCTATTCTTATCTGTTCAGAACTGCAGTAAATAAATAAGTTATTTAAAAGTTACTTATGACAGTCATATGGAACGGTAAATCAATAGTCAGAACAACGTTCATTAAAACTTAAAAAGACAAAAGCATATTTGTAGTCGCAAACCCAATTGTGGCGTTTTTCTGACTTCAAATAGCACAATAAAGTAACAAAAAATGAAACCACAAAGGAATTTTAAAGCAAACTAGAGAGATTAACGTATTCTTTTATAATAAAAAATATTAACAGTAAGACCAGAATTAGACATTATGATTGTTCTTCTGTACTAAGGTCTGGTTGTTTGCTGTTTACTATTCCTGACTGACGTCAACATATCTCGTCTCATTTATTGATATTTATTAAAAAAAATCACTGTAGGTTAGAATTTAGTAATGACGAATTAATAGTTGATTAGCAGATTAACAATTAGAACTAGATGACTGAAAACGTTTTTAGTTAGTTATGCCTAAATAAATAAATAAACCTCTGTTGTATAAAGAGAAAATGTGTTTATTCTTTCTGAATCCAGATTCAAAATAGTCTCCCCTTTCTGTTTATTTGGCTACAGGATATTCATTTTCCCGGTATGTTAATATGGAAAAAGTAGAAAAAAGTATATATTTATATAAAAGACAGAATAAACGAATACTTTTCCATGATTTTTTTTATTATTTTCTAGTCGACATTTTTTTTTTGTCTTCTAGATAGTATAGTATAGGAAAGGATAGAAAGAAAATTATAGGTAAGATAGCACATGGAAAAAAAAGTATTTATTTTTTCTATTAAGAAATATATTGACATTAATTATTGAGCTTGAAACTTGTCTGTGTATCTTTAGTAAAATAGTTTAAAAAGTTTTTTTTTTCTTTTTAAACTATATATCTGAAATCAAACTCCGGAAATACCTATATATTGCTAACTCCCTGTGTGATAACGTCAGCTTTTTGGAAATCCATGAGTTAATGGCCAAACATTTCCAATAACCACAACGTTCGAATCCGTCGTTCAAAAGTTATAAAAGGAATAGATTGAATCACAGAATCTCAAGAACCAAACCGAGCTTAATTCTACTTTATTAAACATTCTTTAAATGAAAAAAAGCAACATGTTTCATCTTTTCTCGTTTAATTAGTTCAAAATACATATTTTTAACTTTCACAAAATTTGAAAGTTTCTAAATATTAATTTAAAACTCTTTTTATTTAAGTACTGTATAATCTCAATTTCTTCGAAGAATTTGCAATAATCATTCAAACAGGAATGAATAAGAAATTCGTCGACGGTTGCGCTCTGTTAGGGTTTTTTTTTTTTTTTATCCTCTATTTTATGATCGTTTCTTTTTATATTCACTGATAAGAAGAAAAAGTGGCAAGTCTGATGTAACTCATTGGTAAAATGGTGTATTATCGCAAAGAATTGTAAAAGTAAATGCACATCGAATAAAGTTCTATTGATTCTCGATTAAATTTACAACGAGGAGTGCGAGGAGTTAAAAACATAAAACTGTAATAAAACTAGTAATAAGATACCTGATGTTAGCAAAGATTTATATCTGGAAATCTTTTCGCTCAATGCAAAGGTAACATCGTTAAGATAAATCTGAAAAATTAAAAAGAAAACTACCATAACTGTAATCAAATTCTGACAGTGAAGTTCTTCGTCATTAGATAAGTTTTCTGTTAGATAAAACGGATCTGACAGTCCTTTTCCATCTTTAATTGAGGTTTTTCTTCTTTCAAAAGAAAAAAAAAAGACTAAATATCACCAGACAAATATTTCCAAAATTTCCAACAAAGAACATTCTATATAAAATAAATGATATTTTATAGACGTTTTATCTACAAGAAGAAATATACAGTAATAAAATTGTCAATTATGCAAAGACCTCGTCAGTATTTGTTTTAGAGCTTTTTTTTTTCTTTCTCTATGACTTTAACTTTCTCTATGAAGTTCCTTGATCTTTTTTCTCTGAACTTTTGATTTTGATAGGTCAACCACTTTTCTTAAGAACTTAACTAATGAGGCTTTCACAGTTAAACCAATAACACATTAAATTTAACACAGTAAGATCTGGAATTACTGAAACTTGTTCTAAGTCTGAAGAGTCATCAAATGACTACATTGTTGCTTATTATCATAATGTAAATCGTAAATAATGTGAATTATACTTTGATAGTAATCATTCTTTGTCCACTTTCGAGGTATATTTCACTTCAAAGAAGATAGAAATAACAATGTAGTTTCCCATTTGGTTATCTGGGCTGTTTGTACAATAAAGTCCTGAGATGTTTTTTATTTGTTTGGTACAAATTCACTGAAATATTACAAAAAAAAAAACCAAATAGATACATGTCCCTTGTTTTATTTTGTTGAAAGTGATTGCTTGTTTTGTTCAGGCTAACTAATCGGTTATCTACTTAAAATTTGGTTTTTATCATTAGTTTATATTAAACTTAATTGTTGTTGGGTTTTTTTAAATGGCTATTTAGTGGTGATATGAAATGATTAGTCACTTACTACGTCTTTTTTATCCTGTATTAGATTGTGGGATTTAGCAAGAAAAAATCACAGTTCTGCGCTTGCAGTAACACAGAGAAATGTGGATCGGCCTTTCGAATTATATAATTTTTCCAAAAAATTTGCATGTAATAACAACGATTTTCAATTTGCACCTTTTGATTTGAGATATCTATTAGATATTTTTAAGCAATATTTGCCCATCTCATTATTTATCTAAGTAATGTCGAAATAACATATCAAAAAGATATAGAAAAATCTTAACGGCCTTAGCCTTCAAAAGGATTATTTTAGAATGCAATGAATATTCAAGTAGAAATCAGTAAGTATTCAAGAATAAATTAAGTATTCTAGAAAAGCCAAAAAAAAAAAAAAAAAAAATCACTTATGTCCGAACTTTTGCGTACGTTTAACAATATTTTTAACTTTGGCGCACTTACGCAACGCATTAGAAGTAAAATCATTAAGAATTCAAATTTTAAGCAGCAAAATCTCAATTTCCGAGGATAAATAGTTATTGAGATATGGATAGGATATGGATAGACATCTTTATTGCAATACAAAAATACATTCTACAGATAACGATCAAAGAATAAAGATTAAGATTAAAAATATTTAACAAGATTCAATAACTTCCCAAATAAACATCAAAATTTGAAATAAACAAAATGATTAAAACTTCAAAAAGTAAGTGGATATTTAAATTAAAAGAAATATACACAAATCTTTTAAAAATTAAAATTAATTTTGACCTCTTTCGGATTGAAAACCTCTAAAGAAAGAGATAATTTTAGATTTTCATAAGTATTCTTTTCTCTTATGCTTAAGTGAAGCCGTGTTTCTTTGTGTTTTTGTATTTTATTTCTTTTCGCCTACAAGATGTAGGGAAGCTTTCTGTTGTTGCCTCTCGGCCTCACAGGAATTTATTTATTGCCTTTTTGCCTTTGGGGAGCCACTGCCAGTTTGGCCGGTGGTTCTCCCATAGGTTTGTGCCTTTTCTGGTTCTTTATCGGGAGAGGCAGGGCGGTCTGATGAGCTAGTAGAATAGCGAAACAGCTGTTACCTGTTCCTCCCCGGTAAATGAATCAGAAAAAGGCAATTTATTTGTTGTTTATTCTGTGCTGGGCTTTTGACACATTTCAAAGAATTTAATCAGCACGTATTCTTTTCTCTTATGCTTAAGTGAAGCCGTGTTTCTTTGTATTTGTTTAATCATTTTAATTAATAAAGAATAGAAACTAACTAAATTCCTTGTTAGAAAATGCTATATTGGTCCTTTCTTTAAAGTCTAATGCTTATTTCCAGTGTCACTTAAATGACAACTTCAAAATCACTTCAAATGAGTTTGTTTAAAGAATACAAAATTTGGCAAATTAATTTATTAATAATATTGTATCGTTTGGTGAGAGGGTGGTTCGTGTTGTCAGGGATTGTCAGTGGCATCTCTCTCTCTCACTCTCTCCCCTCCAACGCAATTTTTAATCAACGTCAAAGGTGGGGGTAGAAGCAAAATGCAGAGAAGGAAAGCAGGGAGAACTGATTGGGCTCTAGCTTCCATCGGCAGCTTTTCTTTTTTTTTCTAGTCTTCAGTTTTAACCTTTCCTTTCAAGCTATTTCTTTTATTACAAACCAGTCTTTCCTGAAATGTGTGAACATGAAATAGTTTAAGTTGTGAAATGACAATCATCGCCAGAAAAATAAAACTGAATTTATTTAGAAGCTGAAATGACAATAAAGAATTTAATAAAATGATGAGACA
>JAFIDM010009631.1:95911847-95938657 GCA_023159025.1 Thereuonema tuberculata | reverse complement strand
TGTCGATTAAGTAGACTTTTATCAATAGATTATTCCGACACGTAAAACTTTTTTACTTAATAAAAATCATCTTTTAAGATGATTTTTCAATTTCTGATGTTTTTAGTTATGTAGATTGCTAAACCTTTACATTTGATACAAAGAGAATTGATGAAATACAATTCAAAAAAAGGAAGAAATGTAAATGAAGGAGTGTTGTTTCCGAGGCAACAAACTTAAGTACATACAGTTTAAGAAACAATTGTAATTTGAGAACCGAGCGGGCAGACATGCCTCAATTTTATGTATTGATATTGCCGGATTCAAAATTCTTAGCAAAAAGTTCATTAATTCTTATCTTGCTGCCTTTGAAAAAAAAATTACTTATAGTTTTTAGATTTGCTTAAACTGCATTCTAAATACAGACAGTTATCGTACATTGCAGTTAGAAGTAGTGATACTGGTACAGTGATGAGCAGGATGGTTGTTATTTCGGACAGCAAATAAACCCATAAAGTTATTGGTATATAACTTCCCATGAAGTTATTGGTTTACTGAACCTTGGGAACGAATCATAACTTTTTTACCTGCAAATGAAATCTTAGTTTTTCAAAATAAAAGATTTGCAAATTTTTTTTCTAGAATAAATTGTGGCTGGAATACATTGAAACAACATCATCACATGAATAAGAGCAACATCATTATCTCATTTCAAATTTCCTTCCTCCCTAGAGCAATTTTTGACACTCATTCAGGAAATAGGTAGAACTTACGGCTTCTAAAAAGAAACCGACAGCCTTCCAAAGTCGTCCAATTTCATATAAAGTTGACAGCTCTCAAATAAATGGAATATCATATTAAATGGTCCATACGTTGTTACAATAATGCAATTAAACGCGTTTTATCATGATTTTATTTTTCAGTGAAGTAATAAGTTACAGTCTTGTTCACAGGAATTTGGATTGAAATGAGGATGGGAGGTAATGTAGAATTCGCCATTCAACCAAAAAAATAAACAAACAAACAAACAACGTAATGCTGATTAGGGAATGAAATAAAATGAAATCGATAGATCTTCCCAATTTAAAAAAAATCCTAAATCCTGGATTTCTTTCTTTTTTGGACGGGGGAGGGTGGTTCAACCTTCAGCAGTTCCCCCGATCGCCTCATCTTCGGCAGTGCCAGTGATCTTGTTTAAAAACAATTGAAAATGTTTCAGAGAAATAATGAGTATTTATCAACAAATGGTGAAACTGACTTCTGTGTTTAAGGAGAAATTCTTATAAGTAAACAAAATATGGGACCTCCCAAATATAAAATAACAAGAATTACACATTAAAAATAAATTCCATATGCTGGCCTCCGCTAGCATCAATCAATTATTTTATGCACAATTAAACAAAAACTCCTAAAATATATTAGAAATACATTAAATGTTGAGACCAAGTGCTTACAAGGTGACATCCCACAACAGCTGTTTCTCACTCAATTGTCGATCATCAATTGGAAGTTGTCAGCAGTAAACAACGAAATTCTTATCTTATTTTCTCAAACATTTCAGAAATTGAAGGGGATGTTGTATCTTGCTACTAAATTGGTAAATGACATCTGTTACCATAACTTTTTAATTAACAATTTGTCGTTTTCCTTTAATTTATCTATGAATTGATTGATGGGTTTAATAAAGACAAAATACGTGCGAAAGCAGAAAAGTTCACCAAATTGTACTAGTCATTAAAAGAATGAACTGGTTGACGTTTTTGGAATGGAAATATTAAATTTGGAAGCCAGCATTATGAGCTGGTGTAATTAGAAAACAGATATTTCAGATACCGTAACAATGAGTGCGACAATCAGTGTCATTTGGAGTCGAATCAAACGACAACTGTGACTTTGAACAATGATGTGTTTCCACTGAACGGTGTTTCTGTCTCATCATTCATATGGACTGGAATGATTCTATTCAGAACAGAAAGATACGATGCAAACCTACTTTTCAAAATTTCATTCACTGACATAGTTTCAACAACAATTATCAGAATATAAAAGACACATATCTTATAAAAACTACTTCTTACAAGATATCTATCCACCATCTCTCTAATAGGAAAGTTATTTCCAATACATGGCATTGATAGTTATTGCTGTTTCAATATTGTCTTTAAGAGTTTTTAAGTTGCCTGAAAATATTAATCAACATGTTATGTCAAAGTTCAAAATAACCTCATTTACTGGAGCTACAAAAATAACTGGTTATTAAATAACTTTGCTAACTATTTCTTGACACAAGTAACTATAGTTACGAAAAATATATAAAGGGAAAATCAATTATTAAAATAGCGATTGATATCATTTGGCAGCATTACAGTGGCTTTCCTATTCCATCTGCTAAGATTATTCTCTTAATATTAACAAACAGACAAGATACAAAATGCTTCGTTTCTAAAGGAAAGTACTTTGAAGAATAGTTTGAGGCAGAAAAGGTGGTAAACCACATACACAGGATAGATGGAAAAACTTTAATTGGAAAGATAGAATTTGATTCAAATAATGCTCATATCTGCTGCCATCTGTTCTTGGATTACAATGATAGGAATGGTACAGGGAGTAAATCTATTCTATTCGTTAACATTTTTTTTTTTTTTTTTGTGAAAGCACTTCAAAGTTAAGCACTTTCAAAGTTTAGTAAACAAAATGCGTAATAAACATATTGTTATTCTGATGAAGACTACATGATGAGTAAGAAATGCATCCCAACGGCGGTTGAAAAAAGTAATGGGGAAGAAGAGTAAAGCACAGCGGGTGGATACTGCGGATGAGCAGGAATGTTTATATTGTTTTATCTTTTCTGCGAATCCCCTAATTCCTATATAGCAGCTTCTGCTTTCGATTAAACGCCAATCATTCATTTTCTGGTTTTTCTCTTTATCTTACTTGGCGATGAAATTGGTTTTAACAGCTCATTATTTTATAAAATAAAGTTTTCTGAAAGTTTCTTAAAGCCCAAAAAGTAAAAGCTAATTTATATACACTGTCCGGCCACTTTAATAGGTACAAGATGCTGTTACAAGATGGATTCCACAAGATGCTGAAAACATTGTTGCGGTATTGTGTACCATGCAGACATGAGTCTGTCACCTAGTTCCTAAAGATTTGATGAAGGTGTAGGTCTGGAACGAACAGCCCTTCCAGCTCATCCCATAAATTTTCAATCGGGCAGAGATCCGGGGACTAAGCGGGCCACTGCAGCAAGGAAAAGTCAGTGTCATGTTCTTCAAACCATCCCACAGTGATGCGGGCTTTGTGCACCAGTGCATTATCCTGCTGGAAGTAGCCATCTGCATGAGGATAAACTGTTAACACGTCCGGTTGTACTTGAGCAGAATAATTTAACTATTCAGAATCAACTTCTATTCTTGATTTTACCTCAACTTCCCACAATGGAAATATATTCTTGTGACACACATCGGTAATTTTATTAAGAAATGTTTTACGATTTCTTAATAATTTATAATTCGCGTTTATAATCGATATAGCAAACGAAAATGTGTAGCAATCAAAATAATAATTGTTCTTATATACAACTTGAAGAGATATTACAAATGAAATATTTATGAAATTTACAAAAACACAAATATTTAAACTTTTAATGTTATATATAATAAATTTTTTAGGCTTCTGATTGAAGCCTTATAGCCCCGGTTTGTCTGTCTGTCTGTGGACAAGTATCCCACAATGCTTCGCAACGGCTTCTGTTAGCTCAGTTGGTTAGAGCGTTGTGCTAATAACGCGAAGGTCGTGGGTTCGATCCCCTCATAGGCCATTCTTATTCTTCCTTTTTTTCTCCCCATTTTAAATCTTTTCACAGTTTTTCAACTTATGACATTATGAGATATTGGTTATGTAATCCTTTAGAATTGGGATATTGATAACTACTTTATTTTGTCTAAAATTAGTATCACGTTGTTATTGAAAGTTATTGAATTCAGTCTATTAACAAGCTTTGACCGAAGAATGACGATTATTCCATATAAACAGTGATTTTTTTTATCATTATTAGCAATTCAGTGTATTACCAAGGTTTGAGTTAAGAATGACGATTATTCCATATAAATAGGGGTGGGTAAGATAGCAGGGGGTCGCAAACAGACTCGCGCGCGCTTTTTCTAGACCACCCCGGCGCAGTCTATTCTAACGTAAAGGTGATTCAATCTGTTCTCTACTCATCCTTCTTTTTAAATCATTATTAAGAATTCAGTGTATTACAACTTTTGAATAATTTTCTTCATTCACATATCAGAAGCTTTCACGAAGCATTGTGATTGGTTTACTAATCGCTAGCTTGTTTCAATAAAAAAGTAGAATAGATTCAGAAAATAAATATTTTTAGAATAATTAGCAGAAAGATATTATTTCATGATAAATATTATTACTGGAGAACTTAAAACAATTAATTTCTAACATTAGATAATAAGGGATTAATAACAAACATTAATCAGCAGAACACTCTGAATGCAGGCTTTCTAAATTATCTTAAAATAAAAGAATTTTTAGAGAACTGCTTTCTTATAAGGAAGAAACAGAATGCTTCGGAGAAAACATAATAGCCTTCCGGTGTAAGAAAATAGATGAAATTCGTTACAATCCAGACAATGAATCTTGTATTGTTTTTAATGAAGGTGTTACTTACCAATACGAATAATTTTCACTATTCCCTTATCATTTTTTATTCATTTGTTTTCAATTTACTTTTTGATGAGCAGATTGCATGGTGTTTTTTTTTTTTTTTCAGAATCTAAACATTTCTTACTAGAGTTGTAAATCAATATTTATTTGCTTAGAATTGGTCTATCGTATATCATAATTTGTTTCTAACTTACTTAGCAATTAATTTGTTTCTTTTTTTTTCTTTGGCAATTACTTCATTCTAGAAAAACAGCAATTGGTTTTTCCAAGGTTGATTCACCCGGCCATACGCAATAAATCGCTTCTTTCAATCAATTCAATGTGGCAAACTTCATTAAATCTCGCAGTGTCACTAATAATTTTGTATTTCGAGTACCGTAAATATTGAATTCGGGTTCAATGAATTAGATAAGTAAAATAGTTCCTTAATTTTTCCTGTTGAATAACTTACAACTCAGTTTGCTAAACATATCTGTTCATAGATCTGTGTTTATGATGAGTTTAAAAAAAATGTATTAGGAAAAGAAAGAAAAAAACCAAATTATCTGCAATGGTGTAGTCAGCATTTGGGGATCCTCACACTCACAAACAAGTTTTAGAAACTTCTATTCATAATACGAACTACAAATTGGTGTAAAAAAAAATATTAAAAACTATTTAAACTAGCGCTAAAACTTGTATTTGTGGTCTTGGTGCTGCAAAATGAACCGTTGCTTTGGTTCCTTTAAGTTTCATGGCTGGATTTGAAACATAACTTATTCTAATTTGATCTCCAGAATTTCTTAGTTTTTAAAATATTTATAATTTTATAAATGGTACAATTCTTAAGAACACTTTGCCGAAAACAAACCTTATTTGATTAATAATAACTTGTCTTTGTTTACTTTCCTTTGGGATCTCTCTTCGTGGCCCTTAGTGCACTCGTTAGTAGCCCCTTTTAAGTAAGTTATAAATACATTGATCTAACAGTACATCAGAAATATGAAAACAGTGATTTACATATTTTACACATTTTTTTAGGTTTCAAATATATAGACTACATATATAGACTATCTTATATTATAAAAGCGTTATTTTGTCTGTCCTAAGACTTTACGTTTTTCCAATTTTGTGACCAAACTATAAGAGATAGATTGGCCATGTAAATGGATAAAATGTAGATCTTTTTAAGACAAACAAAATGCTACAAAAATCTTTCGAAAAAAGTTTTTGGTTTCCAAGATATCGCCTTTTAAAGGGTCAAATTTTGACTTTTTCTCAATTCAAAAGAAAAGTATAAAAGATGGAAGAGAATATTAAATTGAGAAAATGTTGGTATTTGAAAGTTCTATCGAATGGTGTAGGCTATCACTTATTCACAAACGCTTCAGCGTTTGCAAGATACATGCAAAAATGTGAATTTTCGGTGTGTGACGCCGAACCGCAATACATCGGAGTTATTCGGAGAAGCAACAACGGGCTGGGAAGTTATATTAGATATATTCTCCGACGATCGCAACATTAATTTGCTAAATAAATAAAGTTTGTTTTTTGAATGCTATATATGCAAGATTTCCGGTGCGAAGCGACGGTACCCGGCTATTATTATTATATATTATAAAAAGGTATATTATAAAAACGTTATTCAGTCTGTCATTCTGTAAGCAAAATGTTAAATTATAAATTACTAAAATGTTACTAAAGTAGAGAATCTATTCATAAAAAATGAAAATATATTAAAGAACTGTCCAACTATACTGATTGGCGACGTAAATATAGATATTTTCAAAATGAATAAAAACAATGCAGTACAGAAATACGTAAAACTTATGTGCAATAATGGTTTCAAAAATCGTCTTTACGGAACAACAAGAAATAACTGTACAATTCATGGAAATACGAAAACAAATGTAGATCATATTTTCATAAATAAACATGATATCAAAACACCAGGAATAATATGTAAAGAACGAATCGGATAAGAGTTGAAAATGAGAAAATAACAGATCCAAATATAATCTATAAAGAACTAATCAATTATGTTAACAAAACAAAATTCATGAAAATCTACATATAGACCTATATAAAAAGAAAAGTCCTGACTCACTCACTGACTGACTCATCAACGCCCACCCCAAACCCTTGGACCTAGAAAGCTGAAATTTTGCACAGAGGTTTCCTTCATGATGTAGACAAGGAATAAGGCCGGATTTTTCGAAATTCTTATGGGATAGGGAATAATCTGGCAAACTGATGATGAAGTGTATGGCGGCAACCCTAGGTGTGTGGCGCCAACCCGCAATACACCTGAGTTAAGTGGAGAAGATCACAACGGGCTAGGAAGTCATATATTCTCCAATCTCAATATTAATTTGCTAAATAAATAGTTTTTTTTTTTTTTAATGCTATAGATGCAAGGGTTCCGGAGCGAAGCGACGGTACCCGGCTAGTATATATATATATATACTGTATATTTAAGATATATATTTAAACTCATTCTTGTAGTCTTCGTAGTCTTTTATATTCAATTTTGGTGACTTCAATATATTTGTACTTCTCTCAGTGAAACCTTCAAGAAGGTTTTATCAATTTTGTATAAATTTTATATAAATTTTGGATTTTTCTATAATTCAAGATTTTTTTTCGAAGTAGCCAAATAATACGTCAATCAGAGAATCCTCAACAATCATGGAATAAATAAATAAATATTTACCAATAATTTTCCTTATACAGTAGCTTAGAATAAACTGAATTGCAGAACTTTCTGTAAAGTGTTTTTCTGGCAATTAAATCTTTTCACAGAAAGGGACGTGAGCAATTAAGAGTTTCTCCTTTGCAGTGATTGGAAATCGTTGCTGTATATATTTACCAAAAATGGAGTAAATATAATTTCAACATATGAAATTAAAAATCTAAATTATTTTCAGCGCCAATTTTAATCCAAAAATTGTCATTCCTTAATATGCAATATAGAAATTAGGCAGGTGCAACTTTCCAGCTCGCGTA
Organism: Thereuonema tuberculata; assembly: GCA_023159025.1. NCBI lineage: Eukaryota > Metazoa > Arthropoda > Chilopoda > Scutigeromorpha > Scutigeridae > Thereuonema > Thereuonema tuberculata. The sequence goes on along the minus strand of JAFIDM010009631.1, from coordinate 95,931,007 downwards.
GGACGTCAACAGAGCGTGGATGGAATTCAATAAAAATTATGTTCGATAATGAATTATTCCCTTAATTTATTTTTAATCTGAAATATTCAAAAACTTGAAATATAAACAAAAAGATGAGTGCTTCGATAACATAGTATTTAGAATAAGTTAATGATCAAAAATGATCCAAAATATTCTTTAATAAAGGTACATATTCAGCATTGAAGATAGCATTCTAAGCAATAAAAATTCGATGTCGCCTTTAACCATTAAACAGACAATTTGTATCAAATTACGAATTCCGAAAAACAAGTATATAACTTGACAATTAAACTGTTCTTAGGACGTTAACTTACGATTAATGTATTTCATCTAATCTCATCTACTTGGAATATCGTAGATAACTGATTGAAACTGCAATCATCGAAATCATCAGAAACGATAAAATATTATTTTAATGATTGACTGGGCGAGATCTTATTATTCTACTTGAACTTTTTTCTTCTTTATTTCTCTGTTCGTAAGCGCTAAAACAGCCAAGTATTTATTTGCACGAAATGAAGTATCTTTTTGTTATTTTTTTTTGGCAAAACAGTAACTCATTTAAACAAAAGAATTAAATAAATGTAAAGATTAAAAAAAAGAAAGAAAGAAAGCAAAAAGAAAGAATGTCTCCAAACTTCTTTCTTTCTCTCATTTCTTTCTTAACCTGTCATCTTGTACAGAGGATTCTTGAAATTAATATATTTTTTTTTAATGTTTTTATAATTACCCAAAATATAAAGCTGACAGAAAAAGTCATTCAAATTTTCGAATTTACGCAGTCATTTAATTTATTGAATTACAATTTAAGTTATTTTAACTTTTTATTTTTGGTTTTACAATTTTTTATGCAACGATATTTCAAATGATGAAGCCCAAATAATTACTTTGCTAAATATTATTATTTTAAATTTTTAGGACAGAGAAAATTATATAAGCCTAGTTGAAAGGGTTTTTACTAAAGATTCATAGATAGTTTTCTGAGCAGTTTGTCAGTTGTGGTAAAGACTCAGTGGGAATCATTAAATTATGAATTTAACATTGCACAATTAGTAGATAAAAATGTCATTTGTTCCCCTATTTTTTTATGACAGGAAATCCTTCCATTTTTTTAAATGACAACAACTATTCCGTTAGGTGTCGCTGGCGTCTACGCTTCATCCTGTTCCCACGACCACCAGATCCCCTCTTCGCCGAGTAATTCGTAATCCTTCCGCGAGACAGCAGGGCACGAGCAGTCAGTCCATGGTCAACTGTAGGGGGCCAACCATAGAAACCCAGCAGACGAATTGATGAACCTTCTTCATCGAATAGTGATTCATAGATGACATGACGCAGACCCACGGGATTGCAAGTCCAAGTCGTTATTTGAGCTTTAGTCGAATCGAAAGAAGTCCACTTTGGCACGACAGGATCTCTCGAAATAATTCAATGATACTTATCGGAGATTAGGATGGGATATTTCTTAAATCATAGCAAAAATTAGCATTCGTGAAATGTAGAATATACAACGGATGCGTCAGTTTAAATTGCAGAGTAATGTAATATATATATAAACAAACTATTAATTTTCTTCTTAATACCAACAGAAATATCAAATACATACACACAATCTTCTGTAAAAATTAAACACTCCTTTATTTTCCGTCTATATTTCAGCTTTATTTGCGAAAGACTTCTTCAGGACATTAATGGAGGAGAATACAATTTCTTCTCCTCCATTAATGTTCTGAAGAAATCCTTCGCAAACAAATATAAAATATAGACGAAAAATATAGGAGTGTTTAATTTTTACAGAAGATTGTGGTGTATGTTAATTTTCTTGTTTATTACGTTTTGCTTCTAGAAATAATTATTCCAACTGAATATGAAGTCTGCTTCAGGAAACTAAGTCCAGAGACTTATTGCTCCTTCGTGGCTTTAGTCGTTCAGTATCTCAAATATTATGTGTATTTCAAAAGAATAGCCAAGTGGTAAAGCACTTGACTGCGGGATGGAGAAGCCGGATTCAATCCCCAGAGGAGATCAGAGAGTTTTCCGTGCAGAATTCTCCTCGAGACGGATTCTAAAATCCAGTCATGCCTCTGATCAATGGGTTTCTTAAAGGCGAGCGGGCATCGGACTATATATCCAACCTCAACTTAGTCCTGTTGCTATGGAAACATTGGGAGCTTTCCCTCCCCGATCTCAAGGGCCACATAGACCTACAGATATTTTAACTTTTATTTAAAAAGAAAAAGAAGAAGAAATTTGGATAAATTTGTATTTTATTTATTTTATTTAATTAATAAGGTGAATCCTAACTTTAAATTATTATACTGAATAAGGAAGTGATTTCCTGAAAAGTTTATTTGAAATAAAAACAGAAATAAGGTGTTGGGCGACCACTCAGACCCCCTTTTAGATGATGAAAGAGCCCTAGCATCTATTAGGTAATGGATAACAGGGACCTCATTGGAAGCAAAACCTTTCGGAATAAAAAGAACGGTAGGGTGGAAGTAAACAATTCCTGTGAATGCATCGATCTGAGAATTTTCCAACCCTAAGCCGATCGTCCAGCCAATCGAGCTGCATAGCGCCTCTGAAAGTATGTATTACATTGTAGTGACTTATATTCGTATAATTCAAAACGTTATTTTCTAGTATTAACTTTCATCTAAATTATTGAAGTCCTTAGTTCTCAGAGAGATATTATAATACAATCTTAAAATCTACACAGTGATATCTTAAATCAAAAATAAAGAATTAATACCAAAAGAGGTAAAAAAAATACAGTGGATGCCTCATTGTAAGTCTTTAAGTATTGTAATTTAAGCAAAGGAGACCAATACTTTGTAAAAATGAAATGCAGTAAAAAAAAAAAATTACCTTGGTCTAATGTAATCTATCACTTTATCTGGTTTCATAATCATAATTATATTAAATGATCGATTTCCCTCTTAAAACATATCAATTGAATCATATAGTTCAAAGACCAAACCAAACTTATCCTGGGAAGTAAATTACGGTTTTAAACAGAATTTTAAACAAAAGCACTTTTAATTATTTGTTTATTTTATTTCTCATATTCATCTTCAACAGATTTTTTGATACCAAAAAGAGATTCCTCTACTGAAATACGACATAATATTGATATTTGAACAATGTAAAATTAACCAACTAAAGATAATTGAAAACGAGAATTTATAATTGGCAAGACCCAAAAACAGTTGTTAAAACAGCAAGATAATAGTTGTTTATTTATCGTAAACATAACGACGTTTTGAAAGTGCTTAGCTACTGTAAACGCTAAATAACTTTCATATTTATTCACCTACAGAAAAAATAAACACCTATCGCGGTTATCTATTGGAAAACGAATATTTTTTAATAGTCATTTTTTTTGCCAGACAGAAGAAGATACAGACAGACATAAAGAAATTATTAACCAACATAAATATTTAGAATACAGAAGTATTCTAAAACTGGTATAAAACTGGTTGACGATGCAACATACATAAGAATGGGTTATTTTTGCTAAAAGAATTGCTATTATTATTGCTAAAAAATTCACTGCTTAAAATATACTTAAGTAATAAGTATCTGTATCATTACTAACAGTAACATTAATAATAGCAATAAAATATTAGGTTTCTTATTTGACATTTGAAAAAGATATCTTGGATGGTTATCAACCAGTTTTTCAAAACAGATCAATTACGTTCCTATTGTTAAACGTCTTCTATATTATAAATAATTTGTTCAATCACAATAAAAAAATTTTGCTTAATATTATTTAATTTTTTATTTCTGTATTATTTAACTTCAATTTAAATAAAATGCAGTTCGTTTTAATATAGTTGGGGAGACTAAGGCCCATAATATTTTTTTTAATTTTCTATACATAGTCATCCACATAATTTTTATTTCTTTTCTTTTTTTTCTTCTTATCTTTTCTTTATTAGTTTACTAAAATATGTTCTAAATTAAGATTAAGTCTTAACTTTTAACTGGATGTGTTTCTATTAATATTTAGAACTTGACAAGAAACCTTTTAGCAAAGTAACTTGGCTCCAGGAAGATTAGGTGTGGAATTGCAGGAAAATATTGAAGGATTATGGCAAAGGTTAATTAACTGTTCCATTAAACTTTGTCGCCAGGGACAGGTGTTAGTTAATTACTTACCTGCAACTGCTTGAGTGACTCCAATAGCCTGAGCTGCTGTTTTCCTGCCTAAAGGTGTCGGTAGTGCAGTTCCCAGGACGGCTGCTAAAGCGCAACAGGACAGCAGCACACAGCCAGTGCCATAGAGGACACATGACACTTGCCAGGCCCCCGAAGGGTAATGACGAAAGTCAAATATACCTCCGAACACGTGACATCGCAGATCTCGCAAATATTCTACTCTGAAATGAAAGGAATTGGTCATTAGGACCGCAGCCAAAATAAAAGAGGACGTTAGAAATTACAAAATTTCAAGTCCACCATTATTATAAATTCTAAAAACAAATGTGAATTCTATAATTTATAAATAGATCTAATTTAAAATTCCATTTGACATTTTAAAATTAATATTAAATTTTTCCTTGAAATCCTGAAAATTGTTGAATACAATGTTAATTAAAATGTAAATCTACATTAACTTAAAATTTAAATTTATAAATACTAATGATTAGTTTTGTTTATAAATGACTACTTTAACTGCAGAATTTTTATGAAGAAGTGAACTTATAAATAATTGATACATTATCATGCTGATATTATTTTTATCTCTGACATTCTAATCAAAATATAAATAACCAACGATTTGCAGCACGAAAAAAAAAATCTTTAACTGTCTATTCTCAATATTGCTGAGATCGATTTAAAATTGTTCCACTCTTCAACTTTAATTAATATTCCTTAATAAATAATAACCTAAGTGCAACTTCTCAATGATAGTTTTTCAATAAATATCTGGGATTTTTCTTTTTTATTATCCAAGAAGAGTAATTTTTCGGCATCTGAAGAAAATTTTTGTAATAAATGTTTAGATAATGAATATACAGCAACTTCGGTTATTCATAATTTGTAACCAAATTAAAAAAACAAACAAACAAACAATCTATATTAACAACTAGATAAAGGCGGGTGTGGAGGTGACAAGGTCAGGAACGGAGCTCTTCAGTATTTTAATTTAAATTTCCCTAAAACTCTTTATGTAGCCTTTTCTTGCGCTAATGTCAAATAGTTATTTAGAAAGATTTCAGTAGCAGTAATTTTCCAATCAAGTTTTATCATCCAATAAGTTAATGGCTAATGCGAATGGGATAATGTGTCTTTATCTTGGCATTTGTTGTATATTGAACATCGAAAGGTACATTGACATTTTGGGTGAAGACCAAAAAAAAAGGACAGATGAAAAGCCAGATCCAATCTTCCTAAAGGTTAATTATCTGACATTAGATAAAGATGAATCCCGAATTTAATCCTTTCTATTTCTACAGATAATTCTGTTGTCATGGTGACAGGGCTTCAGAAAGAGATGAAATCTATGAGTAAACATATTACGTAATGAATCTTATCGTTTCTAATGGTTTCCATTTCTTTTTCATTTCCATTTCATTTCATTCTGTTCATTGACCAAACATTACTTTTTTTTTTCCTTAGCTTTTTTTGAGATAACGACATTAATGAAACACTATGACATTCTCTTAAATAAAAACTTCCAACTACAGGAACCGAATTCCAATAATTCTTTGTGAAAGTAATTACAAACACAAACGTCTATCACTCATCCTTCCATTTTGAAGGCATCGTTGCATGGTTGAACTTTTTTTTATTTATTTATTTTTTTATATTGTAGCCACAAAGACAACGATTACTTATTCACATAAGTTAGAAATGTAATTTTCTGTACTTTCTACTGTATTTCGTTTGGTGGAGTTGGTGATAAATAGTTTTAAAAATGAAGAATTTGAGATAACCTATTGGGAATTGTCAATAACCAAACTGGTTTCTCAAAATAAGAATGACCAAAAATTGTCTTGAATTTTTTAAATAAGTGAATATCTTATAACCAATTGAAGATTATGTGGATTGGGCAGATTAAATCAGCCATTGCATCTATCTAACTGTAGGGTTAGGGTTATTTTTCGTAGAAGCAATCATTCCATCGTCTTTCATTTGCGAAGGGATCGTGTTTAACTTTTAATAATGATTTTTGATATTGAATTTTTAAGGATAGATTTTAGACAGAACTTTTAATCTCCTGTAATAGACTGAGTCTATAAGAAATTAATCATGTCAATATGATTTTTTAAGATTAAATTGAAATTTGTGCCACAAATGTATTTAGTCAATTAATTCTTAGCTTATTTAAATTCAATTTTGTCTTCATTACTGTTTAATTTTGGAATTAATGTAACATTTTCTTGGATCTTGAAATGTTTTTATTCACAATAAGATGGATTAGATATTCACGCGAGGACGGGCTAAAGGCACCTATTAAGGACATAAAGCGAAGAAAGAAGAAAATGTTTTATTCCTAGTAACTTATAGAAATAATTATGTAACATACAAACATCAATAAATTTTTTACAATTTAAGGCAGATTTTAACTCTTACAAAAAGTAAAAAATAAAAAATTAAATAAAATAAAAATAGTAAAAAAAAACTTTTCATTTGATGCAGAAATAGTTTGATCTGGTGTGTAAGTCAGCATTCTATTAAACTTTAACTGTAATCAAATTTTAAGTGCAAACAAATTTAATATTGTTTTATCAAAATAGTCATTAGCTAGAATAGAAAAAAATTGCTTTTAATAAGTTATTATTAGTACATACAAGGATTCTGTATTAGAATGAACTGCTTTAATTAACAGCTAATTTTATTTCACATAAAGCCCTTTTACCAAACAGAACTTAGTAACTTTTTGGTCTTTAATATACTGTTTAAAATCAATAAATGTGCTTCAATCAAGAACTCATTTCGACCAACTCAGCAGCATCGCGGAGAATCGCTTCGAAGCAAACCCAACTTAAAATAAAAGAGTCGAAGATTGGAAAAGGCATTCCCCATCTGCATTCTCGAGGGGAAGTGGTTCTAAATACATGTAGATTTAATCACTCTTTTCCAGGTTTCTCTAAACGTAGAAGCTTTGAAACGGACTCAAGAGGAATCAATACATTTCCATTAAGAATTGGAGGCTTATTCGGTCACGACATCAATTTAGTTGTCATTCAAAAATCACTCAACAAATCGTCGAGGTCGACCTTTTCTATCCTATCTCCATTCCACCCACCCATTCTGAGAACATGATAAGCTTTTCCCAATGATGAATTCCTTAAAACTAACCACTCAAAACAAAACAAACAAACATCCATCTGAAATCATTTGAAAAGAACTTGGATTCTGAATATAAATCGAATTTGTACCTTTTAAAATTTTTAATTTTTACTTAATTCTAAAAGTAAAAAGTTTAATATAGAGATTAAGTAAGGCAACAAATTAGTCTGTATTACTTAATTATGAAATGAAATTGCCCAAATATCTTTCATTACTTCCGTACACCTGTAACTCATGTGAGTAGGACTGAATAGGGGACTTTAGAGATAAGAGTCCACGTTCAAATCTTCTGTATCCAAGACAAGGATTGTCCCCGAAGGATCTTTTCTTGAAATCTCTTCCTCCCTTCTCCTACATTTGAGCCACTTTAGACCATGCACAGAATCACATCACAGTTCTCTTTGCAAAACAATATTGAATGAAGAAATGCGACTACCTTACCATCGGTGGTTTCATTTCCTTCTTATCACTTATTTTCCCTCAACAAATTTTTGCCCAAATACAATGGATACTGGTACATTTCTGCGCTATAGAAATTAAACATTTGGAAATCACTTAAGAAGAAATTTAATCCAGTCTTCCAAATTGAACTCGACTGAAAAATTATTGACACAAGCATATAAGGAATTGAATTTCGTGTTTTCGATCTTTCAGTTAATCTAATGTCTGCGAATAAAATATAGCCTTTGCTTGGAAATTCTAAAGAAAGGAACTTTTTATCTCCAAAGGCGGAAATGTTTAAAAAAGTCACCAATGAACATCAATTTTAGACCAGTGGTTCCCAACGCCAGTGGCAGATACTGTTCGGCGGCGAAATGAGAAACAAATAACAGTAATGTTTTACAAAACTAGTTTTTTTATTCCTTTTTTTTTACTTATAATTATAATTGCAGTACATTTTTATATAAAAATTTGGCATTCTATATCAATCCTCCAATTTTGTTGTTTGAATGCTGATTGGTGGTTTTACGTACAGATTTAGAAACACTAATAGTGCAATCGCCTGCACAATTAATTGAATTAAAAAATTGAAAACACGTTAAAAATAAGTAACAGGTTTCGGGGACCTGTAGATCGAAGAAGAGAACAGGTAATTACAGGTCCCCGAAACTTGTTACTTATTTTTAACGTGTTTTAGATTTTTTAATTCAATTAATCGTACAGATGGTCGCATTATTAGCATTTGTTGTTCGAAATTTTTACTGTTCTGTAAAATCCAAAAGTATAGAAACCACTGATTTATTTGTGTACAGTATTCAACTGATTTTTTTTTCTTTTTTCCCTTAACTCTCAATTATGTTTTTTTGTTTTTAATATAAAATTTAGTGTTTTGCTCATTACCTTTCAGAAAAGCAAATGATTAAAAAATTTTAAGTCAGCATAGAATGCATTTCCTACCTTTGAATTTGCTATACGACAAATTATGTTTATAGGCAGAGAGATGTGGTTAAATGGTCCTTATGATGTCACAACTTTTAATTAGATTCCTCTGTGTTGTATCTCTTAGGGACTCATAATTCACATGCTGACAACTTCCACTTCTCAGGGTTGCAATGATAAATGCTGCTCAAGAAGTAAATCGTTTATCTTGAATGTTATTTAAGGTTCTATGAATTTCAACGAATGGTAAAACGTTTTATCATACTAAACTGTTTCATTTAAAACATTAAGTTTTTAAATAATTTATTTCTATTACCTTTTTTTTGATGTAATAAATCAAATATTTATTTAATATTTAATTAAGTTATTATTAATATAATAGGTATTTAACAGTAGAAAGAGATGCTGACCTTTTTTTTTTATTTTTACAGAGCATCATAGTACTGAATGAAATAGGGTTATTACTACTAGGTATCAGTATTTATTAAATATACTACTAAAAATGTATGAAAAAAAGAAAGTTACTTCTATTTTAGTTTTGAAATTACAAGAGAATCAGTCGTCTAATTTTAATGAACTTAAAATTAAATAAACCAATCATTTCAAGAAAAATAATGAGCAATCAATTCTAATTGTTGATATACAAGTTGTACCATTTTAAATGAAAATGTTTTTTAAATCCTATGTTTAGTTATCAGGTTCCCCATTTAGGAGGAAGGGAATCGCCGGTACCATGGGATCGGCGTAGAAGGGTCCAGGTGGCCGGGAGGGCTTATAAAAGGACGAAGAAATGAAAACTTCTTTCTTGTAAGGCATTATTGTTAATATTATTGACTACGATGCTGTGTATTTAATAACTATTATAACGTAATCACAATAACAATGGCCATATGTATCAGAAATATGTATTTATAGGCGCATTAAATGCATAACGCACCATATAGATAAACATACACATGCAGCATCTTCTAAGACCTCATATCTTTGGCTGAGCCCTAAGAAACTTTCAGAAACCTTCACTTAAACCTGATACTTGAAGACCCGTCATCTAATCTAGTATTATGGGCCCGTTATCAAACTTGGATCGGGCCAAGACAAATCCTTGTTAATTATTCAACATTTCGTATGCTTATAAAAAAGGTTTAAAAAATCCTTATTTTAAAAAATAAAATCTTGAAAAAGTATTATTTCTGCTATAACTAAGATAATCATAAAATTTTAATGTCTTAATAAAAAATTCGAAACATTTAGCTGTTTTGCTTTATTTTAAATTTATATTATAATGGTAACGGCAGATACAAACTAAGAATTAAAAAAAAAAAAAAAAAGAAAATTTTACGTTAAAATACAAGCATAAGATAACGAAGATTTCTTCAAGAGAAGTTATACTCTTGGTAAAAAAAACTAAAAATAAAACTCATTCTTGCGTCAAAATAGTCTGGAAAATCACTTTTCGTAATCTAAGAATGAATGTCAATACGTTTCCGGAGTTCTCAATTTATTGTAATTTAAAAAAAAAATTATGCTTCTAATTTTCCACCTTGTCTTATCTTTTCAAGTCTAGCAACTGCAAAAACGAACAGCATTAAAAATGAACGTTGTTACAAACAAATTTCCTTGGAAAAGGAAAAAAGAGAGTTTAGAGCCATCTAAAAATTGGAATTCAGGTGTTTCAGTTGAAATATAAAATAACTGATATACGGTATATAGTTAAAAAATTAATAAACTATTACTCGTTATCAAATTCAACAAATTTATTCAATTATTTAAACTAATATTCTTTTTAAAACTGATAGGAAAGTAAGAAAACTTTAATCAAATACTCCAGATAATAAGTTCTACTTAACTTCTTAATAATAATTTTCTACTTAATAAATTCATCAGAGATCTTTTCATTCATCTTCAATGTCCACATATAGAAAAAGATATTTCCCCAGGAGAAAAAGGCAGAAAATTCGTTCTTGAAACTTATCAAATATGAAACTATTAACTTCCATCTATATTCATTTAATTAATCGAATAATATTATTTGTTAATATATTTCCTCCTGCATTTTTTCCCCTTTTTACTTCTGTTTTCTTTTCCTAAATATTTTCTAAGAAAAGCAATTTTTGATAATAACTACGAAATGTATTTGAATGAAGAATTTCAGATCTAAACTAAAATAGATCGTTTTCCTCATTAACCAGTGTTCCGAAACATTAACCACTGATTAAGTAAATGAAAGAACAAAACTTATTGGAGGCCACGTTTTAAGCAAAATTAACAGCAAATTTAACCAAGCTGTCTATTTGGCACAGACTCAAATTCCAACGCATCCCATGCAAGTAATCCGTCCATCAGCTGACCGACACTTCATTACTTCAAGTATGCGCTTCTCTTTCTCTCACTGTAAGTCGATCTTTTATTTTTTAGCATTATTCACTTGTCTGTAAATGTCATCTAAATGTTTCATTAATCTCAACTCCAATTTCTGATGTTACAAATAAATCTCCAATGTTGCTATTGCTCCGGATTTTATTATAACAGAGCAATTTGTTTAGAAGCAAATAAACATTTAACAGATAAATTTGTCTGATTTGTAAGATTAGGTCCAAAATTTCAAAGGATTTCGAAATAAAATATTTCTGTGAGAACGTCTTTAGTTGACATTTCAGTGGTAATAAGGGAAAACAAATGTGGATCTGAATAACTAACGAAAAAGCATTGACTCATAACAATAACTCGACAAAAAAAAAGTGAATCTGATATAGTTAAGTCCGAAAGTTTAAGTTTAATCCAATTATAATTGATTTTGAACGAACTGAAAGGAGAATTTCAGATATTTACAAAACGACTTGAGTTTCTTCGTATCTGCATAATAAATGAATAAAAGCTTTCATTGATAACTCTTCTGCAACAATACTCTAACAGAGTTGAGATATTAAAGTGGAATTTTAAACTTTAAACATTGGAATTCTCAACTTTTATCAGTTTTCTAACAGTTAAATGATAAAGTTCATGTTAATTCAAAAGGATGTAAAAAAACATAATTGGAAGCTGAATTCATTGGAAACGCGATGTCTAAAGGAAGGAAAAGTTGATGGGATCAGTGATTCTCACCCTGGATATAATGACACAACTTTCCTTCTCGCAACTTGACTAGCAATTGTTTTCAGATTGCTATCGACTCACCTGTAGCAGAAGCTGAATACGCCGAGAGTAAAGACATCCACTTCTCTGCCGAGCCGTTTTTCTTCGCGTACAAACCACGTGGGTTGAACGAAACACACGACCGAAGTCACGGCAACTGCTACGGATACCACCGCCCACACGACCGTCACAGGCCACGAGGTCTCCTCGCGCACCACCTTCATGTGCCGGCCGCCCAGGCCAAGGCATCCGTCTAACGCTCGCTCCAACAGCGCACCGGTTCCACTGCCTCTTCAAAGACTTAACTCTTAGCACCAAAGACAAAATACAGTCCGTGAATTGGCTTCAACACAACGCCGCCATCCGATCAAAACCTCTTGGGTAGCGTCCGACTGTCAGCCTCTATCCGTCCAACGCATCCCATGATGTGAGACCCATTTCTGTGTTTCTCGCTGCGATGGTAGGGGATGTCGATGGTTGGCTACGATCGCAGACAGGAGCAGTTCATTTATAGAGGGGGGACGAATGGAAGCGGAGTGCGACGAGAACACTAATCAAGAATGCACATAGCTTCTACGACGCTCGCTGAGCTTAATATGGATTAACTTATAGAAACTGAAATACAAAACGAGTAAATGAAATAAAGTGAGAGATAATCCTTTAATGGAACGTTCGATCAAATTAAAATAGTATTTTTTAGACTCACTTCCGTTTTCTAAAACAACAAAAAAAGTATATTAATTTTGCATCACTTTTACAATGAAGAAAAAAACAGTCTTTAATTTTTACTTAAGAAATAGGAACAGTCATTCACCAAACGAAAAATAACAAGAATTAACTTTGTAAATAATTATTTTTAAGAAAACCTATACCTAGAACAAAACAAAGTTTATCTTTTTTGGCCAAACACCAGTAGAAGTACTTCTTTTGAAGAAAAGAAAATCAGATCATTGGATGATTCTGTAGAAGAGTAAGTAAAGTTTGGAATTAAAGAGAGAGACATTATCATTAAACTTTAAAGGGCCCAGATTAAGGATGATTAGATTAGGAAATACATTGATTCCACATTTACAAAGAGAAATTATTAAGGGAATTTCAATGAAAAGTAAACTGAGAGAATCAAGATTGAATTTAGTTATTTAGCAAACAATCTTTAGAATGGAATTCATATTAAATACTGTCTACATTAGAGGATCTGCTAAAAGCATGAGATTATTTGATTTGAGAAAAATCCGCAATTGAATGTTTTGGGCTTATTTTACTGAATATAATGAAGGTAGGAATATTTTAGGAATATTTGGAGATTTTCAAGCGAAACAAAATTTTGTAATTCTGTCTTATAAAAGTTTGTGAGTCCTAAGAACATCTGCAGCCATTAGAATTTTGCTAAAAATTTTAAAATTTTCCTTTTTTAAAGCTTTTATTTAATATAGTTATTTTTATTTATTTATTTATTTATTTATTTATTTATTTATTTATTATTAAAACATTTGTCTATGATCCACTTAACTGTTGCCAGCCCATTGTGATCGTAGTATTTAATCTGATAGGGGATTTTCTTCAGGGCATTACCTGTCCTTGGACATCAGATTGAATTGTTTGCTAAAACTAGAAAAACTATACTTTCAACAATCATTTCTCGTTTAAAAGAATGTTTCATTACAATTTTAATTTCTTCATATTTACTAATCTTTGTTTTAAGTTCATATTTAAAGTTCAAAAAAAAAAATCATTTGAACCCTCCTGACAATTTCGACGGTTGTCCAGCTTTCAAATACAATCGAGAAGGAAAGAAGTCAAATTGAATTAGTTTCTTTATAAAAAAAAAATAATGATTTCAAAATTTTTGTTTACCAAAAACTTAGTGGGATATATCTTTTAGATTGTGTCTAAAACCAATTCCCAGCAGTTAATCTAGAAACTGTTTGTCAATAATCTATATTACTATATAAAATCTTTTTTTTTTTCGATTGTCCGGCGCAGTCAACAATTATAGTTCAACAAGTGAAACAACATTGTTTCCATTGTCCGGCGCTATGAAAACATGGCTACACTGAAACGTTCGCGACGGGAATCGAACCTATAACCGTTTGAGCCGCAGTCAGACGTCTTATCCATTAGGCCACGGGGACTACATTCAAATTATAGGTTCGTATCACTCCCTTTGTGTGTGTGTGGCGCAATGAGAGAACAGCCAGAGAAAAAAGAAAATAACCCATTACTTTTAGCCTTAATAGCCTAATAATTTAAATGTGAATGTTCAATGTTTTAGCTTCTCTCCGTCCACAAAGGGGAAGAAAATATCACAACATAACCGCTTGGAATCGATTCTTCTTGGAGTATCTCATACTTGCCAGGGTAGACGGGGTGGGGGGGGGGGGCCTAGTATCTCCATTTTATTTCCTTTGTTTTCCTGCAGTCGACACTGATTTATCACTTAAATCGTAGGTAATTATGGAGGATCTGTGTTAAGACATTCTTACAGTACCCATGATATATGATCTCGTACTTTTAATTTCTTTATTACTGAAAAATCTATCTGCTTATGCTTAAATAACTCTTTTGCACTGGAAAATTGAATTTCTTTGATGTTGTTCAATTCCAAATGCTTATTCTGGATGATAATCCACTCTTACCCACTGCGATGAGTTCATAAACGTGACTGTGTGATTCGCTGTAAGTTCATCAGTTGTTGTGATTTTTCTGTTTATTTCTGCTTCTTAATCGAATTTTGCGAAGCATCGACGGAGTGTTTTGACAACAGAAGCAAATGTTTAAAATGTACATCGAAATTTAATTTGACCGATTACCACTGACTTGAATTCGCCATCCCATACAACGGATGTCATTTAACTTGCTGAATTAAGCTCTACATACAGATTATTATGCTACGTACAAATTACATCATCCGAAGTTACACGGGAAACATGGGAATAGAATATTGGGTTTTTTTTTTTTATTTACTTTCCAGTTACAAGTTTTCCAAGATCTACAATTCTTAACAATTCTAAAAATTACTGTACAAAACAACAACAGCAAAATGATATTTTATAAGCAAATAGCAGTACAATAAAATAAACAGAACAACAATAGATCTTGAATAATAGATGTCAATGCATTATTAGTAAAATACCAGCGCAGTATTTCTTTGCTGAGGAAAACCAAATAGCAATAAGAAAACTTTCTTATTGCATTTGGTTAAGTTTGTATTAAGTACTAGAGTTGGGGTAGGAGAAATAAATAAAAAGAAAACACAAATGACGACATTGTTACATTTCCATTAAAGGAAAATTTCATTGCATTGTTTCTGGGTAAAAATATTGCATTCATACAACTGTAAATGTAAATACAGTCGGACCTCTATTTAACGAAGTCGCTAAATCCCGAAAAAAAATTCGTTATATGGAAAATTCGTTAAATAGAGATTCACCTTTTAAAATTACTTTAAACTACATAAAACAGATTTAAAATACTTAAATAATAAATATTATTAAAAAATTAATGATTTTTAATGACATAAAGCGTACATTATCACATGCATACTTAAATTTTACTAATCAAGTCTGTTAATTTTGTCTAAATTTTTTTTTTTTTTTTTTTTTGAAAAAGTGATTTTGCTCATAGTATGTCTCGCATCTTTGCAATGCACCAAAAACCCCTTCAGTATTTTCTTCAATTGTAATCCACGTCGGATTGTTTCAAATGATTTTAGCATTTCATCATACGAAGGTTTTTTGATTTCTTCGTCATGATCATTTCCATTTTCATCATCTTCATCTTCATAGCTGTATTGTTTTTATTTTTCACACTGTCCAAACTATCCGATTCAGTTAGTGTTTCCGAGGTCTCAACTTCAAAATCAAGTGAAAGATAATCATCAATCAGCACATCATCAACAATTTCTTCTTTTTACCTCAGCTGTATCCTCGAAAAAGTTCGTTAAATAGAAAATGCACTTCGCTATTTGGAGGTTATTTTACGAAGAAATTAGCAAAATGTTGTTGGTTCCATAGAAAAGTTCGCAAAATAGAGAAATTCGCAAAATAGAGGTTCGTTAAATAGAGGTCCGACTGTATATTAACTATAATTCATATCTTAATGGTCTTCACTTCCATTGCTAAAGGAAGTGCTTACACGAGGGTTGTGTTAAGCTAGAGGACACAGAAACCTAGGCTGGAAAGGCCCATTGCTTTTCTCCCTTTCCCCAATCCGGAAAAGAACACGACTTTTTTTCTTTTTTAGTTGAACGACTAAATTCATCATAACTCCTCTCATTCTCAAATCCTGGCACCCTTCTGACTGAAACAGAGGAATGATATCTCTTTGTGTTTTATCTTGTAATAAAAGACATTTGTTAAATAATCAAAGGTGAATTGGTTGATTTCATTGTATTGTTTCTGAACCATTTAAAGTAACTGGACATTCTTTTGCAAATAATATCGGATTGCAATTACTTTGATTTGGAGCAGACAATAAGATTTGCTATTAATCATTAAAAGCGATCAATAACTGTGTTTAACATGCACAGTGCAAAAGTTCTGCAGTATCTAAATTTCGTGAGGAAGAACATCAATGAATATACTGGAAGCATTGATAGGTAATCTCATCTTCCTCGGTGTTCTCAGAATATAGAATTTTGAGTTGCTGCTTGAATTACCTGTCCATCGTTCAAGTACGATATGAAATTTTAATTAGTAAAATTCAGACTGAAGATAGTGTCAGCTGTATTAGGCCAACCGTAGCAATTAACCCTTTTGATGGACACTGACCAACGCTGGATTCATTTCAGGGGGAATCAATATTTCAGTCTCAATGAAGAAGACACCATGTATTTCCTACATTCCAAAGAATTACAAGGATTCAGTTTTCTTGGAATAATTCAGATTCTTAAATGAGCGTAAATGATTAATTCCAATTGCTATTTTAACTAATTCAATTTTGCCAAAACTAGAACAGGTGATCTTATTTCTTTTCTAAATTGTTTTCATTTTGAATATGTATGAAAACATCTGATGATGAAATTATTCATTTATTATCCCACTATAGTCAGCATTTCGTAGTTTAATATTAGAAATAAATGTGGATCCTTTAATAATCTAAATACAAAATTAAAAAAAAAAAGATTGAAATTAAGATCCTATTTTAGTCAAAATAAATTCAGCTTGTTATTCTTAAGAAAAGTACACAATAAAGTCATGTTATTCAATTAAATTTTGTTTAGCTGAATGAAGAAATATGTAACGCATTATGTGCCAGTTATTATTATCGATTACTATTCATTAAGATCTTATCAATTGATTGAATGAATGGTTCATTATGAATGTGATTGAATGGGGAGCATTTTTCAAGCACCAAAACTATGATAAAATAATAAACGTATCTAAATCAAGCAGAGTAGTAATTAAAAACACTGAGAAATCATTCTATGCAATCGATTTAAGTTTCATAAAATCAACACGTCTTCAGGCTTTAAAAAACGTTCAGAATATTACATTCTTGGTACGAACCGTAAATAAATTCACGTAATTTACGTTATTCATGTAATAAACTGTTATTTAAAAAAAACCTTTTGATTTCATCTTTCATGTACTCTTTTCTTTTTGGTCAGGAAAGAGCCACTTTAAAATGTTGTAATGTATTTATGATTTTTTTGGAGAGGTTGCCTTTTCATTCTGCCTAAATAAATATTATTAATTTGTAAAACATTAATAAAGTAAAAAAAAAATTCCAAATAATTTTCAAACATAGAAATGAATAACTAAGAATTTCTAAGTTTTGCAGAATTACTTAACTATAGCATTTTACAGTCTTGCTGTAATAAATTTTGGAAGTACAGAAAAGCTAGGGAGAAGGTACAAGCATAAAGTCCTCCTTTAATACACTTTAATAGAAATAAAGTAATTTTTCTCTCGGTAGTTTTCAACTTTTGAGCTTTCAGTATATTCATTATTTGTCCACTTAATATCAATAAATGATTAAAATGCAGATGCTTTCTCGAAAATCTAAAATAGAAATCCTACTAATGCAACTAATCTTTCATTGGATGAACGTACGATTAATAGGAATTTTGCTGCCACGAATCAGTCAAAAGAAATATATGGGTTAGAACCAATTCAAATCCCTCGATCAGTGTGAAGAAAAATTTTCAAAACACAAAGATATCTGAGAACAATTTTTGAAAGATATTTTTAATAATCATAATAATAATAATAATAATGGTAATAATAATAATATTTATTGCATGAGAACAGACTTCATATAAATGAAGACAAAATGCAATTGATGTTGATATGTCCCAAAAAAAAAAAATTAGCAGCAAGTGAAAATCTATATTCATAATCATTTATGTCTTCATAACTCATCTGGTGAACGCATAAAATTGTTCAGAATTAAAATCCACAAAAACTATGGTATGTCTGCTTAATTATAAATCTATACTTTTCATGGAATAATCATATTAATGTATTATACATAAAAAATAAACATTATAATATCATGTGAAATATTATAGGTAACACTTAAAATGTTTGTTTGCTATGCTTATTTGACTTCAGTTTAAACTATATTGCTAATATCTGAGAGAATAATAGTGATAATTACTTTAAACTTCTAATTAATCTTCAAAACAAAATTCTGAAATGAATTATCCTCAAACAAAACATAAAAGAAAGAAGTATGATTTTAAGTAAAACACGTTAATATGGTGCAATTATCGCGAACAAAAATTCATATACAACACACTTATTAAGAATTACTATAAAATATATCTAACACAATACGAGAAGAAAAATAAAATTTTTCATATCTGAAAAAAAAAGAAAATAAAATATCTGTTTTCTCTATCCGTATACATAAAATGAAGAGGGAAATTTTAATTATATTAAATCAATAGTATAAATTTAAAAAAATCTATATTGAAAATGAAAATACTCTACGATGATTTTTTTTCAAAAAAAAAATCGACCGAAAAACAATCGTAGTATTTTTATTTTTTTTTTTGTTATTTAGGCCTAAGTTTTCAATATACATTTCGTTAAAAACAATTAATATACTACTCTCCACTAGACTAAATTAATTACTACCATTTAGTAATTATCATTTAGCCGTCTCACCAGAAACCAACTGACAATTAAAAATGTAAGTGTTATTTTCTTCAATTTTGTATTTACATCATAATATATTACAAAACTTATACTGTAAATTTATAACTCAACTTCACAATCTTATGATAGGAGCATCTTTCATATTGAAAATGAAAGTTATATTATCAGATAAAATTGATTATAAACTTTTATTCTAACATTGTATAATTATTATTATTA
>JAFIDM010009631.1:95887345-95911447 GCA_023159025.1 Thereuonema tuberculata | reverse complement strand
GGGACCGTGTTCTTAATAAGTGAGTGTTTGTGTGCTAACTATTGATGAACGATCGTCGCTACCTGGTTGTGTCGGTGGAGGTAGTCTGTTTGGGAGAGAAGGAGACAACCTGATATTATGTGGTCGATCGTCCGATGCGTAGTTTGGCATTTCCTACAGCTGTCGTCGTGTGTGTTTGCGTCGTGTAGAATGTGTTTCTTGTAGTTGCGTGTGGGGATGACTTGGTCCTGTATCGCGATCATGAACCCTTCGGTCTCCCCAAACAGCTCACCACTCGTCAGCCATCTGTTCGACGCTTCTATGTCGACATGACGCTGGTTGAGTTCGTGGCTATGTCTGCTACGTAGTTCCTTATGAGCCCATGATTCACGCAGCTGCTATGTGTGGGTGTCGGGGGTGGTGAGTGTTAGAGAAGGGTTTCCGAGGTCCAAGGGTGTGAGGTGTGTGTCGGCCTTGACAATGGCTGAGTGGAGTGAGGAGTGTTGTGCTCTTTGGTGGAAGAGTTCCCTAAGTGTGTGTACTTGTTTTTCGTGTAGGGTGAAGAGATTGATGAGTCCTCGGCCTCCCTCCTTGCGGGGAAGAGTCATCCTTTCCGTAGCGGACTTGGGGTGGTGCATGTTGTGTTTCGTGAATGTAGTGCGTATTGTGCGTTGTAGTGCTTCAAGCTCGGTGTTTGTCCATGGAATTATGCCGAAGGAATATGCTAGTGTAGAGACGGCAAAAGTGCAGACGGCTTTAATTTTATTTTTGGTGTTTTGAGGATGTTGTGAACGCGAGCACGGTATGTGTTCTTGAGTGCATTTTTTTGATGTTTGCGTTGTCAATGACGCGCGCTTGCTGGAAGCCCAGGTACTTGTAGGTCTCTCCTACTTCCATGGATTGGATGACCAACCCATGGTCCAGTTCGAAACCCTCCAAATTCGTGGTCTTCCCGCGTATTATATGTTGCTTGCGGCATTTGTCGATTTCAAATTCCATCCCAATGTCTTTGGTGAACTGTGTTGTGACTATAGTAAATTAGTAAGTTGTGCGTTGTTTGTGGCGTAGAGTTCAATATCATCCATGTAGAGTAAGTGTGTGATTTTGTATGGTGTCAGAGTGCCTGAGGTAAGCCTATAACCGTGTTTTGTGTTATCTAGCATGTGGCTCAATGGATTCAAGGAGAGGCAGAACCAAAGAGGACTCAAGGAGCCTCCCTGGAAAATACCTCTCCTTATGGGAATGGGACTGTAGTGATGGAGGTGTTGGAGGTGCGTAGGTGTAATGTTGTGTTCCAACTCTTCATCGTGGCATCCAAGAATGCCGTGATCTTGGGGTGTAATTTGTAGAGATGAAGAGTATGTAAGAGCCAGGAATGAGGGACAGAATCAAATGCCTTCTTGTAGTCGATGTACGCGATGTCTAGGTTCCTATTCTTCGCGCGCGCCTGGCACAGGATTACCGAGTCAATTACAACCCTGGGAATTCCTGAGACAACCCTTCTGCTGTTCGGAAAGAATGCTATGTGTCTCGATGTGTGTATAGATTTTGTCTGGGAGGGAGGAAGTGAGAAGTTTGTAAAGTGTGGGGAGGTAAGTGATTGGACGGTAGTTAGCAGGGTGCACTGTTTCAGTGTTCTTGATCTGTAGGTATGCGACACCCTGTGTGAGGAAACAAGGCATATGTTACGGGTGTTGGATTATATCAGTGAGTTTAAGCGCTAGTTTTCCATACAGTGACTTGAACCTCTTGACGCCGTCGGACGTGAAGTTCTGGACGCCGCCGTCTGTACCAGGAGCCTTCCAGTTATGCCCATGTTTTAGGGATGTCTACATGTCTGCGAGAGTAATCTCATGGAAGGACATGGAGGGTAAGTGTTCAGTGAGTTGTTATTCTTCTGTGATCCATGGTGCTTTATCATTGTGGGGGATAGGGTTTGACCACAGAGACGACCAGTATTCATGTAATGCCTCGCTGGTAGAGGTGTTTGTGTTAGTTGTAGTAGAGGAAGATGTAAGTGATCTGTAGAATTTTTCTCATTGTATTGGAAAGTGTTGTTGTTCTGTTGTTTGCGCAGAGTGCACTGTTTGTATCTTTGTAATCTTTTTGCAAGTGCACTAAGTTTTTGTTTTAGGATGTCAAGATGTTCCTAAAACCTGGGTATGATGGTTTGAATGTGAAGGGCGAGTATTTATGTGCTTGAATATCTTTCTAACCAGGGACATAAGTTTATTTGTTTTGTTTCCTGCACAGTATTGTGTGAGCCTGGATATGTCTCCTCTAAGGTCGCTGATGCGGCCCTCAAGGCGACGTCTCCAATGGAGGATGTATTCTTGTGGCCGTGCAGTGGGAGCTATGTTGTGTTTCTTGATTCTAAGTGCCCGAATGATTCCCTGTGCGGCGCAGTGAAGTGTTGTGTGTATGTCTTGTAATGTTTGGATATTGTCAAGGTGTTGTGGGATAGTGTGTGTGTTGAGATGATACATGACTGTGGAGAGTTGTTTTGATGTGTACTTTGGGGAGTGGCGGCCTGAGTGTGGGGTCTGTGCCTGTGTATTGTGCGAGTGCAGTGTAGAAATGATCATGTGCTGCACGTAATATGTCATTAGTTGTATTGTTGGGGCATGTGTACTGAGGAGTAGAGATTGTTTCTGTGTTTTCCATAATGGTGTCTTCTGGTGGGGTGTGGTTTGGTGTCCTGTGGTTGGATTCAGCGACTTCTTCTTTAATTTGTGCAAGTATGCATGGGAGAATAAGATTGTTTACTACTATGGACCATCGTTGATCCGCTACCCGCTGTTCGCTAAGCTCTAACGATGGATAACGTGTTACGAATGCGTGGTGTAGTGACTGTCTGTATCTTGTGAGATGAGTCCCTAACTGTGTAATGGTGTAGAAGTCGCGCATAAGATCCTGGTTCATCTGCGATGACCATCGGATGCGCTGGCGTGGTTTCAGAAAACGGTGCACAGCATATTGAACATGTCTTGCGCAAGTCTCGCGATATTTAACAACCGATTTCATTGTTGCTTTTTATGCGGTTTTTGGCCTCAGTACAATTAAAAACGGATTTTTCCCATCCGATGTGGCACGACCTTGCCGCAAACTAACAGTGCCACAACTGTTGAAATTCTTCAGTAAAAACCCGATACAGTCATGCACTTTGAACAGTACATTTGGTTTAACGTGCAACTCACGCCGTAGTCATCGTATTGCGATTCAAATGTCACTTGTAGCCGAATCCATTTACGTTATGACGCTTAAAGCGCCATCGATTGCTAATATTTGGATTTTTTTTTCTTATACCATACCATTTCCACTGTCTTCGAGTATATTCAGTTCAATTTTCAAAGTCATTCTGAGCAGAGGTTCGTTTTTTACAGCATGTAAAAATTGAACTTTAATTATATTCACCCTGTAAATTGAACTTTACATAACATAAAACAACATAATAAGAAAAATTAATTATTTTTTAATTTGTGGTTATTTAGTATATTTATAAATAAGACAATGATATAATAACAACGTAAAAATTAAGTATTTTATAAATTTTGTAATATTAATAATTCAGTAGTAGTAAACGCCAAAAGTATTCATAGAATAATCAGAATTGCCTTCTTGAGAATTCAAATGCACTTTCCAGATTGTAAGAAAAAAAAATGTAAATTTTTATGTGATTAACATTCAATGAGCTCCATTTTTATTAATGATATATAATTATGTTAAATAACAAAAATTAAAGAAACAAAATCACTGGGCAACCTTGACGCTTTCTTGTCGTTAACAGTCTTTTGGAGTCAAACAAAGAAATTGGTGAAAGGGGAGAACAGTAAGTTAACGAGAGAGAATGATGGATTAAAAAAAAAGAAACAAAAAGTTCCTTTAAGCCTGCTTTCCTTAAATTGCTTTCCTTAAAATTACTTTTTTTTATTTATTTATTTATATTTTTATTTTAAAGTCGTAACAGCTTTTACTTTTAAAATATATCTACTTTTAAAATATATATACAAATAGTGGGCCCTGCAGCAAAATAATACGGCGCTGAGTGGAGGAGCTGGCTTAATCCCCAGCTCCAGTGGAGGTTGAGATTTTTCCACACTGATTTCTCCTCCAGACGGATCCTAGGATTCACCCAGCCCTCTAAAGATTGGGTACTGTTTTTCTTTCCTTGTCAGGCGGGCGTCGGGCGACTACCCGATCTGGATGGCTTTACATGAATGATAATTTGATGGCCATTACTTTCTCACCGCTTTCCCATCAACTTTAAATGAGGTGTTTTACACGACTATCTATTTCCCATCAAAAACTTACGAGAAGCTCATTTACCCAGAATCCTTTGATTTCATTTCGGCAATACTAAAAAAAACTATTTTAAACAATTAAAAGTAATTTATGAAACATTCTAATGCATTGAATAGAGAATTTATTGATAAAACAATGGTTTTCATTTGAAGAATTATCTTATTACTCTGAGTATGAATATGAAATAGCTCTTTGTTTATCGGAAGAGGCATGAAAGTTGCCAACCGCCATGTTTCTTACTATAGATGATTGCCTTGCGTAGCTCGATGGGTCAATAAATTGTTTCTCAGTCATTCATAATTGAAATTAAATACGGGCTACAAATTCTCAAATTCCGCAAATTTTCAGTGAAAAATTGAGAGAACTTTGATCCTTCTAGAAGCTATTAGTTTTGGTTCTATGTTCCGCCACCGTGGTGCTGTTCGCCATCAAACCATCCAGCTAGCTTTCGAAAAAACAGAACACGTTCTAAAAACTGATAGCCATCAGGAAAAACAATCAAAATTATCATCCCTGTAAAGCCAATTGGTGAGGAAACGCTTCGGCTATCCCAAATGCCATAAAAGGCCTATAGTGAGATATTGATACTTTGACTTAATGAAATACTAGTTTTCCGGTTTCAATAAAACAAATTCAATGAACTCGCATTATTCACTTAAGTTACCTAATATCTAATTAAGCTAAATTAGAGCCCAGAAATTAATAAAGTAATAAAATGATTAAATATGAATTGTTAGCACATTACTAAGGCTTGACTGAGTTGAGTATCTCTGAGTAGAAAAGCAGGGTAACAAGTAATTCAATGTCATCTGCTTTTATGTATTGATGTGTTGAAAACCAAAATACTTGCAAGTGAAGGTTTTCCATAAACTACTAAACATAAGAAAAAATTAGCAAGATAACACCAAGAGGTGCAATAAAAACACCAACTCTTTTCAACTTTTAGGCCTCAACGCCCTAATTAATTAGATAATTCAATTCATAAGGGGAGCTTTAAAATAAGTAAGTGTTTTGGAATTTGATTGTGTTTTGAAGTTGTGGGTAATTCTAATTTTAAAGCAGTTTAATTTTTTTTAATCTGAAAACTAAAACTTTGCTACTCTTTAATATAATTAATTGGTCAAAAAAAAAAATCTCGGATTTGTAATTGGGACAAAATGAAAGAGACAGAGATTTAAACTGAAAATACTGAAGATTATTCAGTATTTAGAAAATTTCTAAATTAGTCAAGAAACCAAACAAGTTTTTCTCCATCTCTTAGTAATCACCTTTCAAATTATCGTTTAGTTTTCGTTTGTTTAAGTTAAAAATCTTCGGTTGTTTTACTGTTGAATTAACTTAATGTTTGTGATATCTTTGTTGTCCTATGATCCTTTTTTTTTAAAAAAGTCTCGGATGACATTTTGACAGGATTAGTCTATTTTTACCAAGAAATGACTGAAAGCCATTATCGAAAGCTTTACATTTCACGTTGCATCACCTAAAGAAACAATAAAAAAAGCAACAATTTTTTTTTTTTTTTTTACTCTGGCTTAGAACGATTTTGTTTAAATTGTATTTAAAAAAAGTAAAAAATGAATTACAACTATTTTAATTTACCATCCGTAAGTATATCAAAAACTTATTGTTTATTTCTTGATTTATGTTCTCCTTTGGGTCTGCTTTGTTAAAAGATATTATAAATATAAATGCCTAATAAAAATATCAAATCCCTTTATACTTCTGAAAATTAGACAGTATGCATTGTGAATACAAATTTACTAGTTCCTTGCAGTAATTTGTTTATTGCTAGCGATAAATTTACAAAAGAAATGACAAGTTCAGGAAATAAAAGAATCATTTCATTTTCTAATTCTACAATTAATAATTAACGTCAAAAAATATATCAATACTCGTTAATAAATATGGAATTTAACTAAATATCTAGTAGTTAATGTTCTTAAGACCTTACAGCTTATGAAAATGTTAGCATTGTTTTCTCTATTGTATGTATACATAATATATATACATAATATATATAATATATAATAATAATAATATATATATATATATATATATATATATATATATATATATATAGGGAGATCCGTATATTCTGGACCCCATAAGCAAGAATGCTCATAAACCTTAAATTATTAACATAAAAAGATTTAATTTGTTGACTGCTCATAACATTTGTATAGCTACATGGTTCAAACGTGGTAAAGTACTCTGGTAACTAATAATAATTGCAGGAAATATTTTTTTTATTTTCGTGTCGATGGTCCATAGTACAGATACGCTCGTGTAATATGGACCGAGTAAACCAAAAACAAAACATAAGAAATTAATTAAAATAATTTTTACAAACAAACTTTCATTATAATGCAGTAAACAATAGTCATACTGTAGGCATGTGAAGTTTCACGATTTTATTTGGATTGGTTTATGAGATATGGTGATTTTAAAATTTGCCCCTCTTTACCCCTTTTATGGATCGAATTTTGAAAACTTTAAATCATAAAAATTGTACGACTTGAATTACATTAAGCAAGCCCTAATTTGTGCTTTTCGTTTAATATATTAAAAAAACAAGCTTCAGGCTCATCATAATATGCTTAGCAACCAGTGGTCCACATTACACAATAGCGCACGGTTCATATTATACGCATGGACGGAGCAACATTGTTTCCAATCACATATTGCTATGCAAAATGGCGCGCATAAAACACATGTCTGGATTGTGAAGAAAATAAGTTCATTTGCTACTGTTAACGTGAAACGTATACAGTGAAACTTGGATAATTTGAACTTGTTTAATTCGAAATTCTGGATAATTCGAATTTTTTGCTCGGTCCCTAGAATTCTGTATTAAAATAATGCTAAAAAATCGCGGATAATTCGAATTTAATTTTGGATAATTCGAATTTTTCGTACGATTGTCCTTAAAATATTAAGGTAAAAATTGTTCCTGAGACTATTCTCAGCTAAGATACATTACTTATTTTAACGGTCTTTCTACCGAAAACAAAAGCGAGGGTTGGAATGCCACTGTATGGGGATTTCCGAGGATTTTCTATCCATCCTCTGTTGTTACTCTCCCCCCTCCTACACCCCTTCGGTCTTAGAGTCACGTGCGCTTCCTGTGAATGATTTAGTGCGGTTATATACATTTTTAGTTTTTGTGCTTGTGCTTTAAGTATTGTTTATATGCTCTTACTACGCCATTGTCAAAAGCTAAAGCTCCTTACAAGTCATTAACATTAGCTGAAAAGGTAGCGGCGATTAAGGAAGTGGAAAAAGGCCTTAAAAAGAAATCGGAAATCGCCAAGGAAGTTGGAATTCCATCCAACACGTTATCGACATATTTGAAGAACAAAGATAAAATCTTGAGCAGCAAAAATGGCAATGGAAAAAATAGAAAAAGAACGAGAGGACCTGGAAACCTAGAGATTGGAATCATATGCTAGGACACAAAGATTGCATTCAATGAAGCAATTAAAAATATCTGCCTTTTTTTTTGAAAGTGATGAATAATTAAGCTAGAAAAAAATGTTTGATTTAATGAAAAAAAAAATAGCAATATTCTTAGATAAAGTTTATGTGTTAAATCTTTGATCGTGGAGTTAATCTTTTTTATTTATCTCTTCTGTTTGAGAGAATATATGTAATTCGAATTTTTAGATAATTCGAACTTTTTCTCTGGTCCCTTCAGCTTCGAATTATCCAAGTTTCACTGTATCAAAATTACCTAACAGCAGAAAGTAATACATTCATTCTAACATACCTGTTACATCCATGATCATATAAAACGGAAAACACAATTTTATACTCGTCCAAATGAAGGCACACATATAAAAGTCACCTGTGAAAGAGAATTCACTTCCCGTCGAGGATACACCTGAGAGAATAAGTCCCAGGGGGAAAAGGACGAAACACAGAAGAAGAAAGAAACAGCCATGCACGACCGGGATTCGAACCTAGGTGCCAGCACACTGGCCACACACGGCAGACCGCCATCTAGACCTATATTTTCTGTATATAAATAGAGAAAAAAAAATACTATATATATATAATCTTTTTTTTTCTTTTTTTAATCAAATTTCTTTTGTATTTGCTTATGTAGACCTAGATACAGATACAATATTCATTAATTAATTTAAAATTTTTCGACTCTACATCACTTTCTAATCATTTGTAATTTCTCTACTGACAATGAAAGTAAAAACAAAATAGATAAATAAAACAATGATAAACACGTACGCTGTTCCAGATCATTGCTCATCTTCTCTAGTGATTGCTTTCCTTGTCCGATTTATTTCTTGTCTCTAATTGGTTTATGAGATTGCAGAATATCTAATCTCCAACGTTCAGGGGTCACCGGAACTAGTTGAGACGGAGTGGTCAGCTTAATGCTCCACCCCTTTAATCCCTCGAAACAAAACCGGCCCCTATTTTTACAGAGGTTTTACTAGGACCTGTCCGGAGGAGAAATAAACTTAAAAGAAATCTCCGACCTCTAACACTGATTGAACCTGGCTACTCTTTTCCCACAATTCAGTTTGTGTCTATCTGAATGACTATCGGATCCAAATCCATTGACTGGAATTCCAGAGAATAGTAAGGAATAAATAAATAAATAAATTAATAAGATTTATAAAATAAATTGAATCTCACTGAATTATAATATCCGATAGAATTCTTCTAGCATTAAATATATTCAAAGGGAGGAGTACCTTAAGATAAATATTTTAGGCCCTTGTTTGGAGAAACAATTGGAAATTCCTGCATTAGACTAAATATGAAAAGTTCATTTAATTTTACTAATCTCATGAACTACATGGATTTAACAGGGTTTTTTATCTTTCTCTAATTAACTTATTTTATTAAGTTGGCATGTAAATTATTGATTAAGTCATACTTTTTTAAATTTCACAACTACTCTAAATTAAATTAAATACATCTTTCCTTCAAATATAAAAACGTAAAAAGAAATATTAATCAAAGTGATCCTAACTGACAAACAGGAAAACCTAAAAATCGAATTCCTACATCAACACTTCCTTCAGATCTTTCCTTTTTATTGTTTTAGATTTTTTTTTTAAATTCTTTAAGGATACAATTGATTTTGAATCTCAATAATCTATAAAGTGGCTTTCGTTGCACATTACATGACTGATTCAGAAAACTAATTGCACAGCCCATTGGATAGTAATTAGATGCATTTCAAGGCTGTCTACATCTACAATTAATTTTCTGAAATTTTTTTTCGATGAAATTGATTTTTTCCCTCCTTTTTGTTGCTTAATATCTGTATAAATTTAGATTTTTTTTTTTTTGTTTGAAAAATGGTCTAAAATAGTTCATTTAAAAATGGCCTACTAGTTCAAAATGTTAAATGTGTGTGTTAAAATGGTAAAGAGAATTACGTTGCCCGAAGATAAAAAAGAAAAAAAATAAACTGTTCCTTATAATTGAGCATGGGTCAATGTTTTTCAACTAAAATCTTGTTATTTGCTTGTTTTTGTTTTTCTCCATAAAAGCGCGATTAAACCCTATTTATAACAACAACAAACAAACAAACCAAAAAACAAAAACAAAAGAAAAAAATCATCGAAATCCCTTGTTTAGTTTCGGACGAAAAAGCAAACTTTCGTCTCTTCACTCACTGTAAATGCATTTGAAGGTCCAATAATTGAAAGATTTTTTTTTTTCTAATGATGCTCTGTTTAATTTTATTAAAGAAATATTTTTTTTTTGAGGCAATTAACTTTCCCCTCCTTTTCGATTTCTGTTTGCCTTATTAATAAATCAAATTAACCGCAAAGAAAAATTTTAAATATCATATAAGTGAATTCTAAATCTAGAATATTTGTACGGATGTTTATTCAATAAAATTTTTATTTCAAATTAATTAATCCTATTTTCTTCGCCGAAATGACATTCACAAAAATACGTAATTAGGAAAAAAAAGGTGAATTTATGTTCCTTCTTGTAAGATTTGCCATTTAAGGATGGATAAGATTAATCCAGATAACTGAGATTCTTATATTTTGTAAACATGTAATAAAAACTAGGGCAATAAAAGTTAATTGCTTGAAACTGGAGAAGTAGTAGGCCTACTTTCCCTGTCTTTTTCTGTCAGTAATTTCATGCTGATACGACAACTTCTCGTGTTGGTTTACTATCAGTTGGTTTGGGTCTCATATTTCTCGAGCGAATTCTTAATATTCAGTATTGGAATATCATCACCAGGTGTCAGAGTGTAATAAATCAGAGCTTCCTGCTTTCCACCCACTGCAACCACAATCTTAATTGAGTTTCAGGAAGAAGTTGCTTTTATTTTTAAGACTCTGCCAAGAACCGATAGGAAAGCCGCAAATCTCTCGGTGAAATATGTCACAGAGGGATTAGTCGAGGGAGGAGACGATGACCTCTGACCTCCCAAACAGACTTCAGTTCTAAATGTAGGAAGTGCTGTTAATGTAATAAGCCAAGAAAGGAACTTCCTTCTCAATATCTTCAAAAAAAAAAATAAAGGAAAAAAAAAGTATTTTTAAAAAACGCCGTAGTTTAATAAATAAATAATTCTTGTCTTGCATTTATTATTATTTATTAATAAGGATCTCATCGCTCTTTAGAAGCAAGACAAAAGCAAGACTTTAGAAGCAAGACATGGCCACAATAAAACGATATCATTTTATTTATAAATTTATAATTTCATTAAATCCTTTTTAAAAATGACTCTAAATGAAAGAGTAAGCCTAAACTAATAAAAAAATTGCGGATAAAATACCTGAAAGATTATAAAAAAAGGCCTATTGAGAAATACTGGAACAGGCTTTGCCGGGAAATCGAACGAAAAGTACTTCGGTTGCATCATTACATTATTGTTTTAAAAAAATCCCTAACAATAAGTTCAGTGAAGGAATCAACTTATTTATAAATGTTTAAGAAACGAAATAAATATGGAAAAAAATTCATTGAAATCATTTCTAAATTTAGGCTAATTCTTTTGTTAGGATACAGCAAATCTCTGGTATAAGGATAAATATACGATATTGCTACAGAAAGTACTTTTGAAGGTCAGAACAATATCTAATAATAATAATAATAATAATAATAATAATAATAATAATGGACACGACCACACATCCCTAATCATTCTTGCACACATCTTTACACTTGGCAATATGTGCTTTGGTCCTTGACTCGCCATGTTGTCTTTGCTGGGGAAACCCAAGGTTTGAAACTTTTGCATTATAATAATAATAACAGGATTTAAATAAAAGTAAGAACTAATTGAACATACTAGGATTAATAGGTAAAAATCTACAAAATATACAAATAGAAAATACTATTTAAAGCAACGAATTGATTTAAGAAAGGCTTTATAAAGATAAAATTATATAGGCCTTTTTAGTAACTAATCACTAATGATTATTTAGTCAAATGAAGCAAAAAAAAAAAATATTTACAAACGAAAAAAATACATTTTCTTAAATGTAGAAATTAAGTTGATTAAAATTATGAATAAGGATTAATAATTAAAAGACTATTTAAAAGTGATTTCATTTAACTTTTAAAAATGATTATAATTTAAATTTCCTCAGTGAATGAAATTTGCAAAGAAAAGTCTCAATAAGAGAAGATATTTTAATTGTTATAATACAATTAAAGAAATAACAACAATACTGGAATTTCTACTTTTTTTTCAAATACTCAGAGCTAAGACGAAAGATTTCAATAGATTGTTGGGATTTGTTGTCACGAATGGCAAACCACGGTGGACATTCTTTTTTATTTCTTTGACATTTTGGAAATCTCTTCTTTGGTTTGATCGAGTAGTACATCTTCATTCAGTTTTTGATATGTGAAAAGAAGAACCAATAAAAGGCAAGTTCAATTCAGAACCAAACAACGTCTTTGATTTGAAACTCTGTCGTCAAAAGGAAACAAACAAAACCACTAGCCAAAACCACTATTCTTTTGGAATCAAAACATTCATCAAACGAAAAATAAAAGACTTGTGTAAATGCTCTTCGTATGTGGTGTAATAATTAATTCTTAGAAATAGTTTTGAACATTAAAGAAGAAGGAAGAATTCATATTTATCCATGTATTTTGAAAAAAAAAAGCAATAAAATAAGAGTAAATAAACTGAAAATGAAAATTATGTTTTAACATGATTGCATTAAAAAAAATCTTAGCAAAATAATTTAATATGTGTGAATTCATTTAAGCATAGAAATTGAAGGCCAACACACAGAAGACTAATTAAAAAATATACAGTATATTAATTAAAATGCTAAATATTGCAACGTTTCGCTCTGCCCCGCAGAGCTTTGACTAGTAACAAACTACAATAAGGAATGGAAGTTTAATGAAGCAATAGGAAGTCTTCTTAATCATGTGACTTCCTTTTTTAAGTTCATGTGACTTTTTCTCTTGTTTTGTTTGCTGTATATTGAGGAGGCATGTCTTATCCAACCTTTCCGATGAATGGACTATTCCAACCTTTTCGAGAGATGGAGCTGCTCTCCCATCACATGGTTAAGACTTCCTCTTACTTTGGAAGAACACAGTTCTAATACTCTTGGGCCAATCAATTTCGACAGTCAATGATACCCATACTGCGATGGAAGTATATGGGTATAGCTATAAGTACACCCACGCATTGGACAACCCAACAAATCACCAAAACTTCTTAGGTGTTACACAGGCTAATAAACCAGAACTACGATTGTCGATCAACACGTTGAATGAGGAGCTCTGTTTATTGAAGGAAAAAAAATATTCAGAACAGAGGCTCACAAGCTGGGTTTCAGTATATAACGGCACGGTGACATCTATTATCACAGTGTGAAACCCCAACTGTGAATTTCGGAGGTGGATGATATAGTTCTGTTTTTCCTGGTTTCGGCCTCGTACCTCTAATTGTCGTGCCACGCACATTGAACACTGAGAACATTCTGGGCAATGAAATGCTTCCCAAGTTGTGTTATTTCTACCAATGGACTCTTGTCTCTATCAGCAAGACAATGCACCCTGTCATAACTGCATGGTTTGCGGACATGAACATCGCCACACTTGACTGGCATCCACAGAGCCCCGATTTCAACACTATTGAACTGGAGCGTCGACTGAGGTCTAGGGACATCCTTGCCACAACGGTCTAGGAGCTCATTGCATAAGAAGCTAACATTTTGGCTAACCTCTATCTAACAGTTATGGAAAGTATGCCAGTAAGATTGCTGCATTGCTGCAGTCCTACTTCTTATTAAATTGATCTCTGTCTGTTTGTCTCAGAAGCCACCGAAAAAAATGTGCAATAAAAATTTAAGTTTTTTTTTTTTTTTGGTAGTCCCGTGAAAACAAATCATGTTGAAGCTGTTGTTGCATCAGTAGTAACTTACTGTATTACAACTTATTTACTTAAAATCACTATTGTTGATATCTAATTGAGATACTCCACCTCTGCTACTTCCGGAATTAATATTGTCATGGTGTAAGTAAGAGCAGCAGACCTCAAAATCTAACTGTATACTATTTTATTTTCAAAAAGTAAACGCATTTAAAAGAATACTTACTAAAGTTGTGATTGGTTAATCATTAGTCACATGTTTTGTAATGATTCCGTAAAAAGACTCAAATAAAAAAAGTTAACGGTTCATTTAATAGTTACAGAATCAGAACAAAATCCAATGGTTAAAATTTGATTAAAAAGCGCAACTGATTAATTTAAACAGTTGGTTAATAGAAAATAAAAAGAATTTATAATAAAAATAATAATTAATTACAATATTTCATTCGTTGGCTGCGATACTTCAGATACTTTATTATCATTAAGAATTTTTTTTAAAATTATGTACACAAGATTGCTCA
Source organism: Thereuonema tuberculata (assembly GCA_023159025.1). Taxonomy (NCBI): domain Eukaryota; kingdom Metazoa; phylum Arthropoda; class Chilopoda; order Scutigeromorpha; family Scutigeridae; genus Thereuonema; species Thereuonema tuberculata. The sequence goes on along the minus strand of JAFIDM010009631.1, from coordinate 95,897,302 downwards.
AAAAGATTGAGAATGATAGAGGAATCCTATCACTCTTATCCTGATGGATTTTGGCAATGATCATAATTCTTGAAAAAATATTGAACTCTTTGGCAGCGACTGAGTATCATTCACTTACAAGTAGAGATGAATACAGCAATGTTTTTTCACTTGATAACTCCTCACCGCGAATGATGGACTTCCATAGAAATTTTTCTGGGAGGGGGGGGGGGACAAAAAACGTTTGGCAAATTACTTTACATTGTAGAAATTGCATAAAATACTTTAGCTAAAGTATTTTATACAAAACAGGTAAAATTACAGGTAAAATTACATAATAATCTTTTTTTCCTGTTTCCTGTTATTCCTCTTGGGAGAAAAAAATTACACGAGTTATCGAAAATTCAAGGGTGTGAGGGGCAATTGCCTCCCTGCCCTTGCCTACAAGTACGAACGCCCTTGGCATGAATTGAAAAGCATTAAAGTTAACAAATTACTTGCATGTTCCTGAAATGTAAATAAAATTATACTGATTTGTTATTATTTATCCTTAACTTGTATTTTTTTTCATTCATCTTTTATTATTATTTCTTTTTTTTCTTTTGCTTGTATTTTATATCTCTATACATGTAGAAGATGAATATACAGTGTGGCAGGGAAGTTCCCGTACCCCCTATTCTGTGTTATAATTATTATTTGTTTGGACCATATTTTTTTGACGGTCATGTTAATGGCGAAACTTCATTTATACATGTTACAAACATGGTTAATCTCACAGTTTGAAGACGTGGTATCATGGAACGTGTATGGCTACAGCAGGACGGGGCACCTGTTCACTTCGCTCTTACTGTGCGCGGAATTCTTTATCAACATTTTTCAGGACGCTGGATTGATCGCGGTGTTACAGCAGCCATTGAAATGGCCACTCCGAAGGCCTGACCTCATGACGCCTGACAACTCATTTGTGGGAAATCATCAAGGCCTACGTGTCTGAACGTCGTTATGCTACACATGAAGAATTGCGCAATGCAGTTGAGGACGCATTTCAAACTATCACACCGGACATCCTCCAAAAAATGTCAAATAGGACGTGGCAGCGTATGAACTTGTGTGTCCGCATGATTGTCCAAGAGGCATTGGACACTTAATGTGTAAATAGTTTGTTAAACCAATTAAGGGGAACTTCCAGGCCACACTGTTTCAAGAGTAAGATAAATGACAGAAAACTTGCTTTTGTGTGGTTAACAATGGTATTATAAGCACTTGCGAACTTAGAGAATCTAATTCTCAGATAGGGAAGGATAATTACTTTTTCACTTGAATATAAGAGGACCTAGAATATAGAGGCATGTGTCCACAATAATAAATAAATAAATAAATAAATAAATAAATAAATAAATAAATAAATGTCCTCTATCAGTCAGCATGACTGAAGTTTCAAAAGCAAAATTTGGCAGCTCTCCCATGCCTACAGTCCTTCAACCTCATCGTCAGCTGTCTTGAAAATCCTTGAAATCTTTGATTTGAAGCTCCCAGAGCTTTCTCCACGTCTTCTTCCAGTTACTCAATACGTCATGCAAAATTTTTATATCTGGTTACGCTGGTCCTGTCTAATTTTGTTGGGCATTTTTCATAAAATTTCTGGTAAAATTTATTAAATCCTATTTAACTAAACTTGGAATATCAGAAATAATTTAAGATAGATCATATAATTATAAATAAATTTTCAATTAAAAAGGTATTATAACTTAATATATTATCATGTTATGAATGTATTAAAACAAATGTATTTTAATATTTCCTTCAATTTCTTGAAAATCAATATCTGAATTACCGGTACATCTATACATATTTTTATTTTTTTTTTTCCAATTTGAGTTTTCTTTTAGAAATTTGAATAAAACATTTTAGGATAAAGCAATCACAATTTTACTTTTTCCTATTTATCATGATGTTTCGTTTTTTCATCAAATTTTTAGAGCATTTTCTAGCTACACTCAGAATAGAACATGAATTGTTAAACTAGATAAAAGAACTGGCTGAAAAATATGTAAATTACAAAATAGATGGTGGACTTACAGAAAGATAGTTTGCGAGTAATGTGCGCCCACGGGCTGCGAGTTTGAGACCACTGGTATAGGAGAATGGAATATTTTAGTGATAATAAGTAAGAGAATCTGCCTTGCATGGACAGTATTATTCGAAAGATGATAAATGGAAGATGGAATGAATTATAAACACCACAATTATTTCGAACAATTTTCAGATCTTAACCTCTTTTAAAGATGGTTAATCAAGATTATTTAATCATTATTATTCGCATAAGTAGTTGAAGAGATTAACTTTGGTGTACGAAGAGCTAAATAATGTGGTTTTATCAACAACAACAACAATAAATAAATAAATGAAAATTGAAAAGAAGTCATAGAATTCAAGTTCCTTCTTCAGTATATTTTTGTCTTAAAAATCGGCTATTATTAATATATTTGTGAATCTTCTCTCTTGGAACCCCTTGATTTAAAATTCAAGTACATTAAAAAAAACAAAAAAAAAAACTCATCAATTTCTAGTACAATAATAATTTGTTTAATAATTCGAATCCCACCATGTGGCCAATGAAATGACCAATGCCTAGGTTTCTGTCGCTGTTTGGGACGTAGATAATGAGAGCCACAGCGACAGTTAATTTGTTGACTGCAGTTAGGGGGGCCGAGAAGCAAAGGGGGAGTGAATCACATTGATGGATGGCAGTTGGCTACCTGAGACGACCACTTCTACTATTCGAGTCATAAAAGCTCCCTCTGTGTCGAATGTCAATTAATTACGTACACCCATTGATCATCGAATATTTAACAGACACACGATTCTTTAAACAATGCAAACAATAAAAACACTACAATCGAAAGTTAATTCTATTTTAATGGAAAATCTGTTTATTGACTGTAAACAATTTCTCCTTAAGTGCTTTCACATTTGTCGGACCTTCGGATGAATGGAGTTTATTACATTCACACGATAATAAACAGAAACACTGCACAACACATTATATAGAAAAATGATACAAATTGTAATAAAAAAAAGTAATTAAGGGAAAAGAATAAATACTTACCTATAATTACAATATCTTTACAGTATTATTGCTTAATTATTTTAACATTTATTTTAATAGTTTAAGCAAATATTATGTGTTCAATGAGCTTTTTTTTTAAAACTTATTGTAACTTCAGTGAAGTGCTTTACAATTGATCCAAATTGAAATTGAATTACTTAAAATATTAGATAAATTTTGACTTTGTCACTAATGTGTCATTATTGCACGTACTTTCTTTCATGTTAATTATTACAATAAATGAAAAAATTATTACATGAATGTCATTAGCACTCACTTAACTGTCATATCAAATTCTTATTCAATAATTAAATATAGGGTGATGATATTTTACAAAATCATCTAATATTGTTATTTTTACATGGAAAATAACAATAAACAAACAGAATAAGAACCAAGGTCAGCACATGTATAAATTGCCTTATGAATAACAATAAAGTTTATCCAAAATTTATTAAAATAATAAGAAATGGCTCGAAACATTATTTGCAACTATCTTTGTTTCGGAAAATGGGGATGGGAACTTATAAATTTATTCACATATACTTAACATTATTTTTTAATAAAAATTTCTCCATTATTTTATAACATTTATATTATTTCTATTTTTTGTTGTAGTTGCTTAGTTTACATAAGTTAGCTAATGTTTGGAGACATTAAATTTACGAAAAAAAAAAACTTTGAGATCGACAACATTAAGGTTTAAATAAAATTGTATATATTGTGGCCTTTAAATTACATTCACTAATGAAGAATAAACTTGAATACATTGAGTTCTGGAAGTCAATCATGGGCTTCTTGTTATTGAATTTATTTATTTTATTGCATCATCTTTCAATAAACACTTTTCTGCGTACGTAAAGTTCTGTAACTTAAAAATAATTTACCTTTATCTCAACTATAGGCGTTCACTCAGATGTTGGAAGGAATTAATCATTTCACCACTGCATCCACGAAATTCTTCCCGACTTCAAATGCAATGTTCGATTCTTGAAGATTCAAAATTCCGTTTATACAAGAGGAATCATTATACTTGGCGTTGTTACTATTTAAACCTTTAACACAAATAAATTACTTATTCTTTCCCTTCTTGTAAATCAGACATCACTTAATGTATATAGAAATCTTTAATTTCTTTTGGTCACAGATATCTTTTGATCAGGTCCCTATCTCCATATTTATTACATCTTCTCACTTAACAATTCACAATACACAGTTTATAGTTCGCAGCGCACAGTTCACAATTTTGTAGATATCTTATAGATAGATTCTCATATTATTTATAAACATTTGAAAAAGATATATTTTGTTCTCTGTATTCCTTAATTAAAATTTCACAATGATTACAGCAGCCGTAATTAATTGTTTATTTATTTTTCTAATTTAAGGTATTTATAAAGAGGATTTTGTTTCTTTGGTTGATGTTTCTAAAAAAAGAAAATAAGAATACAATAGAAGAGGCAATATTAATAGAGGAAATATTAATACATTGTAATTCTGAAGTGACGGACTTCATTTCCCTTGTGGTCGCTTTCACTGCAAAAGAACTTCCCATGTGCCATTTGTTTATTTGCCCTCAGGGTTTGACGTTACATCCAAACAAACGAAAGAATAAGAGGGATGGGCATCAGACCTAGGGGTCCCTTTGATGGAATTTCCATTCGCCGGATTTGGGGTCCACCCCGTCTGTGAACCCTTTGAAACCGTCCGCGACTAAAGCAGGCAAATTCCATCGATGCTGTCATCAGACCACACCGATATGCTTAATGCCTCCACCTGATCCTATCCATCCCCTCCCATCCCCTGAGGGAATTAGACCCCTACAACCCTCTTCACAGACGATGGGATGACTCACGAGGACATCCACCACATTCACCTTCCAACACTCATCATCCCCTTCATGAAGGAATTACGCAAGTTAAAAAGTAACCAAAACAAGGCCTATTCGGATTCGTAATAATAATAAACTCAACGGAGCAGAAGAATTAAAAATCCCCCTAAATTAATCCGACTAATTTTAGCATTTTGCTACGATCCTCAATTGAAGATTGAACACATATTTAATTAAAGGAACTTTGCTTTTTCATATTTTGCTTTTAAGAACAATAAAAATAAATCTTTTTTTATTAATTTAAATTAATAAAAATTGAATAAATATACTTACTATCAATGTATTCATTAATTAAGTAAATAAAGAAACACAAGTTTCTTTCAATTGAACTTCATTTATTGAAAAATAACATCTTAAATCGAATCGTGATTATTCATACATTGTAAGATAGATATATAAGTATATTGGATTTTTGAATTTACTTTATAATAAAAGAGAATGAAATCTTAGTAAAGGAATGTCTTCCATTTAATTTTCTGTTTTTTTTTTTTTTTCACTTTTTTTTAATAATAATAATAATAAAAATTGAAATATCAACGACTTTCTTTTACGTTTATCAAATTAGGCAATGTTCAATTAATATTGATATTAACAATATTTGGATATTTCTAATTCAAATATGGTAGGAATAATTAATAAATGTAATTGTCTAACTACATGTACTAGATTATTCCTATCAGATTTTTATTTATTTATTTATTTAAAATGCAGTTTTTTGAAGCTTAATTTTTTTATTATTTTTTTTGTGATTTCTTAATTAATATGTAAATAAAGATAGCTGTTTATCGGTAAAAAATATTAAGATTAATATAGTGACTTTCTCCCATGAAATATGCAATAGGAATAACAGTGTTCTTCATTTCCGTTGATTACTTCTGCTTGATGGATCTAAGAAGAAAAATCCACTGCTTTGCAATTTGAGTAGTTCTTTCCCGAATTCAAGATTAAGTCGAAGGGTTGAATTGGAGATAAGTTAAAGAACAGACTTGATGAAAACTTATTCCAAATTCTTGGAGAATGCTAATTATAACTTAATTGATCAACACTTAAAAAGTTCAAGTTACGTTATTTTATCTTAATTAAAAGTGAAACAATTTAATTACATAAAAAATGATTTTTTTTCATGTTTTTTAATTTGTGTAATGGTTTCGAAGATTACATATGGCCTTTTATTGAAAGAATTTCAGTAACAATTACCTTGTGTAGATGCCAAAACCAAATATCAAATGACGATTGAAATATCCCCAAAACAAGGCTACAGTGGCCAGTGCAGTGATTGCAAAAGAATCAGAGAACTCTAATACCCTGGTTTCACGGGAGAAGAAGTCGGTAAAGAAAACTCGTTAAGTCCTGTGACGTATGTTTGTGACGTAAGCCGAACGACTTGTCTGACCTCGACCGTTTACACGGGAGAGAAGAAAAACCAGTTAGACTGCAATGCATCCTGGGATCGAGTTGTTGTGCAATGCATCCTGGGATTGTGCAAAACAAAAATGGCGCCAACCACAAAGTCATTGTTTCACAGCAAGGTCAAAAACAAACGTTTGTTTTTATGTTTATAATGTCGCAGCTTCAGATGCTCGACGGGTAAAATACAGCAATGTAAGATATTATTTGAAGCCTATAAGCATTATCAATTTTATTCTTCACTTCTTCCCAGCTTTTCTCAATTTTATATGTTTCCTGTAATTCCATTTTCTCATATATGCGACGATTTCATTTCATTATCCGTAAATCGTCGATATTTTCCCGCCACATTTCAATTAATGTCACCGTCCCTCCCTCTGTCCATTCAGTGTGGTGTTTCCGTTGTGGAGCTGTTAACAGGCTAGCAGCCATGTTTGAAACGACTTTTCTCGGTATATCGACTTCTCACAACTCGGACAGTGCTACCGACTTCCGCCCTGGCTGATCACATGGTGCTCAAAACCGAGAAAATGCGAGAAATCCAGTTTTTAGTCGTTCCGTGAAACCAGGGTATTAGGAAACCTTATGTCCACTGCGAACTTATTAGGGAATAGAGGGAAACAAAATAGCCAGACTTTGATGTGAAAAGGACAGTAATTTTCTTATTTTAAAGAGATTTTTAAAAGAGATTAATATCTAATCAACATTATGATTTTTTTTTAAATGTAACATAATTATGTAAATCAGTTTGGATAATTATTGTTATTCATTAAAATTAAATATAATAAATACCAGCAAAAAAAGAAAATATTGGAACTTTGAGTTAATCGATCTCTTTCTGTTTCCTAAGTCAATATGATTTGTTCAATTGCCTTGACTGCTAAGTAATCTTAAATTGCTCTAGATGTTTCCAATATTTTAAATTTAAGGCAATTTAACAAGAAATCGTCTGCTTATAGCAGGAGTTCTAAACATTTTTATTTCCCTCTTTCATTTTACAACCATTTTCACGAATGCAGAAACGCATTACTTCAAAAGAAAATTGGTCATTTCATCACGTTCTTTTTGAACTGCTTCGAATCGAATTCCCGCAAGAAATGGCTTTTCCAATTGTAAAAAGCTTTATTTACTCAAACACTTAAGATGTGCTTGCATAAACACATTAAGCCCTCAGTAAACAATAAAGCACGGAGAAAATAGTTAAAAGATATACATTTCATTGAACCTTGAAGTCGTTGTTAGCATTTCAGGGTATCAATTCGTAATTGATATTGTTCACTGGCATCTCTTAATGATTTGTAAAAAAAATCACATAACTCCGTAATTTTTCAAATAGACACAAAAATTAAAGCCGGCTTAATCTTTTACTTGAAGGCAGTTTGTTATTTCTTAACCAGCCTTAATAATTAATACATTAGTTAGGTGATCTTAATGTAATAGAATAGTAGGCCCTGTCGTACCAAATGTTGTAGATGTACTTTCTTGAAACTATTTATTACTAAATCGATTCTGTGAAATTATTTGTTTTTTAAATTACTTCAATTACTTAATTTCATTAAATTAAAAAAAAAAAAAATTGGTAAGCTGTCCAATGTTTTTTACAGTGCAAACAGTAACTCTAAAAACATTAAAAGGTGTGAGCAAAAACTAATTATATACAGGATGTCATTTGATGACCTTGGGATATTTACATAGAGAACATAATTAGTCAAAAAGCACGAATGTCAGCCGACGATGCAGTGCTCTTCATTTATTGTCTAGTAGTTTGTTTGCTCATTTGTGTGGGGGTTTTTTTTCTTTAAATTGCTTCCCTGATGCTTTTTAGTTTTAATTATTTGCCTTTTACTTATTTTTTTTTTATTTTCTATTTTTTTTAATTTAAAACAAATGTAATCTAATTCTTTATAAATTCTAATTCCTTCGGAAGGATTTTGAAACCAGTCTGAGTAGTTGTTTATATACTAAGTAGATAATGTTCTTTCCTAAAGAATTTCATGAAGATATAAATTTATTACCAGAAATCTCCAATCGGGGATGTCTACTTTCATAATAGGAATATATTACAAATCATGGTTAAATTTGAAGTTTCATATGATGTGGCAGTTTGTGGATGACCAAATGTTCCAAAAATATGAAATTACAAAAAAATTACAAAGCTAATTTAGTTTTTGTATCTCAAGTGGCTGGACATACTTCTTTTATCCAGATAAGTTAGATAAGTTAAGTTAGTTAGATAAGATAAGCGGTGCAAGACTTTTTTTTTTCTTTTAGATGAGCCATTGAAAATTCTCCGAAATAGAGACAAAGTTATCCCGCGAACGTTGGACTTCCTCTCGACCTCCTTTCAGTCCATGGTTGAGGATCTACGTCTCCTACGCCAGCTCAGGCTTTTATGTTCTTTAAACTTAACTTACACATTCAGATTTTCTAAAATTATAAACTTAGTGGTAGAAATTCGTACTATTTCAAAATCTCAAAAATCAGATAAAAAATGACAACCCAGTTCAATGTTATAACAAATTGTACGTCCTAATAATTGAACAAAATGGTAACAAAATGGTTTTCGAGGTGCGAAATCTTTTTGGTTCCTTTCTGTCTTCCCTAGTTACCATTTTGTACAATTCAATGCTGTTCAAATATAATGCAATTTGCAAGTAACAGAATACTTTAAATCTTAAAACAAAATTTCTGAATCATAAATCAGTAAAAAACAAACAAACAAACTGTTGAGGCACAGTAAAATGAACATCACCGCCAGTAAATATAGAGATTAAACAATAGCAGTAAGAACTCATTGCACAATAAAATCCATTGACAAGTTCATCAATTTGACAGACAGGTGTGGGAAACACGTTTTTAGAACAAATCTTCTAATGAAAAACATTTGTAAACTGTTTGTGTTTTATCTCTTTGATAGCAGAGTTTTTCCAAAAGTTTCTGAGGTTGATTGGACATACACAGGATTGATTGAATTTGATCGCTATTTCTGAAGTGCAAAAGAAAAGATGGAAAAATGAAAAAGAATATTGCTCAATGATAGGGAAAAAAAAAAAATAACCAACTTGAAGCCCAGATGTCTGATAATATTCCTGGCAAAGATTTAAAAGAGGAAGAGCAGCTCTTTTCAAAAGAGAGGAGGGGTCTGTTTTGGTTTGGTTGGCATTCACATGAAACGAAGGAATCAATATTACTTTTCCTTGTGATAGAACAGATGCTACATATATATATATATATATACATTGGGAAGTCATCCTTTGCCTTTTCTTCAGATTATAGACTGTGATTTCAAGTGGACAATACCAAAGTTCGTACTTTACAGATATATTGTACTTATCAGGGAATTCTAACTTGTGCTTTTGAAATGTCCATTACTCTCATCTGATTATTATCACATGGATTTTATGCTATTTCAGCAAAACGATAAATTTTATGAATCTATATTACTAAAATCTTTTATTTCTCTGTCTGTGTGTCTGTCTGTCCGGCGCAGTTTTCTGTGAGAATGAAAAATAGAAAGAACTTTTTCAATGAAACATCCGCGACAGGAATCGAACCTGCAACCTTCTGATCC
>JAFIDM010009631.1:95855447-95879401 GCA_023159025.1 Thereuonema tuberculata | reverse complement strand
GTAGTTTATATTTTTACTTTCAGTCCAAAAAAAAAAAAGAAAATAGTTTTTGATTAGGACCGAGGATCATCTGTTTTACTTGGTTTTGATAGCGAACTGTGCAGAATGTCTCCTAGTAAGAAATTGAGGGCAAGAATTTAATTGTCAAAATAAGTTATTGTAGCCTCGAATACATTTAATGCGTAAACAAGAAGTTTCTGATAGGAATTAAAGTCTAATTTCGTTAAAAAGATTATTCTTATGTTTTTTATTTACATTTCTTTCTTTCTTCCTTTTTTCTTTTAAAGTCCTGAAAATTAAACAAAAGAAAACTCTGTTTTCAAACTACAATATCTGCTGAATATAGACAATTCAAATTTTCCATTTTCTGTAAAAAAAAATGTACAGTAGAACCTCATTATAACGGACCCTATTACAACGGACGTCGCTTATAATGGACAGTTTTAAAAAAAATTGGCAGCCTACAATTAAGGTGAGCGAAGTGAAAGGCCATTTAAATTTTGTTATTCAATATGTTGAACAATCGGCAAATGAAAATGTGTTTTCATTTATGAACACTTACGGCACCTCCGTCAGTTATTAACTGAAGAAATAAGCAGCAAACAAAACCAGCAGAAAATAAATTATTTTTTCAAACCAATGAATGTAAGCAATCAACACGAACCAGGACCTTCTTGTTCTAAAGATTAATGCAGTGTATACATACACATCTTTTTCAATTCAACCTACTGTGTTGAAGGCTGTTTTTTATTTGATGTATAATAAACACTTTTTATAGATAATTATTGTACTTTCATTAATGTACATCCTGCTGCATTACACCCCTGTAAGAATTATTTGTTATAAACCGGACTTTCATTAAAACGGACAACCTTCAGCCCCTATTAGTCCGTTATAATGAGGTTCTACCGTAATTAAATTTGCTTTAATTACTGAAATTGCTTAAAGCAGATTAACTTTAATCATATCAAGCCTCGCACTAATAATGGATTACTTATAAGGATTAATATCCATTGTTTAAGACATCGTTAGAAATCTACTGTTTAATTTTTAATTCTTTTCTATGGGAATTTCTAGCTCTCTGTCTTTATAAGTAGTTCTTGTCTTTAGGTTATATTTTCTTTTTGTAAAACTTAGATCTTCTGTAGTCCTTAAATATGGATACCAAGTTTCAAGAGGATCCATCCAGTAATAGTTGTTAGAGGGAGGGAGGGGAATTGATTTGATGAGCTTCACTTTCCTAGGAAAACAGGCTAGAAAATGTTTTACATGAGAAGTTTTAAGAAGAAACACCGTATTTGAAAGAGCTGATTAGTTATTTTTCCTGCTTTCAACAAACTTATAAATAAGGGAAATAGAATAAAGATGTTTTTCAATTTGTCATTACATCAGCAAAATGTCAAAGAATGTTGGGGAACAAAGCTTTCCAATCAACAAGAAAACTATAACTTCAATGAGTAGAAAACAACTCATCGTCACAGGAAAGAAACCACAAAGAGAAGGTTTTACTGTGAATAGAGAAGTCAAGCAGAAAACAAATCAACTTAATATGAAAGGCTGAGAAAAGGAATTGCAAGTAAGATGTGGAAGACAAATTGCTTTGTTTGCCAATCGACAGACTGAAGAACCGATTACTAGATATTATTATAATTACTAGTCGGCTACCCGTCGCTTCGCTCCGGAAGCCTCCGCATATGTAACGGAAAACAACTTTTTATTTATTAAAAAAACACACACACACAAATTACATCAAGTAAACTAAAACTAAAATTTTTTAAAAGCTTTTTTTTTAATTTAATTTTTGATGTCTATATTCTCTCAATCTACGACTTCTTTTAGAACCAGCGTGGAAATCATATATCTATGATATATTTTTATTTTTTATTGAGATTAGAATGTAGTCCTCGTGGTCTAATGGCTAAGACGTCTAACTTCGGAGCACAAGGTTGCATGTTCGATTACCGTAGTGAATTTGTAGAAATTATTTCTATTTTCACAAATTACAACAATTGCACCAGACAGACAGAGAAATAAAAGCTTTTAGTAATATAGATAGATATACTTTTCAGTGGTTTTTGAGTTACAAATAGTATTGGTTTTTAAGTTACAAATAGTGCTTCTTTCTTTATTGACTCTTTTTTTAATTACAATTGAGACCTTTCAGTGGTTTTTGAATTACAAATAGTGATGGTTTTTGAGTTACAAATAGTGATTTCTCAGTATTCTATCTAATAGAAATAGTACTTCTTTCTTTCTTGACTCTTTTTTTTTATTCAAACATCTCCCGTGTACACGTGCTTGTTTTTCAATATCACATAGAATTTGGTTAAGTAAGAATATTATTATATTTAAAATATTCCAACATTTCGGCAATTATAGTTCTAATTATCATTTCCGAATTAAAAATAAACATACGGATCGGAAATAAATAAAAAATCTTGAGATTCAAAAAACAAAAAGGTTGAATTCAATCATTATTGATTGGGGGAAGGGGAAGGACACATAAGTCAAAATACAATATAAAGTGAGCAGTAGTCACCTTGGCCTAATGGATAAGACGTTTGACTTCGGATCAGAAGGATGTAGGTTCAATTCCTGTCACGGACGTTCCATTGTAAAAAATATTTCTATTTTCCATTCGCTCAGGAAATTGCGCCGGACAGACAGACAGATAGACAGACAGACTGACAGAGAAATAAACGATTTTAGTAATATAGATTATTCAGCAATGTCTTAAATACATTTCACTTCTGAATAATAATTATGAGATAACTTGCATTTTTATTGCCTCTCCGTAGATGAGATTTACAAGAGGTCTCTGAGATTTACAAGAGGGGGCTCCTATTTTTTTCATCAAATTATTTAGAAGAAAATATGATGAAAAAAATAGGAGCCCCTCTTGTAAATCTCAGAGACCTGTAAAGGATACTGAAGATGTAGGCTTCAAGCACATGACTAATAAGAAATGCAGCGACCCATTTGGGAGCTATTGTGATAGTGTGATAGTGGCTATTGTGTTTGTCCAGTCCGTCCGTCCATGTCTATCCTCCCTAACAACTCCCGAACGGAAGGTCGGATCGGCAAACGGACTTCACCATTGTGTTTAGAGGCCAAAACATCGTAGGAATGAAGTATTTTCTGGGGTCAACGCCCCCCCCCCCCAATTTTCGAGATATTTGGCATTGTTGTCATTGAATTTCCGCTGTTAGCTTAAATGTTAGAAATACAAACATTTCATTTCGTTTGTGAGCTATAGCTTGATGCGTAAAGTCTTGATGTGCTGGAGATGGTCAGTTCGAATCCGCATGTCTACTGTTTGTTTTTTTTGTTTTGTTTTTCTCTTAATCTTTTTTTCTCAATGTCTGCGTGGGTTTTTGTTTTTTTGTTTGCTTTTCTTATTTTCCTAACTTTTTTTTTCCTTACGTTAATGTATTTTCTTTTTTAATTATTATTTTTAAGTTTTGTTATTAATATGGGTCACCCTTAAATTTATGCTTTAGCACAAAATTATATTTACTTGTTTTCCATTTCTTTATGAGATGGAAGCTGTAACTATTTCGTGTATAGATAGATATAGATAGTAGATAACAAAAGACTTGTTGACTGACTATAGAAAGCAATCAAATAGTGTGATTAAATACAATGAGAAGAAAGAGAAGTATTACGATCCCAGTAGCAGAAACGATGTCCTAGTCGGACCACAGACATTTCGCCTTCTTCGAACCATCAAATAAAACGGCAGATAGACTACTATCTCTAGAAGGTAAACGAAATGAAGAAATATGGACAAAAATTCTTTAATACTGTGTATAAGTATATGTAGTCTATTTGTCTTGATATTTCTTGCGATTGCTTCTGTTTTGTTGCTGAGATTTGAGAACCGTGAGAATCGCAAATGGCTGATATTTCTCCGCTTTCATTACTGAAACTGTCCTTTGTAAGTTAGATTTTATTACAAAAGATATCTGAAAATGAAGGATGGGGTGATTGACTATCACTAGTTTTCTTCTAATTATAGATTCTCATAGAAAAGTGAGGTTGATTTGAATGAGGACTTGCCCAGGAAAAACTAGGAGACTTTTATGCCTCCTTTCGAATTTGAATATCTCAATAATTGATGTAAATATAAATAATTGATGTAAATATAAATAATTGATGTAAATATACCAATAAGTTTGAGTCTGTTAATGATTGCCTTATGTATTTCTGGGTTTCAAAGATATCGTATTATTATACAAATAGTAAAAACCAAAATGTCTTTGCTGTACCTACATTTATTAGCACAAATTAAATCCGTCGTACACTAGTCAGAGACCTTACTGAATTGTCAGGCGTTAGACGAAATATATCCAGTGTGAAAAAGAAAATCTTTTGATAGTTCCAAAATGCTAAATCTAGTTTTTTTTTTTAACAGTGTGTTATGTTACAAATATTGGGAAGGTGATTTGTATAATATTTTAATTTTAATTATTATTGCAGTTAGGTGAATTTATGAAAATTGTGATTTCTATACAATTCGAAAAAAAGCGATTTCCACATTTTTTGATGAAAAATTGCCATCGAATAGATGGTGCGCTATTTGTAAGACAACAACACTTAAGAAGATCACATGATCATTGTATTTACGTATATTCAAGTTTGTTGTCAAATTGTTTTATCTTAACGATCCGTAGCTTTATTGTCGAACGTTTATGAGTAAGACCTTCTGTGCAATGTTTTAAATAAGTGGAAAGCACAGCTGTTTCTTCATTATCAGAAATCTACCTCATACCATGTCACTTACGGAAAATATGAACTATGATGAAGATACTGATGAATAAACGTTGAATACATATTTATGTATGTGTACTACTCATTTTCTTTATTTCTGTTTTGTAACTACAGTAAAACCTCGTTCAGTCGTCACCCGGATAAGTCGTCACTCCGCTTAAGTCGTCGTTTTCCTTTGGTCCCGACAAGGTCTCATAGACAATAATGTAAAAATAACCCTCTTTTACTCGTCACCAAATTTAATTCTACTCCGGATAACTCGTCACCCTCAAAAATGGCGAAAAGCATCTTTATTCTCAATTTTGCCTGCTATCTTTTCAGCCCCGCCCCTTCACTCTAAAGAAAACCTAGCCTTTAAGGGGAATTTTCACGTGGGAAATTCACTTGGGAAATTACACACTTCTCGCTGCGACTCTTGTCAACAGCAGACGTTTTTCTTGACCGTTACTGAGTGTGATTTTATTTCATAGCGAGTAAACCCCGAAGATTTAAAAGCGATCGAAATTGTTTTTCTTCCTCCAAATGTAACTGCACTTCTTCAGCCTTTAGATCAAGGGATAATTCTTGACTTTAAACGAAAGTACAAAAAAATGCTTGTAAAGGACATGATGAAAGCCTTGGATAGGAACGAAAAGCTAGAAGTTTCGGTTTTAGATACGATTAACTATGTGCACAAAAGTTGGAGTTCCATTTCATTACAAAGTGTTTCGAATTGTTACCAGTAATCAGCACCTTCATCAATCAACACTGTTGGATTATTTTAATGCCAGTAAAAGAAAATAAAATGTGGTAAGTATAAAATGTGTTTTTTTTATTTTTTTATTTTCCACTCATTCATTTGCATGTATTGATTTCTGAAAATCTTGTTTTTCTCATCGAATCCTACAGCAATTCATAAAAATATTGTATTTCAATGTTTTGTTGTTTTTTTTCAAAAATGCCTACTCCGCTTAAGTCGTCAAAAATGTTCGGTCCCTTGAGTGACGACTTAACGAGGTTTTACTGTATTATTGTTTTCATTAAAATTAAGAAGTATGATTTCTTGTTTTCTATTCTTATTTTTTTTAAAATTTAATTTAAAGTCATGTATCGTATAACGCATACAAACATTATGGTGATGTATTGCAAAGACCATTCCATATTTAATACATGGTTTTAGACCATTCCATGTTTAATACATGGTTTTAATGCTCTAAAATGGCTGCTAACGTGTACGATACGTATTGTAAAAGCTGAGCGATGCAAGATACACATAACGAACAACGTTTGAAACTGTGAGTTGCTGAACTGCTATTTCTGAATGGATCATGAATGTAAAAGAAGTTCAATGAATACAACTTCACTTACATTTGAAGGAGCAGAGAGATCTCTGAAATGAAACTCTACTGTAGTTTAAGTAAATCTATATTAAAACGGTTATGAAATAAAAATCATCTGAGATTTGCCCTAATTTTAGAAAAGAGACTGCAAGACCCCAGAAGGACGATTACAA
This sequence comes from Thereuonema tuberculata, assembly GCA_023159025.1. NCBI lineage: Eukaryota > Metazoa > Arthropoda > Chilopoda > Scutigeromorpha > Scutigeridae > Thereuonema > Thereuonema tuberculata. The sequence goes on along the minus strand of JAFIDM010009631.1, from coordinate 95,873,139 downwards.
ATTGGCCAATATTTTAGAGACGAGAACCCAGAGGGAATGGGACGAGGGTGGGGTTTTAATTGCTCCCCCTGGCGTTAACAGTACCATTACGGAAGAGGAACAGTAATAATGACGAAATAAAAATTCATCTTATAAAAGTGGCGAGATTTGGTGCAAAATGCATGAAAATTAATTAAAACTATGAAGCGTCGCACTTAGTATGTCTGGGATGCACAAGGGACACGTGACCATGCAAATGAAGGCAAAACAAGTGGAGAGTAAGAAATTCTCTCAAATGCGAAAACGTTCTCCATCTTCTCCTTATAAATGATATGGCACAGTAGTAGGGCTGAAACTGTAAACCATTTAGCTCACATAATTCTAATTATGCAATTTATGTGCCAGGCTTATTAAAAAAGATGAAAGAATCTCTATTCCAATGTTAACTGAATTTTAACTATTCTGAAAAAGGATTCTTAAGAAATTAAATGCTAATAAGAAATAATGTTCACATTCGAAGATTGTTGCTTATTGCTATTTACTAAAGCAGAAATATTGAAAGTTTAAAATAAAGTTATCCAGGAAATAATTACGAATGACAATCATCTTTTAAATTTCAGCTTGATATCATAAATATTATTTTGCTATTGTTCCACAAAGTTTCAATATAGCTTAGTCTTAAATAAAAATAATAAATCCTTATTCGCCATCATAAGAGAAATACCTATATATGTAAAAAACTTTTAAACAATTTTGAAATTGGAGAAAGATATCTCAGTACATCTGATTTTGTGCAGTACTACTTAAATCTACTTGCTCTGTCTATAAGTCATCTAAATGTTTTTTTTTTGTTGCAGATATAATTAAACAGGATTAGAAAATGCTATGCGTTATTGAAGAACATCCAATGAGAGTTCTCTCAAAAACGTTAGACAAGTGCTTGAGAGAATAAATTCTAAACTTCCACCCCTACCTGTACAATGTTGGGTCTTTTATTACAGGCATGGGCTTACCATTTATATGTCAGTCTCGCTTTTCTGATTATGGAGGTTAACTCATTTCCGTTCCATTCTTTTTTCACTCATAAGGAGAAAACACAGCCTGTATATCAGGAATTCGATGCCCATTTGTGAGATGAAGTATGCATTGAGTACTTAAAAAAAAAAAGGGCTTGGGGACCAACACTCTACGAATTTATTTGACATCTTTTAATTGATTTTCAAGTATTAGCTAATTAACTTTCTGTTGTTCGATTCCACAGGAAATGTAGTAGAATGCTTAAATAGGGGATCCGAAACTAAAGATCCAGGGTTGGATTCTGCAATTTTTTTTTCTTTTCTTTTCTTTTATTTTCTGTATATTTTTTTTTTCTACTTTCTTTAAGATAATGATTTTTTTTCTGTTATGAATATCACGCAGAAAACTAACATACACTTAGAATAGAGAATACAATGAGAATAAACAACATTCTCCTTAACTTTTTTTTTTAATTAGAAATACTTTAATTTAGAAAAATAACATTAAACATATATAAATACCTAATTTAATTAATTTTTTAAATCTTATCTTCTTTCTTTCCTATACTAAATACGCTTTTCTCTAGGCATTTTGTTAATATTATTAAAATTTGAACCATTAACATTTATGAATATGAATTCTAAGTTTATTCATTTAATAATTAATAATTATTAATAATGTAATATGTATACTGTGCATAAATAAAATGGTTACGTTGCCTGATAAGCAACGTATGTAACATTCTACCGAATGAGATATTTGTACTGATTAATTCTTAAATGGTCATATTTCTTTTATAAACATTAATTAATTTAATATTTTTAATTAAAATTATTTACGTTATAATTTAAATTAGGAAAAATTAATTTTTTTATAAATATTTTATGTATAAATACTGAATTGTATTTTAAGGATTTTTGTTGACCAGTTCATAAGTTCAGCAATTACTATACTTTCATTTAGGTAAGACGGGTGATGTGCTGACAGAGAAATCTCAGAAAAGTCCCCTGAAGCACATTTGGTAAGCTGACCCCCCCCCCCCCCCAATCACAAATTCAAAAACGGACAATTTAGTTTATTTATGAAGGTTTGTTCCGAAGAAGTAATATTAAAAAATATCTAATCATAGGAGAGGAGGAGTCTTATATTCTCTGATCTCGATATTAATTTGATATCTAGGGCTTACGGAGTTACAAAATAGGAATATAACATTAATTTTAACTACCATTTATTATTTTTGCTAGGAATCTATAAGACTATTTGGCAGTCTTATATTTCTCAAAGAAGAAGCTTATTAATATTTGACAATTCAACTTAGATTCATTGTAAAGTCTATGTATTTAATATATTTTAATTTATATTTTGTACATGATTATTATAAACCATTCATTGCATTAATGAAATTTAACTTAAATGATTATTACAGGATTTTCTAAGTTCTTAAGTTATTAAATCAGTTGGTGAGTTTGGTAATATTGTAAGCAGAATGATGTACCTTACGAAGTTACACTAATTCAACTGTTTTTTACCTGTTAATATTTTCTTCTTTCGTAACTTAAGTAATTTAACGTTGAATTTATTACAATTCATCGTGATTCATCGTGATTGCACGTAACCATTTGCAGAATTAGGTTAACGATCACTCTTGTAAGAATAAGTTTTGAATTTTAATTACGCACATAATAGCGTTTGTTTGTTTGTTCATTTAAACGTGTGTATGTGGGTTTTGTTTTTGTTTTCCCTTAGAAATCATAGGTGGTTAGGATGTGTTTAGGATTAGAGGTTTTAGGTAAGTGATAATTTGCGAGTCCCTATAAGTTTAAATATAAACTCGAGGTCACATTTTCTATTAGTTTTTTGTAAACTGCGAGGCCAACACAAAGATCTCGATTGCCTGCTAAAACCTCTATGTGAACTAGAAATCGAATACTTCCAGTTCTCTCAAAATGTTCCGAGAGTCTTCTTCTTTCTTTTATAACATTAGCTAATTTTTATTGGTTATAAAGGCATTGAGACTTAAATTCTATTTAAAATGAGATTTTTTTAGCTTAATAAAGCAAAAAAAGTAATAAGATTCAAATCGGCTAAGATACTTTAATAAAATTATAATATCCTATTTTCTATAATATTCGAGGTTTCTTAAACCAATTAATAAAATTTTGGTCAACCAATATATGAGTAATTGCTTTCCAATTCATCGCTATTTACATTAACTTCCCTTTTGGATAATATCGTGGAAATCGCTCCTCATCCATCATCGGAATGAATGGAACTTGTGCAAAGCCTATGATCGAGTGAATTCCAATCCGTCAGCCTCGTTCTCGGAGGGATTTGATAGAGTAGACTCACCCCAACTCTCAGTCGTTAAAGTGAGTCAGTCGCCATTAAAACAAACAACCCTTTCATCCCTAGAGGGCATTGTTTTCCTTTTTAATGTAATAGGCTTAACGCAGCGGAAGAAAAGAAATCACTGACTCCAAATACTCGCATACTTTTCATCGCTATCTGTGACGGTAATGGCTTTGAAGTGTTGACTTGTTGCCTTATCTATTGGAGGTAAAGGGTTCCGACCGAGGTCTTCCTGCGATGGATTGCAATCCCTGATGAGCCTTGAAATTTTTTCTTTTCTTTATTTGTTCTGGCTATTTAGGATTTTTTTTTTTAGTTATTGATAAAGTGATTGAAAATGATCCTCCTTATCTTCGATTATTATCAGCCTGCAAGCATAGCTCCGAAAAGGCTATTATAGTTTTGGTCCCACACTGGAATGTAGTGGCTCTCAAAAAGCGTTCAAATTTTAACTAGATTACGGTGAAAGTAGAAAATACTGAATGAGGAAGAGATCGGAGATGGATGTTTTATCTGGACTATAAATTTCAATCCCATAATGCTATTTGAAGATTTTTAATCCTTTTAGAAGCTTGAAAAATTACCGATGATTGTAATGTTTTTAAGTATAGTTTGTTTTCATTTCTTTTTTTTTTCAAAAATATTTGTCAAATCTAAAACTCAGTCCCACAGGGGATCAAATATTTTAAATGGAAATTTAGAAAAGTGAAAAAAAAAAAAAAAGTATAGTAATTCTTAAATGTCTGTTGATCGCAAAATCTAAGGATATATATAAAAACAGCAAAGATTGTTTTAAACGAAACTGCTTCAAAAAAACAAAAGCAGGAAAATACAAAAACACAAAATAGTTTTGTAAGATTTCTTTTGTTAATAAAAAGAGTTTTTGTAAGTTTTACTATATTACTTGGTGTATTTTGTTTATTGATTATAGTTTTGTAAGTGTTTTTTAGTGTATTTGTTTGTAAGTGTTGTAAGTTTTAAAACTTAACGGAATCATAAGTTGCTGTAATCTCATGTTCAGTTAAAAAAAGACTTATTTTTAAAATTCATTTAGTAGTTCACAAAAAATGAAGATAGAAAGACTTGTAATGGCTTCGAATAGAGGACTCAAGGGTATCGTTTTTGCATTGATTGTATTGAATCTGCGGTTCTTTCGATTTGTAATAAAAAAAAAAAAATCCAAAGACATCAAAGCCGGAAATAAGGAGGATTGTTATTTCCCGTAGCAACAATTGAAGTTTCTGAATGGTTTTTTCAATTTCAATATCTTCTGAGGCTGGAGCTGATGTCTCATCATAATTGTATCGAAATTCATTATCAAAAAAACTAATTCTCAGTGCAAGACAATCATCTCTATAACCTGTGAATCATAAAATCCCGACCTCTTGTAAAAGATGGGAGACAACTGAAATCCTCACAAAAATACCACAAAACATGGTTACTAATTATGTTTTTGTTACTAAGCTCTAAAAATGATTTAAGGATATTAAAATAGTTTACTTTGCAGCTACAGAACCAAATAAAGTAGAATAAAACAAACAAACAAAAGAAAGCGCTAGACATATAAGCACAAACTCAGTTCATACACTGACAATATAACGACTTCACAGCGTTCGTAGGGCTAAGAAATCAAGTGATCGGAAACGCTGTTCTTCCCTAATTGTTTAACGCTAAATTTACTCATTATTATTATTACTATTATTTTACTAACATATTATAAGCATTTCATACAACAGAGAGCTGATAACTAACCTTATTAATATTTATTTTCATTTCAGAGTTGTTTGTTGAGTAATAAATTTTTCAACTTAATCCCAATACCTTTTAATACTTTACATCGATTTCTTTAGGAAATTTCTTTATTTCAGTTGGTTAGCTGTTAGCCATTCATGTACCGGCTTCTCTGCTATACTCCATAGCGGATGTTTGCAAATGAAACTTGATGCGTTGATAAATGATGATGGTGCATATTCTTTCTTGAAGGACTTTAATAGATCTTTCTACCACGAAACACTCTTTCTACACTCTTTCTACCAACAAACAAAAAGACAGACGATTGTTTCACGTTCTAAGAGTGGCACGAAGACTAAGCAGATAAGTAATAAGATTAGATAGATGAAGACTTGATACTAACAATACTTTCGAGATCTTCATTTCCACTGTTTGGTGAAATTCCAAACTGTGAAACATTCCTGCTTTAATGTTTATCTTATAATTTCTCCATCATTAGCATAGAATCTAACTTTAAATAAAGTCGAAACAAGTATTTTATCACGGAATGTCACGATAGTTCAACAATGAATAACCGTAACAAGCTGAAATATTGGTAATAGATTTAGGCTAATCAATATGAATTTCTTAATGATTTTGAAACAAAATTCGAAATATAAGGAAGGGAAGCTTGAGGGTACATATACTATCTCCTTTATAATTATATATATATTTTTTTTTCGAAAGTCAGCAAGTAAACCCTAATTTTGTTGTTTGTTAGAAAGATAAATGTAGTATGGAGTATTAGTAATTATGTATGCTTTGATAAATATCGAAATCACATGAATAATTTACGTAAAGAGCGCTAATTGATCAGGCTTTGGTTACTGTAATAACAACAAAGTAACATGAAATAATAAACTTTTCTTTTCAATATTGATATACATTCTTGCATTGTTTTATTGTTGTTCTAAGTTTTACTTAAAATTGTTTGTATAAGTTTGCATTCTGTCTTTTTTTAATTGGCAATGTCTTTTTTTTTACAGCATTTATCACATAGGCATTCTATTCTACTGTATATTAAGCCTCACTAGTACTGCCGCGTATTGTCCATGCCGTAGAATTAACAAGTGATCATAGACACTCGGAAGAAGAGAAAGAGAAGAATAAAAAAGATGATAAACACAAGAAAGGAAAAATCCACACCGGCTGATTCGAATCCAAATTCAAAAATACTTGTCCATTTAGTAGACTGCCCAGACCTCTCGGCTATGCCTAAAGTCTCAAGTAAGTATAACTTGAATATATTTGACAACAGTTTTGAGTGGTTGTTACTTTGTGACGTCATTTTTGAATACAATTGAAATATATTTCCTTCTATGGTTACGATTACATCGATGAAATTGGAATTGTGACGAAAATATTTGTGTCTTTTAGAGGTTTGTTGCTATCAATCGTTGGTCATTTGTCAATTTACTGTCACTCTATACATCGAGTTTTGAAGTTGACGACAATGCTATGAACGTAGTAATGAAAATATTGCATTATGATATTCAAGCAGCACAAAAAGCTTAATCAATTTCAGGTATTTTTTGAAACTATCGAAATATAATTCATTTTTTGTTTATTCTACAGAAATGAAATAAAAAAAAAGCTAGATTAAGCTTACTTTTTTTTGGTTATTATATTTTAGATTTTGTAGGCAATAAATAAATTTGTTAAAATGATATTCTGCCAAATCTTGTAGTTGGAAATCCGTATTCCTGTAAACCTGGCGGCTAAAAAAGTTATGAAATGTACAGTTTGTGCTGTGACGATTTCAAATCCACTACAGGTTCGAATTTATTTTTTAAATTACAGAAGATAGAATCAGTACAGAATAAATATATATACTGTATACAAATCAGTAGATATTTATTTATTCTTTTGAACATACTGAAAGAATGTTACAAATCTGATATAAATGACGTTACACAATTGTTATATTTTATTTTTTCCAAAGAAGAATACAAAAACAAACAAACCACATTTGCAATGGATTCGCTGGAACTTTTCATTCGAAAGCTTTAACCGATAAGTCACTCGAAATGGGATTCCTTGTGCTCTTATTTATGATAGTAAATTATTATTAATATTATTTGATTAACTTTGTCATTTTCTAGGATACCAAGATCTAAGGATCAGAAAGCCGAGATCTGTGTATTTTTATTTTGTTTACAAACTTACAAGAAAAAAAAAATCCCAATCAATTCAGCAACATCGATCTGCAACGTTTCTTTATCAGTGATACAAAAGGGACCGGTTTTTTTTTTTTTTTTATCTTGGAGTTTCATGGAAGGCAGAAGCCACTATTTGAATTTAAAGACCATTCTATAGTCCAGTTTTTTTAATCATTATCTTTTTTATTTTATTTTTTATTGGAATGTATCAATAAATTTTTTTGTTGAGTACTCGAACTCCACCCATAAATTACACAGGCTTGCAAATTCGGATCATTAAAAATTGTCTACAATATTTTGACTGATTTAAAGACTATTCTATGATCCAGTTTTTCTAATCATTATCTTTTATTTTTTTATTGGAATGTATCAATATTTTTTTTGGAAGGCGACGTTGTTTCAAGACAAACACAGGAACAAACTTTCAAGCTTATTATATAGATAAATACTTTATCCTCCGAAATCCGAGTCTTGGATTTCTGATATCTTTCTTTGAAAATGCTGCATATGTAATGACTTTGTGCATCTATAAATAAGTAAATAAATAAATAAATAAATAAATAAGCTAAAGCTAAATAAGCTACGTTTACGTGACCTTTGGGGTCGCGGGAGGTAAGGCTCCTGGCGTTCCGTGACCAATTTATGTATAAATAAATATATACTGTATAGAAAACTGGAAAATTTATTTTATTTTATTAAACAAGAAAATATAGATGATTCTCCTTACAATAACTCTTGCTTCTCAAATTGTTTTGAGCAGTGGAGATGGCTATACCAAAATTAAACTTTGAAGCATCGTTTGCTTTTATTATTATTTTTTTTTCTTAATTTTCACTTAAACTTGCTTTGAGTTCGCCTTGGAATCTGATTCCCGAAACAATATTTGTTTTATGCAAGAAAAGCATTGCCCTGAAACAGGACATCAGTGTTGGCAACCATTAAAACTTTGTTATCAGAAATGGTTCAGTGAGAAGTCAGTAATAAAGGGAGTGATCAAGAGTCCCTACAGTCCATTAATAGACTAAGGTAATTGATTCAAGAACTCATTTTCATTCTATATGATATTGTGACCGCTTCGTCTATTGATTTCGGCCCAATTGAGCAATTTGGGATCTTACAGGGACTTCCAATCAAAAAACCTTTAACACAGTAAAATGATTTAATTTGCAATCTTTGTAAATAATCAGCTAGCTGATCGAAACATCTATTTTAATGTATTAAATGTATTTCAATTTTAATTTGTGTGTTGGCTTATTATTTTATTCAATTAATTTACATACGTTAAATTTATTTCTTACGAACTTCCAACAAAGAAAAAGTTAAAGGAAAACTAAATTTATTTTTAAGGCTAACAACAATTAAAAGTATAAAGTTTACTCAAACAGCTAAGACATAAAAAAAAACAAAAACAACAACAACAGGCGAACAATTAAATCACCGATGAACATCATCATTAAAGACACCAAATGTTATCATAGAGAATCTGCAGCATTTAATTCTATTTTGTTACTATTTCTTATTAAAAAAAATTACCCTTTAATTCACTCCAATGCTTATTAGGCTTCTGAAAGACGCCTTATATCCCCGGTTTGTCTGTCTGTGGACACTTATCCCACAATGCTTCGCAACGGCTTCTGTTAGCTCAGTTGTAGGTGGCTTGAATGTTGAATGTTGTAGGTGGTCTATTAGCTCAGTTGGTTAAAGCGTCGTGCTAATAACGCGAAGGTCATTTTCTTCATTCTTCATTTTCATCATTTTTTTCTTCATTTTTTTCTCCCATTTTAAATCTTTTCACAGTTTCTCAACTTAATTTTTTTTTTAAATCATTATTAGGAATTCAGTGTATTAACATGGTTTGAGTTAAGAATGACGATTATTCCATATAAATAGGGATGGGTAAGATAGCATGGGATCGCAAACAGACTCGCGCGAGCATTTTCTAGACCAGCTCGGCGCAGTCTATTCTAAAGTAAAGGTGACGCAGAAGCCATTGCGAAGCACTGTGATTGGTTTACTAATCACTATCCCTACCTTGTTTTCTTTTGAAATTTAAAATAGAAGAAAACAAAATCGTATATAACATATTTGCCATTCAGTTGTCCATTTACAAATTCTGACTTTTTTTTTCTTTCTGACTTTATAAGAAAAGGTTGCTTATAGAAAAAATGAAATGGAAATTTTTAATGAAAAGATTAGAAATACATTTTATGGTTATTGGGAAACCATTCAAAATTTCATTCCCAAACCAAACAAATAAAGAAACAAACAAAGATCTACAAACACCAAATTGAAAGAGAAATATATAATAAGTATCAATTCTGAAATATAAATATTGATATAGATCAGGACATTATTCTTTAAAGTATTTTGACCCATTTTGTGACTACAGACACTAACATCAAATAAAAAGACGATAATATTTAGCTTTAAAATATAATTTACTTTTAATCAACGCATATTTCTGTTATTTACATTTCGGTGTTTTATATAATTTTAAAGAAAAAAATCATTTATAAAATTATTTTAAACGATTTTTTTAACGTCAGATCCAAGAAAGAAAAAAATCTTTCGCATTCTAATACTTGGAATAAATAATTGGCAGAATATTTTTGATGTGCCTAAACCTAACAATAATTTTAGATGTAGAATTATTAATTTTATTAAATTCAAATTGTTCAACCAAATAAAATTGCAGTACTATACTAGTAATAAAATTAAAGATATTAAAACACAACTAGTCGGTTACCCGTCGCTTCGCTACGGAAGCCTCGCTTATGTAATGGAAAACAACTTTTTATTTATTAAAAACACACACACACACAAATTACATCAAGGAAACTAAAACTAAAATTTTTTAAAGTTTTTTTTTAAATTTAATTTTTGATGTCTAAATTCTCTCAATCCACGACTGCTTTTAGAACCAGCGTGTAAATCATATATCTACGATCTATTTTTATTTTTTATAGAGATTAAAATATAGGCCTAGTGATCTAATGGCTAAGACGTCTAACTTCTGAGCAGTATTCTACCTAATAGAAATAGTGCATCTTTCTTTCTTGACTCTCTTTTTTTTTATTCCTATTGATACTTTTCAGTGGTTTTTGAGTTAGAAATAGTAATGGTTTTTGAGTCACAAATAGTGATTTTTCAGTATTCTATCTAATAGAAATAGTGCTTCTTTCTTTCTTGACTCTCTTTTTTTATTCCAATTGATACTTTTTAGTGGTTTCTGAGTTACAATAGTGTTTTTTAAGTATTCTATATAATAGAAGTGCTGCTTCTTTCTTTTTTGACTCTCATTTTTATTCTAACTGTCACTTTTCAGTGGCGTTTGAGTTACAAATATTGATAGTTTTTGAGTTACAAATAGTGATTTTTTCAGTATTCCACCTCAAAAAAAGAGTGCTTCTTTCTTTCTTTACTCTTGTTTTCTTAATTCCAACATCTGCAGTGACACGCGCTTATTTTTCAATATTACATAGATTTTGATTAAGTAAGAATATTTAAAATATTGCAACGTTTCGGCAATTGTAGTTCTAATTGTCATTTTCGAATTACAAATAAACTGACGGATGGGAAATAAACAAACAATCTTGAGATTCAAAAAGAAGGTTGAATACATTCCTTATTGATGGGGGAAGGGGAAGGAGAGATAAGTCAAAAAACATTATGAAGAGAGTTGTAGTCCCTATGGCCTAATGGATAAGACGTCTGACTTCGGATCAGAAGGTTGCAGGTTCGATTCCTGTCGCGGATGTTTCACTGTAAAAATTATTTCTCTTTTCCATTCTCACAGAAAATTGCGCCGGACAGACAGATACACAGACAGACAGAGAAATAAAAGATTTTAGTAATATATATAGGGTGTCTCAAAAAAATGTACTAACACTTTGATGTACTAACTATCGAAGTGTTAGTACATTATTCTGAGACACCCTGTAGATTAGCTGCAGACATCATCGATGAGAAAATTGTTTGGAGGTACTAAACTTTTGTTACTAATTAATTTCTGTATTAATTTTTAATTTTTCTCATCGATGATGTCTGCAGCTAATTTACAGGATGTCTCAGAATAATATACTAACACTTCGATAGTTAGTACATCAAAGTGTTAGTAAATTTTTTTGTACACAATCAGCACCTATAACACAGGTATAATTTTTATATAAATTATACCTAATAGGACTGGTAACATTAAAAAAGGAAAAACAAAATACCAAGCTATTGTGCCCAATGCGATTCTTAAAAATAGATCTACACACAGATTTCATCAAAAAACGGTTTAAATTTGTTCTAGGTTTATTGTTGTTGCGTGCGGTTCGCACTGAAGTGTTCTATGGATCAATAGCGTTCCCAAGATGGCGAACCCCTAGAAGAATCCATAGAATTTCAAGGTAAAGAAACGGAGATGGTTTCTCTTCCTCAGGAAATCATTAAGGAATCAATTCAGACCGGAAGAGAAAGAAGAAAAAGAAGCAGACAAACAAACGAAAGAAATTTTTCACAAACAACAATGCCCACGCTAGGATTTGAACCCAGGTTCCGACTTATCTGCCTAATGCGAGGCCGTCGTCTTGCTGACAAGACCACGCCGGAACGGCTTGTTCTGGATAGCGGATAATATTTATTTACTGTAATATTCCGAAATTTTGTGTGATTAACCTTCTATTTAATGTTGTGGTTTTAGGAAATTAATATGATTATAAATAATAGGAAAAAATATATTGTATTTGAATATCATTTGCATGATTATTGCACTTATCGTATAGAGAAAATAAAAATAAAAATTAAAAAAAAAAATCTTTGATATTTTTTTTTTTTTTTTTTAAATGTAACCAGTTCTATTAGGTGTGGTATGAATATCACTCCTATGTTATAGGGGCTGGAATAATTGGTAAATAACTATATACGAGATGTGACTATTTGTTGTTGTTGTTGACTTCGTTTCGGCCAACAACGGACCACGGAGCTAGCTCGACCCGACAACGTCAGGACGAGGCTAGAATAGTCAAGGGGATGAGATTCACATTTCAACCGGAAGAACCCCGAAATTGTAAGTTCCAGGGGAGAAACGGATGAAACACAGAAAAAGAAAGAAACAGCCATGCCACCACCGGGATTCGAACCCAGGTGCCGGCATACTGGCCACACGGCAGACCTCTCGACCACGCCGATACGGCTGATGTGACTATTTATTATAAATAAATAAATAAATAAATAAATAAATAAATAAATAAATAAATAAATAAATAAATAAAAAGAGAGAGAGAGAAAAGTAAATTGTATTAACAAAAAGAATTAATTCAAAATTATTTTAATTGTTTTTTTCTTCTTCAAAACCTTATTATCCTGATCAAATCAACTGTGAATCACTTCTATAAATATTTTCTTTTGATTTTCTTTTGTTCTTATGTGTAAAGCAATATTGATGTTTCTTCTTAATCTTTCCAACGTTAGTTGAGAATTTCTATTAGTGGAAATTAATTTCAATGTCACCTCCACTTGTGATTTCAGGCTTCTGATATCGTGAAGCTTTATATCCCCGGTTTGTCTGTCTGTCTGTGGACAAGTATCAACTCAGCAACCACGAGGGCTAGAGACTTGATTAGGTGTCGTTAAAAAGGTCTTGCCAAGAGTAGTTCAGAGTCTCTAGCTGGTTGGACTCCAAGGTAGCGATAGCGATTTGTAAGCCAATCACAATGCTTCTGATACGGGATAGATACATTTGTCCTAAGTGTCTCGACGCATTCTATTCTAATGTAAAGGTAACTCAATCTGTACTCTACTATTCTTCTTCAGTGTTGATGAGCCTAATGTGGTGAATTGTAAAGTTTTCAATAAAAACAGCTTGTTAGCTTATTATAACTTTTGAATAATTTTCTTCATTCATGTATCAGAAGCCGTTGCGAAGCATTGTGATTGGTTTACTTATCGCTATCGCTACCTTGTTTTATTATTTATATTTGTCGTTCATTTTCGTTTGGTTATTGTAATTAAGCTTAAGCCATTGTAGTTTCTAACTAAAAATAAATTAATAATGCAAAATACATCTATTGCTGTATAATTCTGCAACCTAATTTTATAACTTAACTAAGAATATATTCAATTCCAGAAAAGAATTAAAAAGTTACACAAAATGGAATTTTTTTTTTACCAATCTAAAAATACTGTCAACGAGTAGATTGTTCTGTTTCAAAGGAGGGAAGATAATGAAATAAGGAGGAGAAAGAGTTCAAAGGGTTTATTGAAATAGTTTATTGAATAGAATTTGCCGCAAAGGGATCAGAGCTACTTAATAGATATGTGCGAACGGAGTGGAAAAGGAAATGATTCTTTTTTCCTTTTTATTTTCATCCTCTGACGTGAGGTGTCCAGAAATTTTAAATTTTAATTTAAGCTTATTTCAATTCTTCAGGTTAACAACTGTACAAAAATATATTTGAAATGTTATTTATTTCTTGAATTCATGTGAACAGGCTTCGATTCAACTTCAAAACCCATCATATTAAGCATCATATTGAAGAAATTAGAAAAATAAAAAAGAAATTATTCATGAGCATACAATTTTTTTTTCTCCAAATAAATAAAATAAAAAAATGAATTTAACATAAATTTAATAGAAATTTAACACAAATAATAATTTGGACGCCCTACGGCAGCCGGGGGAGGGGGGCCCTAAGCAACCACCTTTTCCGCCTATAATTAAATCCGCTACTGAAAGTTAACAAAAATAAATTACTATTTAGAATGGTTTCTGTGACAGTGATATCGGGTTTTACGTTTAACAGGTTTTTCTAAAGCATTATCGCATCTAATTTTTATTTTCTTATGTACATTTTGTATGTAAGAAATGTATGTAAGAAGTGTTTTGTTGAAATTAAAAATTAGGCTGAAATTGAAGTCAGAACTTGCTACTTTTAATGTATGTTTACATGGGGCCGCGATTACGGATGACTGCGTTTATGGTCTCTCCACTTGTCAATAAACAGAAAAGCATCCACCCATATTTTATGTTTAACAGTGTTCCTTTTGACGTAGTATGCTTACTACAATTACATGTACAGTAAATTAAATGATCCCTTACTTTAAATAGATAATTTAAAGTACTTATTATTTAATTTACCATTCACAAAGGAAATAACTTCTTACTTAATCTCTGGAGGCCCTCCAGCTGGCCCTTGCCTTAATCCGGCTCTGCCTCCGAGTCTTGGATTTCTGTCATTTCTTTCTTTCAAATGCTGTATATGTAAAGACCGACTTCTCTCTCTCTCTCTCTCTCTCTCTCTATATCTATCTCACGATATATATATAGATATATATATATATATATATATATATATAAAACGCCGAACTTCGGAGTGGAACTCAATAAAGTCGTTCATTGTAGTTTGCGGGTAGCCTCCACCGCCAGTGGAAAACTTGAATTGTGTTTCGTAAATGGCCGCGTTTCTAAGTATTAAGAAATTAAGTATTATTCTAAGTATTATTTTGGAATTACCTTCTCCCTTTTGGACCTATTATCGAAATGGAGCCATTATCAGAGGACAAAATTGGGCATTTCAACGCCCCGTGATAATGCCCTGCTGTAAAGTTGACTAAGGAGTGATTTAAGATGAATAATATCCGAGTTTGAAGTGGCCTGCGAGGAGGACCTTAGCTCTATTGAAAATCTATGTGTAATCATCAGTAGGACTTCTTATACCAATGGATGTTGGAAGCCTCCAACAAGTTGTTCGTTAAGTCTTGGATAACATACCATGAAAAATTATAAAAAAAACTACTAGAGTCCATAGATCAAGGACTACACATAAGGACTACACATTTCACTTGATCAAAAAAAAAAAGAAAAAAAAAAGGAGAATGCACTAACAATAGTTTTCAGTTGGGGCATGAAAACCATCATTTTTCATGAGATTCCCATCATTTTTTCCATCCCATCTTCACAGTTTTTATTGTAACTTGTAAATCTACAGGAATATTTGGGCAAGGATATTAATGTAATGCGTAAACAAATAACGTAACTATCTCACTCAATAACTACATACCTACTTAACTAACAACAATTATGCTTACTACACTCGAAACATTTGAATAAAAGGAACAAACAATGTAAACCGGTCATCCAGGATACCAGATGGTGAGTTCACCTATCATTTCACATGCGCTGTTGTAGGACATGTCCTCAGGAATCGCGATCTTTGGGTACGCTTACCGCCATAATTAGTCGTTTCCGGACATGGGTGCATCACTAAGACTTGTTACTTATCCTCGCCCCTACAACTGTTTTTTTTTTTTGACACACGAGTTTTGTAATACCCTGTATATTTATAAACAGAAGATGATTTATAAATACATACAGCATTTGAAAGAAAGAAATTCAAGACTCGGATGATAATGCATTAAAAAACTAATAATTCTGTACGTTCCAAAATGCACTCGGGCGAAAACTGGATAATACAGCTAGTCTATCATAAAAGAACAATTTTTGAACATCGTTGGAAGTTAGATTTAATAAAAATTTAAAAATCACAAGTATGAGAACCAACTTCTCATAATTAAATTATTTTTCTGTATTATATTTATTTGATAAATTACGCTTTTATTGATAATCTTAACGTTGATGTAAACAGACAGTAAAGTTTTAGTTTCACTTTTCACTGGGTAAGTTTATTCTTGTTTTTTATAACCTGAAGGTGAAAAAAGAAAAGGGAGGTTACAAGTGATCGGTGATGCATGTTTACCATTAAAGTAACGATTGCTAGGAATGGCTGTTGTTGCGTTGTTCGTTATTTTGTGTCGGGTCTTCCCCATTTGGGGTATTACTTGCAAGGAACTTCATTGCCAATAAATCTCTGACCATGATCCCCATAGACGTAAGAACTGAGAAATTTTCGTTAATTTTGATCCAGAATAAGTTTAAAGTAACTACATCGGGAAACCTTTTTTGAACTTCAAGAGAAACGTTTTATTAATATTGAATGCTAAGTATTTGGATGAATGGCTTCAAGATCTAGACAAGAAATGTTTTTTGTTATCTAATCAACTTGGAGCATTCTTGTGTTTATCACTTTCAAATTGAAATTTCGTCAATTGGATTGGATGAAACTGATTTAAATTTGGTGTCATTAATTAAATAACAAAATGAAAATTAATTGTAAGAAAACAAAAGTTATGATAATCAAAAATAAAAATAAAATCATAAATAAAGATTATTATCTTTTACTTCATAATAATTACTGCAGCAAGTTGCATCTCAACGCCATGGATGACAACAGTTGCAACTGCAACAAAATTGAGTTCGTAACTCATCAAAAATATCTAGGTCTTTATCTAGATGAGAAATTTACTTGGGAAGTGCATTATAATTTTGTTATTAAAAAACTCACACCTATACGTATCTCTTTTTTCACATAAAACATTTATTCTCTTTTAAACAGAACTTAATTATTTTGAAATCACTAATTGATTCGGTGCTTAACTACGCCATTGAATGTTGGATTTTTGTAAATAAACACCAATTGAAAAATATTAATAAATTAATATTAAAAATTCTAAATAATGTTTACATTAATTTTACCAAAAAAAAGCTTATTGGAAAAGAATAATGTTAGGAAAAAATATAAAATCCTAACCATTAAAGAAAGATTTATCTATAAAACAATTTTGAAAAATATTTTTGAAGTAATTAAAGGAAAAAACAATTTTAATGACGGAAAAACAACTAGATACAATTGGCTAAGAATTTTTAACGATACCAAATTAAAAAATAATTTTGGTCAAAGGTTGGAAAACCAAATTAATTACAAATTATTTAGTCAATTAAATTGGGAAATATATAATTTAGAAAAATTTCAAAAATATTAAACAAATAGAAGATCAGAGAGTAAATATTAACGTGCTATTATGAAATTAACAGATTGCAACTACATTAGCACTCAAATAATTAAAAGAAAACAGACAAAATAAAATAAAACAAATACAAAATAAATATAAAATAGATACGACGTACGTTTCAGAATCTCTTAACAGATTCTTTTTTCAAGTAAACATAAGAATAAAAGAAAAACAAACGACCTGGATTAAGGCCTAAAACTGCGACGTTTCCAATCGACACTGCCCTAGCGGCCAGATCAGAAAACACAGGGATGTAAAAACGCTATAATACAGGACCATATTCAAGCACATTTTTTGTAGACAGGTCCTGATTGTAACTCTGAACGTTCGAATGACACATGACTCGTAGAATTCTCGTAGGTATTTCAATTTACGTTTACCAAAAATAATCACATCTTCAGCAATATTAGGAACATCAAATAGCTGAATTGTTTTTAGTCTTCTGATAAGGATCAGGAGACTAATATTTCGTTTTATTAATTATCAGACATGATGTGCGTAATAATATTGAAGAAGGACCAAAC
>JAFIDM010009631.1:95826532-95845917 GCA_023159025.1 Thereuonema tuberculata | reverse complement strand
AAAAATATCTTAGTTATATGAAGCTTTGTAGAGATGAAAAAAAAAATCTTAGTTATATGAAGCTTTGTAGAGATGAAAAAAAAATGAAGAACCAATCTTAGTTGAAAGTCCTTTTAGAAAATCCTGGATTAAAACATTTCAATCTTATTTCAAATTTAAAGGTGAAGTATTAAAAGAGATGATGTGAATTATACGATCTCTTTTAATATTTCACCTTCGATGATTCTGGAAGAAGATGCTATTGGAGAACTAAAATGTTCGTGTGTCGTTAGTGCTATCAGCAAAACAAACACGGTTATAGGTTTACCTCAGGCACTCTGACAGCATATAAAATCACACACATCCATCTGTTGTTCCGTTCTCGTGAGAATTGGGAACTATTTATTCTGAGATGCTGAAATTTGTAAAAGTAGATATGGACATTAACTCTTATTACAGAGTTTAATAGGTATTTAATACAATATTTACAGCAATAAAGTGCTTGGGCAAAAACAAAAAATTATCATCTCTATGGGGTATTTAACAGCTTCCATTATATTCTAGAACCACTAAAAGACATAATTCAATTTACTGAAATCTTTACTTTCATTTACTTAATCTTGACTTTTTTACACAAATTATAATAAAAATAACTAATTGTGTGTTTTACAAAGTTTCAAAATTATGTCTAAACTATTAATTAATTAATATTTTTTTATGTATTATATAAGATATTGTATTATATTTAAAATTATGTTTACTATTATCATTAATATTCTTTTCTTTTTGTTTACGATAAAAAATATATTATTAATATTATATAGTTAAACTTTTGGAAAGGTTTCATTATATTATCTACAATAATAACTAATAGTATGTTACAAATAATTAAAGTTATGACTAAACTATTAACTACATTATTTTATTATGTATTTATTATATTATGTTGTATTGTAAAATTACTTAACTCCAGAACCCATTTGATAGGGATTTTAGTCCTAGTGAGACTGAAATGTTATTTTGAATAATTAAGAAATAAAATAAAATAAAATAAATAAATAAATAAATATTGTTAATAATAATAATAATAATAATAATAGTAATAATAATAGTCTTCACAAAATCCTCAAAACACAACTCAACGCCAGAAATAAAATTAAAGCTATCAACACTTTTGCCGTTCCCACACTAACATATTCGTTCGGCATAATTCCATGGACAAACACCGAACTCGAAGCACTACAACGCGCAACACGCACTACATTCACGAAACACAACATGCACCACCCCAAGTCCGCTACGGAAAGGATGACTCTTCCCCGCAAGGAGGGAGGCCGAGGACTCATCAACCTTATCACCCTACACGAAAAACAAGTACATACACTTAGGGAACATTTCCACCAAAGAGCAGAAGACTCCTCACTTCACTCAGCCATTGTCAAGGCTGACATACACCTCACACCCCTGAACCTCGAAAACTCTTCTCCAACACCCACCACCCCTGACACCCACACTCAGCAGCTACGTGAATCATGGGCTCGTAAGGAACTCCATGGCAGACATCATCACGAACTCAGCCAGCCTCATGTCGACATGGAAGCGTCGAACAGATGGCTGACGAGTGGTGAGCTGTTTGGGGAGACCGAAGGGTTCATGATCGCAATACAGGACCAAGTCATCTCCACACGCAACTACAAGAAACACATTCTACACGATGCAAACACACATGACGACAAATGCAGGAAATGCCACACTACGCATGAGACGATCGACCACGTAATATCAGGCTGTCCCCTTCTCTCTCAAACAGACTACCTCCACCGACACAATCAGGTAGCATCGATCGTTCATCAACAACTAGCACACAAACATTCACTTATTAAGAGCACAGTCCCGTACTACAAGTACATACCACAAAGCGTATTAGAATCACCCTCATATAAACTATACTGGGACCGCCCCATTCACACAGACAAAACCATACATCACAACAGACCAGACATCACACTTGTTGATAAGGTCAACAAACAGACCTATCTAATTGATATTGCAGTGCCTATCAGCAAGAACATGCAGAAAACTCACGCAGACAAGATCAGTAAATACACTGATCTAGCACACGAGCTCCAGAAGCAGTGGAGGCAGGATCGAGTACGTGTTGTACCCATCGTTCTGTCTGCCACTGGTCTGGTGCCTCACACATTGCACCACAGTCTCAGCACACTAGGACTTCACAAAAACACTTATGCACAACTGCAGAAGGCTGTGGTACTCAACACTACACGCATAGTTAGGAAATTTATGGACACAAGCACACATCCCTAATCATTCTTGCACACATCTTTACACTTGGCAGTATGTGCTTTGGTCCTTGACCCGCCATATTGTTTTTACTGGGGAAACCCAAGGTTTGAAACATACAAACATAATAATAATAATAATAATGAAGAATTCGATGCGTTTGAAGGCCAACACCAGCTAAAGAACTGGCAGCTGTGATACACATTGTTTTGTAGTGTCCTGTATAATAATAATAATAATAATAATATCACAGCCACCAATGGTGTCTGATCGTACTTTACGTATCACTTCTTCCCAAGGACTTATAATAGCCTGAGATGTTTGCAGAACATTTGATCAGTTCCAAGTAAAGCAGTTTTTTTGGAACTACTGGATTTCTATTCTGGACAAAAACAATAACAATAATCACAATAAATTACTTCTAAAGTACATTGTACAATAGTCTTAAGATGGGGTTAAAATTTACGGCAAGAAGTACAAATTAAAAGAAAATTCAAAATACAGTATGTAGATAGAAATAGACAAATGATTGATTATGTATGGAAAAAATAAAAATGAAAATAGGAAAACTATTAACAATAGAATAAATATATAATATGTAATTTTTTTTGTGAGATAAACAATGCAATAAACTATTTCAGTTTGAATTTCATCTTTTCTGCTCCTTCCATACATTAAATACAAAGAATGTCCATACTATGAGAGATAGATTCAACATAGATTAATAATAATTAAAAGAATGAAAACATTATATTGTTTTAAATTTTTTTTAGCTTTATCACCAAAGGAAAAAGAAAAAGATTAAAGGTCCCGTAGCAGGCCAGGCAGTCTATAACTTCTCGACTATCGGACAATAGGGTCGATAGATAACCCCAAGCTCTCCTATCTTTATCTCTGGGAAAGATTTACAAAGGCTTCGGTAGTCTGTAGTCTGGAGGAGAAATATAGAAATTGCCAACCTCCATCGGGATTGAACTCATCTCCTCCAATTCTCACGCCAGTACCTGCAGTATACCACTGGACCATTAGTTATAGCTGTACTATTTATAAATATCACGATTGGCTGATGAGCAGTCATAGACCAACGAATAAGTATAATACCTAATCAATGTAAATTTCAAATACAAAAACAAATGAACGGCTAAAATTACAATACAAAAGATGAAAAACTAGAAAAACTGGAAATTTAACTTTCCGAAACTGATTAGAAAACATAGAGAGATGTATAATAATAACAACATTTTTTTATAATGTGCCATTAAGTAGTTGGTGTACTATTTTCCTAATAGCACCATGGATAGGGTAAAGTCTCCTAATTTGTACCGGTCCCTAAATTGTACCGCTATGATATCCTGTAACAGGTATGTCTTGTGGCGTCGGCACACGGCTAGTATCTTCACTGCGATGTACTGGCACTACTCTACTAGCCACATCTTTCTATGACCTGTGGTTTTATCATAGTCGACGTTTTCATGTTCTCTCTGTTTTTGAAGTTATTTTGATAAGGAAAACCTAAGGTCCCATACAACACAAATTATGTACAAGAACTAATTTATACATAGTCTAAGATTCTCAACTTAGTTGGCATTAAAATAGCATATTTGTATTAAAAATTAAATTCTTCAATAATGAAGGAATACATGCGGAGTTCAAGATGGCGACGTCTCCTAAATTGTACCAACCAAGTTATCTTAAATTTTACCGGTACAATTTAAGATAACATTTTCCAAAAAACGTTAAAATTTATGTTTCCATTTGCACCAAGGCTTAAAAATGCATTATGTGTATTATGTTAAGGCTTAAAATTAAAATGTGTTTTATGTTACTCAATTTTTTCAATTGTATATAGCTAACCGAATTTTAATTTTTATTCGAATTTTTTTAATAGGTTTTAAGTTAGAGTTGGAGTAGTTTTTTTAAATAAGAAATATGAATATTACAGTTCAATAGAAAATAAATCTACATTTAAAAGTATTTTATATGAGGAAATTATAACTGAAAAAATTAAATGGCCTTCTTAATTATCATTCTAACTAACTTAACAATACGCTCTATTCTCATGTAATTTAGTGTTCAAGATACCATGTAATTATATATATTCCCATGTAATTTAAATAGCCTATTTTTTTTTATTATTATTATTATTATTATGGATGCACATTTTGGTCCTTCAACGTTTAAACATCAAGTAGTTACCAATCTTTTACCAATCTTTTTGAGTCTTAAAAGCGTAAATATTTGGAGTAAATAAATATTTTTTTGAAAAAAAAAAAAAAAAGTGTTAATATTCACCCCCCCCCACTCCGAAATTTCAGCTGTTTCTAATCAAGTACTACTTAAATGTTGTTGGCAAAACAATATTAATAAAACAATAATAATAAAACATAAGCCATCTTTGTACAAACTCATCTTATACAGAAATTGTGTGCCTAGTACATTTTAGGGGAAGGGTGGTACAATTTAGGGAACGGTTTCCTAAATTGTACCGGTTGACATATTTTTTCTTTTTGTTGAAAACTATGTATTAAACATATTGAAATATTTGTTCAAATAAGTAAAAAGCTTCAAAATCCATTACTTTGTGTTGTTTAAAGTCAAAAAAAGTTCTTGCCCAACCAATTAAGGAAAAATATGGAATTTAGTAAAAATGGTACAATTTAGGAGACCTTACCCTACAAAACAGTAGTGCAAAATAACTACGAATTATATTTAATTAAAATCAAGAGGAATCTCACACAAAACTTCCAAAAAAAAAAAAAAGTAAAAAAAAAACAAAAAAACTTTGCAATAACTGAAAACTTTTGTCACTTTTGTGATTACAGAGCTTTAACATTTCGTTTCTGCATTCCTACAAAAATCTATTTCTAAATTTATAATTATTAATTGAAATTTAAATACATAGTTTTGATATTCAAACGAAGCATTTGTTAAATGGTGAAAATAAGGTAATTTTAAAAATAAAAGGTGATTTGGCACAAAAAATAAAAAAGCCTAGCTTTTTAAATAAGAAATTTATAAAACTACTGCGACAAAGAATATGAAAACATTTTCCCATAATAATTACCTTATAAAATAGATTAAGTCATGTTAGATTCTATACTGTGAGAATATCACAAAAATTTCCTAAATTTCACGAATTTTTAAACTTTATGTTTTGTTTTTTTTTATATTAAAAAAAGGCTGAATCGTTAATGTTTAATTCGCTTTGTAAGTTCTTAACTTAAAATTACACATTCTTTTCAAAGCCTAAGAAAACTTTTAGTTTAAAAACATTGTCCAACATTTCACAATATTATTTAACTCTTCTCTTATGTGAAGTTGAAAGCAAAAAAGAAAACGTGCAAATTGCAATTTATATACTAGAGCATTGCAACACAAAGATAGTTTACTGAACATTTTTTTTAGGCCTACGTCAAATTTCAAAAAAACATTTTTGAGATAAATTCGAATTTTTTGTTTTAGTAAAGCCTTAAGTAAAATTATGTTATTGATAAATAATGTGCATGTAAATAGTGAATAGAATATTGAATGTCAGTCAAAGTAAATGTTTGTTAACTTGTTACTTGAAAACCGTTACATAAAATATTGATTAAACAAATCAGTTTATAGGCTTAACCAAATTATTGTTCATAATTTCAGTATTAAAATCTCGTACCAAAGCTAATATTTAATTTTATCAATTATGAGCTATTAATTCTTAAAAGATAAGGTTTAATTGTTATCAATAGAAAGCATACATAAAATAATGATATAAATTTTGAAAATACAAGGATTTATCTGTTAATCACATTGAAAAGTAAAATTTAAAATCGAAAATAATACATTTTACGTGTTTATTAACTTACATAGAAACCTTAATAACAATTTCTTTACTGTTGTGATTTTCCATTGATCCTGCGAATATTCTTCCGTCCTAATTACTATTGATGTGATCTATTACAAGTGAATGAGGGAATGATTTTCTTTTTAATTTGTGATTGTGCAGGACTTTCCCAAGGGTCAGGAGGGATTGCATTAGTAAAGAGCGCTTCTATACTTGGCCATACATTTCGGACACAATAGAAAGACCATAAAAAACCAATCCGGGTAATTGAACACATTATCTCCTAAATTGGTTTCCTCATTTGCCACTCTGATCACTGAGAGACGAATGGATGCCAAGAAGGAAAAGGATCAAAGCCAAAAAATGGAATTTCTCATGACTTTTACAGATCTTTGAATTGAGTTTTCATTTGTTAGTTACTGTTTGTTTTTCACTAGAAAAGTATAATGTGATTATTTGGAATAATTAGCTTTAGTTAAATTACTTCTCACTCCTCATAACTGATATCATATTAATAAATAAATTATTGTTTATAAAATACAGTAGAACCTCATTATAACGGACCCTATTATAACGGACGTCGCTTATAACGGACAGCTTTAAAAAAATTGTAATAATAAAACAGGATGCAAATGAAAATGTGTTTGCATATTATGAATACTTACGGCACCTCCGTCAGTTATTAACTGAAGAAATAAGAAGCAAACAAACCCAGCAGAAAATAAATTATTTTTTCAAACCAATGAATGTTAGCAATCAACACGAACCAGGACTTGTTCTAAAGATTAATGCAGTGTATACGTACACATCTTTTTCAATTCAGCCTACTGTGTTGAAGGCTGTTTTTTATTTGATATATAATAAACACTTTTTATAGCTAACTATTGCTCTTTCATTGATGTACACCCTGCTGCATTACACCCCTATAAGAATTATTTGTTATAAACCGGACTTTCATTAAAACGGACAACCTTCAGCCCCTATTAGTCCGTTATAATGAGGTTCTACTGTATGACAGACTCTATGACGCTAGTTAGTATTTTTGTTTCTTTGGATATGTTTGACTAGACAGAACTTTGTTATTTGCTATCTTATTGGAAATCATTTTAATTCGATCTTTAAAATATTGTCTATTTTTCTAAGAACTATCAGTATTTCTCCACATGTAGGCTACTACACCGTAACTTTTATTTCATTTTTAAATTCTTGAATTGGTGCAAGATAATGGTTGAAAGAGATTTATTATTAAATATTTAGCTTTTGTTAAAGCTTTATTTCCAGAAAAAAAAAAAACTCTCATAAATGCTTGAGTCTGAACCCATGATCTCAATTTTCAGTAATTAATCTTGAAAAACAAAAGAAAGTTTTTATAATGAAAGAAGTTTTATTCAGTATTATCTTAAGTTACCAAAAATAATTGTTATGCAAAAATTATAAAAAAAAAATTAAATATAGTAACTTATCAGCATTATCAATGCAGTCATTTAAACTTAATCATTCAAAATAATTTATACATATAGGCTACTAAAATTGAATTAAAATTCAAAATGAATAAATAAATAAATAAATAAAAATCTTGTTCTTATCAGCACTATGTCCAAGAGTCTTCAATTGCTAAACTTAAATGACTTTAGAAGAACTTTATTATTAAATCAATTTTCTTTTCGTCAAAGATACAATAAGAATGGTTAGAGACTCTCCTGTAGAAAATATAGTCGTAAAAAATTCCTCTTTGTGGAGTCAGAAGGACTTTCTGTCTTTTCCCACTTCTTTATACACAGGATGTATTAAAACTCTGTACAAAGTGTTATGGGAGATAGAGAGCACCAAGACAAACCTTTTTCGTTTATGAATGTTTGTCGGCTGAGAGAAATCTTCAGTGCTAAAGGGCGATATTGCCTGGCCACAAAGATCGCCCGATTTAACTTGTATCGATTTCTTCCTCTGAGGACACATGAAGAATCTCATGTACAAGACTCCCATTGACTCAACTGAAGACCTTGTCTCAAGAATCGCTGTCGCCGCTGCAACTATTCGCGAAATGCCGGGAATCTTTTAAAGTGTACGGCAATCAATGCTTCGACGTTGTCATGTATGCATTGTTGTTGCCAGCCGCAACTTTTGAGCACCTTCTTTAAATAAAAATTTTGTTCACACTTGTTCCATTCATTTAGATTTCTCTTGGTGTTCCATATCTCCTCTCTAGCCAATTGCAGAGCCGCTAAATAGCGTCCTCTAGCTCCGAAGGTTACCGTCAGCGGATATACATTCAAAAGATTTGTTTTGGTGCTTCTTATCTCACATTAATCAAATTTGCAACAATCAAATCAACTGGTTCATTTTTGATTTTTATGCAGCGCTTCGGCGATGATGTGTTGGTTCTCTTCGATAGTCAATGTGATGTGTGACCCTTGCGTAGCATGTTTTGTTGCTACAGAACCAGTCTCTTCAAATTTCTTCTTGATTGCAGTCATTGTTTCAGGTTTCGGAGAAAAAATGTATTCCTCATCAAATTAATGTTTTGCTGCAGAGATGTTGCCCTTCAACTCATAAATAAACTTAATGACAGACACACGTTGCTTTAACGTCAACCGGAACGCACCATTTTCCCCACCTACCATTATGAATTATCGTATGGTCACTAACGCATGTTAAAAACCGGTGAAGCATTCCGGTACACGCATTGTGCTAGGATATTTTTTGTGAAAACGTATAAAATGCTTTTGAAAATATCGGCAGGAAGAAGTTACGGGTTGACCGGGTCCAACTAATACACCCTGTATATAAAGAGTATATCTATGTAGATATCTATACAAATGTAAAGAAGTAGGAAAAATAGACAGTCTTTATGGATACACAAGGTGATCGCAATTAAATTGATACTACTCAAAGCCTTCTGTAGCTCGAAAACAACCAGAATAGCACCAAATTTGGTGGGCAGACTAATGAAGACATGGGAAGAAGGATTACGCGGAAAAAAAAAAACCAAAAAACAAACCTAGTTCCAAAAGTCGCCGATAGGGGGGCAATGTGGCGCTGTTGTAGCCTACGTAGCCGAGAATTTTTATTGCCAACCAAAATTGTCGAATTTGGGCATCCGAACCACCCCATGCGTTTCAGGAAATCCCATTACATTCTCCAAAAATTACTGTTTAGAGGACCATTCTTTTTTTTTTTTTGAGAATATTACTCCGACGGTAATCTGTTCCATTACCGCACAGAAATATCGCGATATGCTGAACAGTTTCGTCATTCCGCAACTTCAGCAAAGACAAATGTCTGGACGACATTTTTATGCAAGATCATCAGTTGCTTCTTTCCGGTGCATGGCCGTCTCGCACCCCAGATTTAACTTCGTGCGACTTTTGGCTGTGGTGATACTTGATGGTGTTACTTGGTGGGGTTCCGAACTTGACTACCTTAAAGGACAATGTATCACGGGCTGTGATGAACATTTCTTCAGACATGTTTTGTTCGGCTGTAAAGAATGTTGTGCACAGAATGCAATTCCTGGTCCATTGAACCTGGGCCATTTCCTCACGGGGGAAATGAATGTATTGCATAAAAGGTGACGTTCAGTTTTGTCTTTGTTATTTATTTGTTTGTCCATTGCAACTCTTTTTTAACATTGCACAGCGCCGCATTTCCCCCTATCGGCGACTTTTGGAAACTATTATTTTTTTTCGCGAAATCCTTCTTCCCATGTCTTCATTAGTCTTCCTTACAAAATTTGGAGTCTTTGAGTCAAGCTGAGATAGCTGTTGCGAGCTTACTAGACTCTCTTAAAATGCCTTTTGTGGTGAGCATTTAGTTGCCCAATGATTTGAATTCATTTCATTGTTGTTTTATTTTATTTTCTTTAATTCCTGGGAGGGTCACTCGGTTTATTAAGGAAAGATTCTAATTATTATTAGGAAAGATCATCACTTATGTCATCTCTCTACTTCAGTTTCCAGCCAAGAATATAGCTCCCACATCTGTTAATCCAGTTAGGAAGTTGGGAAATCACCTTTTCCTGATAACACCTATTTTCAGTTCCTGTCATCATATCTTCGTACCTGTCGCCTGCTACATTTCAATATCTAGCCGTAAAGTTACAAATCTTCCCACCAGAGTATCCTGAGAACGTCCTTCGTTTTATGTGAAGGACTGCTATTTCTATTGGTTAATTACTTTTATTGATTGATTATTTTTTAAAATTGTATATAATCCCTCCCTCAATTCAATTTTGTATATTCTGATTTTAAATAAGCCTCTTTCATAGCCCGCAACGTTGCTTATGTAACTCATAGCTTTCCTTTTCCAATTCATAAGAATCAACATATAAATTCAAATAGAATGACCTATCATCAATAGAGATGACATGAGAAAAAATATGATTGATAAAACAATGAAATTTTATCACTATGAATAATTATTAATGTTATTTTGTAATTAACCAAATAAGTGACAACATGCAATGTTGAATAGTAAGTCGCCAACATGCAATGCAAGCAACTGTTCTTTCCTTCTGTAAACCATCACTAAATCGAATTTTTATTTACATACTTCAAATGTATAATAGAACCATGAATAAAATGAAGAGATTAAACTTTGAAATTAAAATTCATAAGCTATTGCTGTTGTTTTGTAATAAGATGTAAATATTTTGTATGATGTAGCAAAATGGGTAAACAATTTCAAGTATGGTTATTTTGAGGGGAAGTTGTGGGACGGAAAGTCGCTAATGGCAAATGATGGATGGCAAAATGACACAATGACGACGATATGCACACACGCAGCCAACACCCTCGCTACAAGGAAATCACTTCTTGTATGGAGCTTAGATATGTCGCCAACCCTAATACGATAATGTTAGATGAGTATCTGATTACAACATTCAACTCAGCAGGAAGATGTCTGACATAGATAAAGAAGGCACTTGGATAAAGATCGCTATATCGGGGTTGAATAGGTGTTATGATTTTCGTAATAATCACCCTTCTGATCTAAATTGCGTTGCCAGTAGGGGAGTTGGAGGTTGACACCCATTCACCTGGTGAGGGGTAATTAAAGCCAGTCGATTATTCCCCTCTTACTCCATCCCATCTACCAAGAACCCCTACCCTCTGGCTGCATGCAGAGTCATTATTGTAAAATGAAAGTGATAAACCTAAGTTAACGGTTGATAATGAGAGCATCGAATTACCTACTATTTTTTCAACTGTTAAAGTCTTGACCAATCACTTGATCCACAGTTATAATGATATCAAAAATATTTGACTAAATATTGATTCAATTACATTGTAGTCATAAGGAAACCTACTTTCTAATCCACATTATAGTTTTTGAAAGTTTTGGATTTATTAGCTTATGCTTTTTCTATAAGATTAAACGTATGCCTTTATGCTAATTTAAAAGTGAGTTTTAAAACATGTTTTCATTATTTCAAAATGAGTTGTACAACTTTCAATTTACAATTCTGAAGTTCTTTCTGACTTTGCAACTTTTTAATTTCCCTACTTTAAATTTTCTAATTTGCAATTTTCTAACTTTTTAACTTTAATATTTAATTTTACTTCTACGCTAGTTTTTAATCCTTGGGATTTAAAAAAAAACAAAAACAAACAACAACTTCGAATTTTTTCTTTTGTTTGACCAGTAAAACATAAATAAATTCACTCATTAATAATGTTGGTAAGAGGTTGTGATTTGAAATATAGTACTATTTTTTTTTTTTAAATTGAATATCGAGACTCAAAAAAAAAAAAAAATTAAAATGGAAACTTCTATTATGTGTTGTGAGTCTTGGAATTCAACTTAATGTATATTTCAAATCATAAACTCTTACCGACATTATTAGGTCTTGATTTCAAACAAAATCAAAAAACTTAATAATATGGTATCTCTAGAAATTATATAATAAACTGAATTTAGGTGATTTAGGAATTGCTAATTCGAAACCTCATTTTTTCATTAAATAATTAGTCCTATCTGATGATCACTAATAAGAGCAAAACAGCTTTGCTCGAACACTACTGATGGTTTACTTGATGCAATGAGAAGATGGGCTGAGGATTGGAAAGATCTCGCGTTGATTCCGAAGAAGACCGATGCCTTTCCTTTTTGATTTTCTCTTAAAGTCTTAAAACTTACTTAATAGGAATTTAACAGGAATAGTTTTTCAAATTATTGATGAATTGATATCTTTTATAATTATCACTTTATATCATTTTAAGGTAAAGAGAATTAATAAAATAAGCTAAACAAATCTTCATTCTTGGCTTTTTCTGTCAAGTTTCATAAATAATACATTTCAAAGAATTTAAATACAGAGCCTAAAATTTCGCCTGAAGATAAGATAAAAAATATAAATACTGTACGCTGTATAAAATATATACATGAAATGTGGATAGCATTATAATAAGATAATGATGTATTTTATCTTTTGGAATTAGACACAGTGTCTTAAAGTTAGAGGACGAGCTAAAATATATATATTTTTCTCATATATTTCAACTCCTGCTTCAACGGAAAACTCTTCTAATATATATTTAAGAGAGACAATAATAATAAAAACGTCCATTCCGGTGTTTCTATCGAGGAGATGACAGATTTTGTTATCATTTTGGCTCTATTAATTTTTTATTACTATCTAAGAGAATATTTATGATCTTTTACAGCTTTTTCCTCTCCCATAAAACAAACAGATCATATCCTTGGGATGCCCTTCAACCACCAAGCTTCGCTGATAAGTCCTTGCTGTTTTATATTTAATAGCAAACATCAAATTTTTAGAAGAGGTCAACAGAGGAGATAGAAAAACAAGTAGGCCCAAAAAGTGTTTGCGTTTTTTATGGCAGGATTTATGTTCTATTGCAATTCAGATTTGTTGCTGAAAACTGTGGTTAAAGAAGGACTAAAAGAATCTGGTCAGAAAGATCCTATGCTAAATAAATAGATAGGGAATGTTAAAGTAATTAGTTTGCAATTAACTAAAAATTAAAAATAAAATTTTATGAAAACCATTTAAAAAAACGAACTTATTTTTCCGCCCTCGTAATTTAGATAAATGAATTAGCGCAAAGTAAATTTTAGTTAAATAACCTGCACATAAATTATTTTAAAATAAAATGATATAACGGTAACTGCTTTAATAGTGTTAAAGTCATTTTTTTATTAAATATCTTTTTATATTTTGATCTAGTTTTGCTAAGGATTTAATCTTTTAAAGTTCATAAAGTTAAAACGTGTAAAACTAAAGAAGAAAAGTCCATTGTCAAACATCACAAGGAAACGGTTCATATATTGCGACGGTTTATAACCTAAAGATTTCTACACAGTCGATCGACTTTCATTAAAATTAATAGCGGCTTACTATGTTTTACTAAGCCTACAATTAAATTATAATATTAGAATTTCAGTTTCCAAGGGTTAGATAGCTTTTGTGTCATGCTGACCACAGCCATTGAGATAAACATACAGTACTTACTTTGACGATAACGATGTTCTTACATCTACGCTGTAGAAGTTAATGTAGCTACATAATGTATATTATTTTAATGTATGGTATTTTAAACTATTTAAACATAGCAGCAGAACTGTAATACTCATCGACAACTTCACCTTCTTACAGTTTGGTATTATTATTATTATTATTATTATTAGTGGACGACATTATTTTATAATTAATTTTATCCCTCCCCCTTTTATAATATTTAAATTATAACAGAAATATTGATTATTGCTTACTTTATTTCTGGATGCGGTTTTTATTTTAAATAAAGTATAAATGGATTTATTTATGGTTTACGAATAAAATATGTTTATTTATCCTTTATTTGTTTTTTATAAAGTAAATAGTAATGTTGTGATTTAGGATAATGATTTAAGAATATATATATATATATAAAACTTTTTGTAAATGATCCAAAATTAATAAATAGGAGAATAAATAATAAAATAATGATCCTTCTTTGTGCAGACGCTACGAAGAGGAAACAGGTTTTCTTATTTCGAAATAAGGAATTTCATTATCTTCACACACTGATAAATGAACATGTGGGAGTAAATATCTCAAGAAAGAGAAAATAAATAGACAGAGGGAAGCGAAATTCTTTTTAACAACAAGGAAATCAATTCGTTTCATTATAGTTGAATTCTGTTTTTCGCCATTCTAAAACCAAATAAAATCTTTGAAATAAAACCAATTTTGGAAAAACGAGATTTCTACAGAACTTTATTTGTTAATCTACAATCAAATTTTTAAGTATTTAAATCTTTAAGTCGCATTTTATAGGTTAATGTTTTGAACTTTGAATTACTAATGAATACATAATAATATTTATAAATGACGTTAAAAAAATCATTTTTTTCTTACTTTAAATTTTATGTAGGTAGGTAGCATTTTTCCTTAAGAACCTTCTTAGATATTTCACTGGGATCAGATGAGATTGGGTGATCAGCCCTATGCTCGCTCGTGTTTATCCCCAGGAAAGAAATGAGGTTCCCGTTTTTTACAAAGGGCTGGGTAAACCCTAGAGCCCGAACGAAGGAGAAATAACCTAGGAAAAATCATCGACCTCCCCGGGTATTGAAGCCGGCTCCTCTCGATTCGTTCTATTCATTCTTCCAGGGTAATGTAAACCTGAAAGAGTGAAGATACTATGGAAATGTATCTACAAAAAAAAAATAAAGATACACAATGGGCATTTTTTTTTTTTTCTGCGTTTTTAACAATTTACCCGTTTAGAAAACTCACCCTTTTTTTGTAAATATTTACAAAAATTAACAAAAATTATTATTGAAAATATTTCAGCATTTAAAAATTAATAATTAATTTACGATTACCTAATGATATACAAACAATAGGATATTCAATTTTATTAATAGTTTTAACCTGATTAAAAAATATTTAAAATGCAAATAAAATAAAATGTCGTAATATGGCAAGACATTTTCGTCCTCTTATTTACTTATTTTTATTAGAAAGATTCTAAAAACCGTAACAGATTCTTAGATTTAAATAAAAAAAACAGCAAAATAGAATAATCTCAGCTTTAGGGACATTTCGTGACAGAGAAAAAAAATTAGCGTCATTATTTTCCGAGTGGATACCCTTCAATTGTTTCAAATTGCTTGAATCTCATTTAAGGGATGTGAAGAAGGATAAAGGGTTGGATGCCACTCACATCATTTACAATCAATCATGATCCCACCCTAGTTTTAATAGAGGTCTTTTTCTGCACCAAATATAGATTGGATCTTGTAGAATCCAATTTGAAAATAGTGAGAAAATCAACTAAAATTATATAACAAAAGAATAGATGTTTTGATCTATCACTCTGAAGAAAACTGTTTCATTACTTGTATAGGATTGAGGTTATTCATACCTATACCTCCCTTCTCTCCCCAGAACCTCTCATGACTCATATGGGGGTGCGATCCCTTCAATTTCCAAGCCCCCGCCGCTGAAAAACCTAAAGATGACATTGCAGATAAATTTCTGTGATACGATACGGCCAATCAAAACGGACAGCAAATATCTGATAACAATTCGAGCACTTAAATGGAAAGGGATTCATGAGTTGCAGAGAATTCTGGTAATAAAATAAAACTCCTGATAGAAGTATAGCAATTGTATAAAGGATTTCAATATTATTTAGAATTTCAATCTTTTTATTTTTTAATTTATTGGAATGAATTAGATTTAATGAAATCGAAATTGTCTATTTATTAAAAAGTGAAAATCCCTGGCCAACTTCTGTTTCACCTCTGCAACACTGCGTCAAACTTGAAAAAAAAAATGGGGGGAGCCCATCTTTAAGAGACCATCTTGAAGAAAAGTTGTTCATTACTTCATACAATCAATTTTTGAAAGGGCAGAACAAAGATGTTATTGAAAAGGACTCATTTTCAAAAACATCTGTTTTCCTACTTCTTTTTTCTTTTAAATTTCCATGAGTTTGTTGCTAATGTACGCGATAATACAACCATTGCAATAAGGTGAAAGTGTCATTATTTTAAGCATAATTTTCTTTACAATGTTAACAATATTTTCACATAACACTTACCACATTCCGGGACCTCCTTAGACTGTTTTAATTAGTTCAAGTTTGGAGGACTAAACTAGTGAAAAATATTTAAACTGTGTTATTTACAGAAAACGAAAAGCTATTTCTGTTTTATTTTTCTGAAATGACAAACTTCAACGATTTTACGAAAAATCAAACTTCAAGTAAATTTTAACGATTAAATGCTTTCTAAATTTGATAATTTTAAAAATTGAATATTTTTTACTTTTGTTTAACATGCTTGTACGAGGGAAAAAAGGTTATAACGGCTTATAAATTAAATTTTTAAAAGTTTGCCATAATGTCGGTGGTTGCTGAAATATCCAATAGAGGACAGTACAGCTCAATGCGTGGTCTTTCTCGTGTGTGTCATTGAAGGTGAGCGCTTTCATTTTAAAATGACGATTCGCTTGGATAACTGGCCTCCTTTTGAAATCTTAAAGAAATTGTCCCATAACATCAGGAAGAAACGTCCTGGTCTTTTGAATGACGGTGTGATCCTCCTTCATGACAATGCCCAACCATACGTTTGCACGGAACACACAAAACACGCTGCAAAGTTTCCATTGGGAAATTTTAGGACATCCGCCATTCAGTCCGGATTTGACTCTCAGTGAGTTTCATCTGTTTCCTGCTTTAAGAAAGCAAAAGTCAGATAGATCGACGCTTTACATGCAATGAATTCCAACGTGATGCAAAAAAAAAGTGGCTACAACAGCAGGACCCTTGTTGTAACACATTATTTACTTTCAATAAAGGTTTGCTTTTCGTACACAAGCTCGTAAACTTTTTTTTTCTGATCGACCTACGTATTTAGGAATATATTATTGTAATTTACATTGAAATATGTACTGCCAGCAACAGTACTTACAGCTATATTCTTCCCGTTTACAATACTTTATTTATAACTTATTTCAATAAGTCAAGAGTGGTATAACATAAATATAAAATAAGTTACAAAATAAAAATGCACTGTTCTATGAATCCTTGAGAAGAATTGTGTACATGATTTACATTTAGTCAATTTGTTATTTAATTTTGTCATTCTTTGCTTTTTTTTTTTTTTTTTTTTTGTATTTTCTTTATTTCTGATATCTTCTCAATTATATTTTAAATCTTCGTCTTTTAATTAAGTATTGAATACATTTTTGTAAGCTTATTGCTCAATGCGTGGTCAATTTATTTCTAATGTTTTCGCGGCTTTTCTTTTTTTAATTTCTGTTTTGACATTCATCTTTAATTTATTTCTGGTCAACCAATGTTATTTGCGGAATCAACTCTCTGCTGGGATGCTTTTAGTGAAATCAGTGTCTTGGAAAATCCAGATAATGTTCCGTAACCGTAGATTATAAATATTGGCTTCCCAAAGCAAAACAACCCACAAATGCCACCAGCTCTGTAATCAAAATGATACAAACAACAGCTTGATAAAAGTCAGTCCCAGACGACGGCTAATCAGTTGTTATTGTAAAGCAATTGACACATGAAGTATTATCTAACCAATGCAAAAAATTGCAAAAACAATATGATTTCAAACAATAGTATCTCAATTAATGATTAAAATGTCTTTTTTATCAGTTTACTCCTAGGAATGCAATGACTCAAAACTTAGTTTATAATTTATCTAATTTTTAGATAGAAATGGATAACAAATGACTTAGTGAAGATTGTAAATGCAAAACTAGGGAATGAATATAATTATAAAGATACAAATAATTAACACAGTAGTTCAAATGGTGCACAGGCTTGTTTAATATCTGGAGATGGTTCTTTCGGTCCACAGTAAAGATATTTTTTTGGTTTACTTCTCCTTTGAATTACTGAAGCCTCGGTAAAACGGGATCAATCTTCTCTCCCGGATGTAAAGGCAGCAAGCGTCGGACTAGTCACCTGGCTTTTTCCTGTTTGTTTCTTTCTTTGGGAGTCTAAATGCAGTTCCTATATTTTATTGTAGGAATTAAATTCCTACAGAACTGAAGCAACTTCCACAATTCATTGGTTTCAAACCTATTGCTTGAAATTGGACGACAGAATGGCAAACACGCAAAAATGAATATTTCTTTTCTCAAAAATGGATACTGAAAACCTTCAACAAAGGTGGAACATTATGGTTGCCTAAGAGAAATTCCATAAGAAATACCACAAGAAAGAGTTAAGGCAGTAAGAAACATAAATGATAACAGGGAGTACCATTGTCAAAATCACAGCGAAGTTAACTTTCATAAATTGCTTCGAAAGCAAGAAAAACATAGGTGAGCTTCGATAGAAAATGTATAAACTGTTGATGTATACAATAGTTAAGCTCAACAGTTTACTCAATAGTTAGGCAACAAATGCAAAAATTTACATATCTATTTAGGTAACTGAAACAACAGCACAAAAGTCATACATGTTGCATAAAACTCTAATGTCTATTATGAGTAAGAAATACAGCAAGAAATACAGTTCCCTACTCGAAGATATACTGATACAAAAGATATCTCATTTTTGCAGCAATTTTTGTTCTCATTTGCTTTATCTTTTCAACAAAGAATAGAAGCAGCATTTAACTGAAGAAATGAGATGGAGATGAATAGGGCGACTGCAAGCTGAACAAAGTCAATCAGAGGTAGCGAGATGTCTAAATGTGGATCGGAGCAGTCTTTGGAATCGGTATCAACAGATCATACGGATTCTGACACCCTGTTTCTGACGTCCAAGGGTCTTATACGAGGAAAGATCCTTATCTGCATCTAAACGCAAGATGTCGTAGTACGCATGCAATACGGCAGCTGGTTGCAAACCTCTCTGCGTTCACAGGACAAGCAGTCTCTCGACAAACTGTGTCTCAAAGGCTTCCTCAGGGTCATCTTTAAGCAAAAAAAAAAAAAAAAAATCAGCTGTTTGTGAACCTTTAAAGTTCTCTCAAATACGATCATCTACACTGGACTCAAAAGGGAATGGGACAGTGTGCTATTAACTAATGAGTCTCAATTTAGTCTCCAACGTGATTCCAGACGAGCATTGATATGGAGAGAACTCCATATTGCCCCACTAACAGCCAGGAAAGAGACAGTATGGCGATGGTAGTGTGATGATAGGGCTGGGATAACAGTCAGTTCCACACCCATCTTCACGTCTTCCCAGACAGTACAAGAATAGCTGTTAGTATCGTGATGACATCCTAGAGCAGTAGGTTCGTCTATATTTCACAGCCATGGGTAAGAACATTTTCAATATTGATGTTCATC
>JAFIDM010009631.1:95813861-95826522 GCA_023159025.1 Thereuonema tuberculata | reverse complement strand
CATCTAAATTCAACTTGATAGAGCATGCTTGGGACACTTTAGGAAGACTGATTGCAGATCTCATTACATTTCCCTGTACCCTCCAGATCTGCTCTTTTTTGGGTACTTAATTTCATACAAAATCTCATAAACAACCTTACTGGCAGCAAGAATCGTTAATATCGAGTCTGTATTTCAGCTCGAGGGCATCAAACACCTTAATAAAAAAAAAAAAAGTTTTGCTTGTTAATTATGATAATTAATGTCTTACGTTACGTATTTCATGACATTGTATCTCTTCTATCAGTTATTATTGAGATTTGTTATTGCAATCTTATCCTATAAATTTCATTCATATTAATTTCATTCATATTAATAAAGGATTTTTTTAGTAATTTTTTTGTTTGTTTAAATTTTGAGCACAAGTATGTATGTGCACAACTACTCATGTTTCTTCTCTCTTCTTCTTTTTATAAGGAGTAATTAGATACCGGCTTTGAAGCAAATTTTAGCTAAAGTTAATGGATATGAAGTTAATGGATTTCTTTTTAAAAGAAAGCAACGATTATGTTACCTCAAAAGTATTGTTTCATATTAAAAGAAGTAGAGAAATCGTCGCAAGTAATTACACTAAATGAATCGATCATGTAATTACTAAAGAAAAATAAAGGTTATCGATGACATTGATAATTAACAATTAATAATTAATGTGGTTGATATCTTTAATTTTTGATGAATTGATTTGAAAATATAAGCAGAGTTGAGTAACTTCTTTGTATTACAAAAGCTATTTACTGCTCAACAGAAATCAAACTAACTTTTGTCGACAAAAGAGGCCTTTTTCCAGATCGATAAAAATTGCAACATTTAAATGCCAGTTTCAAATAATATCTTTCAATTTCTTAATTAAAAAAAAGTAGGATTTAATTAATTATATATAATATTTTTAAGTAATTCTAAAATTTGTGCAATTGTAGTTTGTTCTTTTTATTATTCTTCAAATGAGCAAAAGATATTTTTCATATCTACAGCAAATAAAAGAAATATCTGCACGCATATAAAAGAAATGTTAGTTTAATTTATTTACAATTTCAAATGCTTTTATTTGAAATTGTAACTAAAATAAACTAATCTAAAAACAACAGTCTCGTAAAACCCATTAACTGTTGCAATTCGTATGACTTGGATATAACTTTAGTCTAGAATTGAGTACAGATGCAACTTGAATAATAATAGCCAACAACATAATTTACATTGAGTAGCCAGTGAATGGAACAGCATATAAAGTAGTTATTATTATCTGGCCAAATAGAAACTATTTGAAGAATTGTCAAGTATGTGACAGCAATTCAGTAGATGTAGCCAATGGCAATAGTTTAAACTAATTTTAATGAATATCATTCAGGGAAGGCAGTTGAGTTGTCAATGTGTTCGTTAATTGAGTTCATCCTCATGGATAGCCGTAATCAAAAACATAAAAACTTATATGTGTGAATTTTTATAATTTTTTATGATACATAATGTTAACATTTATTAACGTACTTTGACTTTTGACTTTTTGTATATTTTCAAATTTATCTCACAATGCAATTTAAACTGAAATTGCAAAATTTTAATAGTTCAGTAAAAAGCCAGTGAAAGGAAGTTCAGTATGGTAAATCTACTTTGTTACAACTTTCATTTCATCATGCAGTAACGGAATAAAAAAAAATATAAATCGACTAAAAAATAATGTTTTTAGAAGTCTCTCCCTGTCTCTCATAACCAAAGGCTTCAAATATGCCAGATAGTCAATCTAGGCCATACAATTAACAGCCTTTATCAATGAGAAGAGAACAAGATTTTTACTGTTGCCATTAAGGATATTAAGCAATAACAATTGCAAGGCACTCAATTAGCAGAAACTTCCTGTAAACCAGCAGAAACTCTATTAAGTTAAAATGAAATGAATATAAGTTGGTCAGTCTTTAATTTCCTAGTTGTTCTATTCCAAAGTCTAGTAAAAACTAATTGATCTTACATCCAATCAGAAACTTTAAAGAAAAGAAAAATTTTCTCTGAAAAATGTATTCTCCCAGGCTTATGACCTACTGAGAACCTTTATAACTTTTATAGTAATAGACAATTTTTTTTTTTACCTGAACACGCAACGATTATATAAAACATCACTAAAAGCAATTATATTAATTACTTTTAACAACGAAATTACTTTGTTCGTTATTAAATGAATAATTTAGGTAATTTGTACAATGGGTTATTCAATGCGACCTCTTGGATCTGCTGAAGGCATAACCTCAGTGAAATAAGCCTATGGAATGGATGGCCACTCCGACGTTCGCTTGCCTTTACTCCCGTGAAGAAATGGTACGTATTTTACAGTTGGGAGATTCTTTCGGATCCATTTGAGGAAAAATAAACTGAACCCATAGACAAGCGTCTATACTGCTTGAGGTACAGAGTCTATGAAATCAGATAATTGCTATTTAATTATTTTATTATTATTTTCATTGTAAATATCACTTTTCTTAGTTACATTTCATTTCTTTTATTTCTAACTTACTTTAGAAGTGTTACCTATTTATTTCTTGTCCTTATTTAATCATGTGACTAAATACACTGAAGCTCGATTATAACGCGGTTGTTTAAATCGCGAATTCGGATATAACGCGATTTGGTATTGGACCCCTTCTACCGTATTTACTCGCATAATTTCCCCTTTTTTTTCATCAATATTTTGACAAAAAAAAGGGGGGTGGGGAAATTACGCGATGTTTTTCAATTTGAGGAAAAAAAAATATGGTAAAAGTGTAAGGAAAACCATGTTAAATATTGATTTTTAAAGCAAGAAATGTAATTAACAACAATTTTATTAACACGCAACATTTAAAATATAAGAAATCACATCTCAACATTTGTTTTTTCTTCAAAGTACAGTTAAGCAATAGGCATACACGGAAGTGTGTGTGCAACTGTGACGTAATTTCGTAACTCACGCAGCGCAGCCCGCCATCTTTGTAGCTGCTGTCTGCATGACGTCAGCATCAGCTGCCTGC
This sequence comes from Thereuonema tuberculata, assembly GCA_023159025.1. NCBI lineage: Eukaryota > Metazoa > Arthropoda > Chilopoda > Scutigeromorpha > Scutigeridae > Thereuonema > Thereuonema tuberculata. The sequence continues at coordinate 95,823,490 of JAFIDM010009631.1, read as the reverse complement.
TAATAGAGAACTTAACTTTTTACGCGAACTTCACATTTTCACAAAACACTCGAAATTGTTGTACTGATTCAGAAGGAGTCTGCTCTTGTACTGACTAGGGTGGGGGTGGAATCTTCCCCTAAAGTAGCGTGGGATAGAGAAATGCGATAGTAACGGTACATTGTCGTGAGTTGACCGCCAGTCAAGGTCGTGTTGGAAACGCGTTGAAGTAGAGGTGGGGAAATTATGCGATAAAAATAAAAATTGAATTTTGTAATCCACTAAAACTGGGGTGGGGAAAATACGCGATGGGGGAAATTATGCGAGTAAATACGGTATTTTGGAAAAGGTGTATAATTGTAAAATTGCAAAATTTACCGTTTTTTTGCCTAAAATAAAATCAAAGGTGTAAATTAATATGCTTGCTTCCTTATTATTTACAGTAATTGAGACTCTATACCCATCCTAATCTCAAGAAAATGCATCAAATACAATATATTTTTTAAAAAATACCAGAATCGCGGACTTTTTCGTTTAACCAAAATGAATATCGAGATCTATTTTTCTGCTAATGACAACCAGTAAAGAGGCCCATGTAATCTAATAGGCGTATGAATACTTTGTTTCGATCCACGTGACTCGTCGTTTGTACAAGATGCCAAGATGGCGGTGCCAAATCGATTTTGGCTAATATAACCCATCAAAGTGTTGAAAAGGTAATGATTTATGTATTTATAAATATAAAATTCTCTCACATAGCTCTGAATGATGTAGGTAATCGCAAAATGACCATTTTAAATCGATTTGGAATCGTGTGGGCGATAATAGGTTGCGATATACAACATTTGACGTCACGAAGTAATAAAAGTTTGGTTATATCGCGGTTAAATCGCGATCTTCGAAATCTTGGATCCGAAAGATCGCGTTATAACCGAGCTTCTGTGTATATATTTTTTCTTCTCCTTTCTACATTTTTCTTGACAAAGTTAATTATCATTTATTTGGTTGGATCTTCCTGAAGAAATTTTTGAAATAACAATAATGCTGTGAAATTACTTGGGAGAGCTGCCCAAAAAGTTCGTATTTCAACATATATGTATTTTGGAGTACTTCATGTGTACTTTCATCTCACAAAAGGGCACTCACATTTGCATTCAGGGAGACGTCCTTGTGATAAAAAAAAAACGAGCAAAAAAAATTTAAGAGAATCATTTACTGATGGACAGTGAGCCAAAAGATCATTTCTTGCAGCGGCGAAAGTGGGAACTACATCATATACAGCAATGTAGTACGGTTATGTGTCTTTGTCGCTAAGGTATATCGTCTAACGCCCTCCCCTAATTACGCAAAGTGTTGAATTGAGTCATGATACATAATTTAATTTATTTTGTTGTTTCAGAAGGAATGGGGAAATTGAATAAAACTAAATGCACAAACTCTTTTTATCATATTGTTTTTACAAAATTGTTTGACTATTTCTTCACCTCAATGAGGCTAAGAAGTAATCCAAATGTTGTAAGTGGCAACAAAATAAAATTAGTCGTAATTATTAATAGCCTGTTTATCCAACAGTAAGGAAAAGGATGTCAGATGTAATATTAGCACGTGATATAAAGAAAAGTTCGTCTTACAATTACCAGGGAATCTGTTGTTTTCTAGAGTCAAATACAAAATACCCAAGACCAAATCATCGCTTCCCACACATCTCTATTCGAAAATTAAATTAAAATAATAAATAAAAAAAATTGTTAGAGTACATACGTGAATGTGGTCTTGAAGCTGACAAAGACATTTTGATTTGAATTTTTAAATTTATTGTCATTTTTGCTTTACAGTTCTATCTTACTGATTATTATAGAACATCACAATAATTAAAAAAAAACATTTGTTTCTGATAAAAACAACTAGGCCTATTTGATGATATACAACTGAATGTTGCATAATTTCTATGTTTCTTTTATTTATAATTTATATAATGTGTTTTAAATGTTGCTGTTAAAATAAACTTACATTTCATCATGAACAGAGAAACTTAACAAGATAGGAGCAGAAATCCTAGTAACGATCACATAATGCCCCACGGCTTCTATACACAGCGAATGTTAAAATCTCGGAAACCTTACAACTTCAGCCTTTTAGCTTTCAAACAAACAAAATATTTAATCAATAAGGATATCTTTAAAAATGATTCAATCAAAGAATATATACATATAAACTAGCAGAAAGACCCGTTCTTCGCTCGGGTTACAAAAAAGAGTGGTTTGATGTGCATGACGAAGAAATTGTGAGATCACTTAGAAACTTTTCCAGTTGGTAAAAAAGTCCCATGGTAGTTAAAATTAAAGTTATCTTCCTATTTTGTAACTCGATAAGTTTTTCTCACCCCTCTATGCCCTTCTCCACACCCCTATCACTTCAAACCTTTCCCAGTTGGTAAAATATCATGATTAATAATAAAAGAGTAATAGAAAGTAATATTACATTCTGATTTTGTAATCTGAAAACATCGTAAAATAACCTACAGTAAAGGATGCGAATATCAAAAATTCATCGACCACATATGCTTTAGATTTTGACAAAGAACACTCATGCGGAAATTTCGTGATACCAACTGAAGCGGTTTCAGAGAATCGCATACCTTCAAGAAATCCCCACCCCCGTTTACACCCTTTAGGACCCAAAAATAGAAAATTCGTCTAATACGTATCTTTTTGATGCTGACAAGAAACTCATGTGAAACTTCGTGTTTCCTACAGAAGCGGTTTGAGAGATATGTGTACCCTTCAAGAAAGCTTGCCCCCACCTCCCTGTTTTCAATGTTCTAGATCCGAGTTTTCGATGTTCTGGAGTTTTTACCGATGAAATTAAAAAAAAAAAAAATACATGAGATTTGAACTCCGGACCCTTGGATCTGCACGCCAGTGACATACCGTTAGTCCACGATAAGACTTGCTTTCTTATGACAGAAGTGAGCTAATAAGACAATACTTGAAAATCGATGAAATAACGCCGAATATCTCGAAATCTGTAGGACGTTGGCCCCAAAATATATATTGGCCGAACGGTCTAGACGGCGGTCTGCCATGTGTGGCCAGTGTGCTGGCACCTGGGTTCGAATCCCGGTCGTGGCATAGCTGTTTCTTTCTTCTTCTGTGTTTCGTCCGTTTCCCCCCTGGGACTTTATGTTTATGTTTATGTAGTGAATGTGGGTGGCAGAGAAGCCAAGCACTGCGACCGGAGGTCTATTGTACTAACCCACGGAAAGAAGGACAGATGGAGAGAAAGACTGAGAAAGTATGGTGGGAGAAGTGCAGGGGAAACGGGAGAACCCCGAGAAAACCTGCCCAGCGCGGATCGTCCACCATCACGAAACCCACATGAGAACCGAACCACGGCACTCAGAGGTGAGAGGCCGATGTCATAGCGACAACGCCAACCGCGCGGCCCCCCCTGGGACTTACTCTCTCAGGTGTATCCTCGACGGGAAGTGAATTCTCGTCTCTGATTTCTTAGCCTTGTCCTGACGTTGTCCAGGATGGGCTAGCGCGTAGTCCGTTGGGGCCCATTCGCGAGTAGTAGTAATATATATTTGAAGTACTTCATGTATACTTTCATCTCACAAAGGGCACTCACATTTGAAAGATACAGGCTTGTCAGTATAATTAGCTTTAAGAGTTATTAAGTAGAGAGTTTTGTTTGATAGCTTAAATTTATGAATAAAATTTCAGGTTTCTTGGTTTTGCATTATAATTGATCACAGACTGATCAAGATAATACAAAAAAGGGAATTTTTTTTCGATGCAGTAGCATAATTAGTGGGCGCGACTGCTGCAGCTTTCTCGAGAGACATTGTGGAAGGGGATGGCAAAAACGAGGCCTCCTTCCGTTTTTTGTTTCTTTGACATAGAAAGAGCCGCTTTTGTTTTGTTAAATTTATTTTTGGTTGGAGAATGTTTTTCATCAGCCTTCAGGGTGATATTTTGATAAGTAACTCTCCGCCAAAAATAATGACCTGTACTACTATGTTTGACTTAATTTGCATTTTAATAGGAGAGTAGCAAACTGAAAGAGACGGACAACGACCATTGGCCGCAAAATCAGGTCCCTGCTGTTATTTGGATGGAAGTTACTATTAGCTGTGTTTTTGGTTTGTTTTAAAAAAAAAAACCAAAAATACTTATTACTTTAAAAAAAAACAACAACCGAATAAGAGGGGGGGGGGGTCATGTTAATTATTCATTATTCCGAGCACCACATTCTAAAACTTGTTTGTTCTTTTTTTTTTTTCAAACGATGTATATTATTATTGGGTTTTGTAAGAGTTTGACCAAACCTATAAACCTTTGTGAGTTATGTTTTAAAAATGATTGTTTTAAACTTTATTTTCTGAAACTTTCTGTCATTGTCTTTTCAGAGAAGTTAAGAAAATAATCCACTCATTTGAAGTTGATTGTTAATCTGTACTACTTCTTAAGTGATTCAAGAAATAGATTTTAACAAGTACAATATATTCCTCAATCAAAAAGAAGACAAGAAAAGAAAAAAAAAATCAAGAAAAGTTGTGGTTGCCTACAGTAAATTTCTGAAAGGATTTTTTTTTTACATTAAGCCATCAAAGTGAGTCGCTTAATGAACAAGACATTTATGTGGCGTAACAATATCTGTAGTGATATGCAATTATTCAGGTTACATTAGAGGAGGGTAGGATAAGGGGCGAAATTATTCCACCCCACAGGAATGAGGGTCCCGTTGGACTGAATCATGTGACAGGTGCTCTGTCGTTCCGATGCATTGAATTAATAGCCCCCCCTCCACTGATGACTAAGTGGCCAAGTCATGGCATGAGCCTCACACCTTCCCCAAATGCCATTGTTTCCTTTTGTTAGTTCGTGACGAATAGTTAGGAAGGGATCGAGTCACCATTACGCTGATGTCATCCCTTACCCACCTGCACACAGGAAACAGTGGACACCTTCCTGATTCATACGATAAAGAATACAATACTTCTCATAGTTTTTCATTTCATTGCCGAAAGTGATCTTTTTCTTCTGTTTGTATAGTAAATACTTTTTAACGTTAAAAAAAATAGCCAGATTTAGTCCAGAAAGGTTCTCGAACGCCAATTTGTGAAAAAGTTTAACAGGTCTTATTATATTTTTTTTAAACAGGTTTTATTTAATTTTCATAAAAATAAATTTATACAGTTATTAATTGCTGCCTAGTTATAGTTATGTTAAAATGTATAAAGTTGTCAACTTACTCGTTCCTGAACTATTTTGAAATTTAATGGTTCGTTGGAATCCAAAAGTCTGGAACCATTTAATAATGCTTTATATCATATACTGCATCAGAATAGTGATTATTTAATAGATTAACAAAGCTTGCATAGATTCTCATTTTCTCAGAACTGTAATAGCTCATTTGGTATTTTAAAATTTGAAAACGAAAGGCACTTAATAAATAATAAAGATTTAAATATTTCAGCTATTTTATTGTCTTTGAAAAAAGTCATTCAATTAGACCAAGGAGGAAGTTCCATTTCAAATATTCCTGAAATCAAATGGCACTTCTAAATTAAATTTGCTTTATAATTACGATGACATTAAAACGTATACAAAATGCAATTGCATGTTTCTTATAATTCTTAACTTAACGGATATGCTAGAGACACGTAATTATTTTAAAATTGAACGAGAGAAAAATTACTGGTCATTCAAGTAACCAATAACTGGCATCAATTATTAATTCTTAACAACAAAATTCATGTTGATTTTAGAAACTGAAGACGACCAGTTAAATAAGGGTTCAGATCATTATCATCAAACCAACACCTGTACACAAGCAAGGAAGTTTGTTTTTTGTATTCGATTAAATGTGAGTCATTTAATCTTCGCTTTCCCTCAAAACCCTGCCACTTGACAGAGAAAACAACTCTTGGAATGATTCTACAATACAATCTTTTTGTAATTCAAAAAACTTGAGCACTTCTATTACAGTTGTTTCAAATTACATTATTCCAGATTATAAGCTTGAGTGTATTGATTGCTGAAATTTCCGAAATGTGTTTTCGGGAGAAGTTTCAGAACAAAAATTACAAAATGAAAGTAGTTCGACAAATTACTTAAAATTAAATTACGCCCATCTTCCAAATTAATCCAAATTATTAGAAGAGTTAAATTGCTAAATTCCTGTTAAATATGATTTCAATTTCAGGAGTTTGGATCATATTTTTTTTATTTGTATTAATTCGTTTTTTAATGCATTCTGATAAAATGAACTCTATGTATCCAACCTTAAGCCTTATTTTATGTAAATTTGTGTCACAAAACGAAGCCTGGTTGCCGGAAACCTCCGGAGTGCTGTCAGATCTTCTTTTAGGACTTTGTTTTTGTTTTTCTCGATGTGGAAATGACATCTTATCGTCAGTGAAAACTAAATTTTATCATGTATCTGGACCCCTTTGGAGGAGAAAGGAGCGTGGAAAAATTCCCGCCCACCGCAGAAATCGAACCCGCCATCTCCAACCGGCAGCCAAGCGGAAGATATTTAAATTTGTTGTAAATATTTTCAGATTCGAGTCACTTAACGACATGGGGAGGAGGAATTGAACGTTTGCTTCGGAAGGCACAAACTAGAAAGAAATGCTACTTAAGAAATTGTGTTCCTGAAGCATTATCATCAAAGGCAGACATTCAATTAATTACTGGAATATTTAAAGTAGATCGTGTTAATTTTAATGAACAGTTTTGATTCAAGTTGAACCTAAAAACAAAAGATTGTTTCGTCATTAAAGTACAAATAATTGAAGCTGTACTAACTTTATTTCAACTTGGAAAGGAAACTACTAGTTATTACATTTACATTTCTCGGAAAAGGAAAAAAAAAAGCCATTCGTGGATAAATGAGCCATAATCGCTAAGTATTAATACTTCTACAGTTTCACATTTCAAGCAGTTTTCACTGTAATCCAAAACAAGTGGTCATATCATAGTGTATTGATTGTCAGCTGTCGGTTACGGTGTCAATGGAGACTGTTGTCTGTAATATGAGATCGTTAAACCCCACTTTCTTTGTCTCGAAATAATTCGATCCAACATATCTAATAACCAATGTTAATTATTTAAATTTATCTACATTTTTATCTGTAGAAGCTTTTGCATTCATAGATTATAGAATTTATAGAATAATAGCGTTATTTTTACAGAAATTTTAAATTACAAGATATTCCCATTCTCATATAACAACGAATTCAATGGTTACTATGTTGCAAAGAATCCTAAAAAAAAATAGGATTTACCGATGAATAATAATGACTTGAATGATAATTTTCCATTCTACTTTTTTATTCCATTTACAAATAGCCTTCATATAACAATAGTCGAATCATATCGACTAATCTCTATGTGGTCTTCTGCAGCTTATAATACAGAATTTTTTCTAACTTTCTATTTTTATTTGCATAATTTAGTTTGACATTTTTAATCTGTTCATATCTCATAATCTGAAGTAGTTTATCAAATAACTTCATCAGGCGTGCGACTTCTGAACCCTTTAAAAGGTTTGGATGACTTTTGCTCCGGACAAGTAGAAAATTCAGCGATCCAATGACTTTCTTAGCAATTTACTCTATTATCTTTGCATTGTATCTAGGGAATCAAGCTTCTAAGAGAATTACTATTTGCGTATGGAATATTTTAATTTTTATGTTTAATTTTTTATGTTGTTTTTATTTTTTAAATTTCATTTTAAACAGTTTATTTTCATTTATTTATTTTTAAATTTATGTAATCATACTTATTTATTTACCTTTGCTGTTCTTTATATTCGCAATCTATTTTTCAGAATTATTCATTAGTTCACTTAAATCACAGAATTATCATCTTAGTTATTAAATAATCATTCTGTAAATAATTTGAAAATAATATAATTATGAATAAGAACAATCATCTCATCTTTTTGATATTTTCGATGAAATTTAGTCTTTTATAACCTTTTTCAAGCAAAAAAAATAATAAAAAAGTAAAGTTTTTTAAAATAGAACATGATTTTGGTAAATCAGAACGGAATTTGTTAATGGTTCATTGATTTTGCTTGAAGCATATGAAAACAATTAAATAACTTTATCAACGCCATTTTAAAAATACAAGGTTTGTTAAAGTTTATAAGGGTCGTATTTTGATTCCAAATTCTTTAATTACGTTAATTCTAGAAAAAAAAATGCCTAAAGAAAAAAATCCTTGAAAGGACAGAGGAAGGTACAAGTAAAATTCATGTTGGACACATTTTTTTCCCCATTGGAACGAGATTTAATATTGACGTTTCAGGTAGTTCCATTTATCAAAATCCTGTTCCACTTGAAAAGCTAATAAAAGCATAACTTTACCCCTCAGCTGTCTCCACAAACACCCCTACAGGAAGATTAATTTATTTTTCGAGTATTTTTACTTTTTAATTTCGTCCAATTAATAAACAACAAACAATTTGCTTGCTTGAATGAAGTAGAATAAGTCGTTAATTATGGCGGCAGATGTGGCGCCACCAGCTGCCAATCGACACAAACGAGAATCACATCCTTAGATCACGAGAAAAAAGCCTATCATTCATTAACTTACCTACGACTAATTAAACATCCAAAAAAGTACATTAAAATGCCAAATATAATTACCCTCAGTTTCTTTGGAAGTTTGTAAATATAAAAATTGCGCGTGGTAAGAAAAAAAAAACTAGATATTTGTGAGAACAAATATGGGAAGACTCGTTCAATATTTAGAATAAAATATCTGTTGTTTGTTTGTTTTTTAAATCAATAATAATATTTTAACAAAATAGTTGAAAACTAATGTTTTATTGACAGTTTTTTTAACGTCATTGTATAAATAGACATTCTATTTAATTGGTTAGTAGATGTTTTAAGCAATTACCAAGAAATTTCGAAAACTAACAAATAATCATAACCCAGATCCTTTAGTCAATATACTAAAAATCCCTAATGAAAAGGACAGGTTCATGATAGAATCTTGTGTTATTAATTTCTTTCCTTGTATAAATAAAGAAAAATTCCTTAAGGTCAGTGGATATACACTCATTAAATTCAAGAAATGTGTAAAAAAACAAAGATATGTTTATATAATATTTTTGTGGTCATTTGTTGTTTGTTTGTTAGGGACAGTATTGTTTTAATCAAATCTTTAATTTGTTTTTCAGGTAATTAAAGTAGTTATGAATTCTGATGATAATATAATAGTATTGTGTTTACGTACTAAGAAATTGTTATACTATGTTATCAATTCTTTATTTACGTAATAAGAAATTGTTATGTTACAAGTTCATTTTGAATGTGAATTCTGAAAACAGGAGTTGAAATATCTCTTAGAATTATTCATCTGAAGAAGTTTCTCCGATTAGGAGAAACGAAATATTATGAGTAAAGAGTTTCTTTTATAGTGATCTAGTTTACCATTATTTATTAAATAAATAAAGATGAAGTTTACCTACATACAGTAAAACCTCGTTAAGTCGTCACCCGGATAAGTCGTCACTCCGTTTAAGTCGTCGTTTTCCTTTGGTCCCGACAAGGTCTCATACATAATAATGTAAAATAACTATTATTAAACATCACAACACCAGAAAATAAATGTCAAACTACATTT
>JAFIDM010009631.1:95783910-95797277 GCA_023159025.1 Thereuonema tuberculata | reverse complement strand
TTCAATAATAATGAATAAATAATAATATGAAAATTTAACTCTTATATAATAAGCACAAATAGAAGCCAGTACACCTGAAAGTAGTTTCAAACATTAAATTCATCAAAATTATATTAATTTTACAACTGTAGTTTCCATTACACTGAGTAATCATTTTCAAGCATGCGTTACAAGTGAGTGCTTGTTAACTAACAGCAGTACACGTAAAAGACCGTTTATTCTATTTATTAACTCTTATATGTTTGAAGATTTTATATAAAAAGTTTCAGATTTTTATGAGCAGTAGTGTAAAAGATATGGGGCGGTGAAAACCACCAGTACTTTCCAGTACTTCATGAATCACCCGGTATATCTGCATGGAAAAATAGAAATTATTTTATCAAAACAAACCTTACGTAAAAATCAAATCTTAAAATTGATATTTTTGTTTTAAATATAAGTTATGAAGCAAACCACGAGATAAATCAATTCAGTTCTCCATTCTTCGATCGAGAATTAGCGTCTTAATATAAAGTCTTAAAATTTAATTTTAATTTTTTACATGTGCTATGTTGTAAGCTTGTGGAAAATAATTTCAGCAAGCGATAAGATAATTAGGTGATTTACTTAAGTACTTTTCTCTTTTTAAAGGGAAGAAAGATATCAATCTCAAACTATTAATGAATAAGTTGGATTGAAAAAAATCCACGAAAACTTATCCACATATGGCTTCTCTGAGGCTGGGAATGAAGTTAGTAGAAGTATTTATAATTCTATTCAAATATTGATTGTCTCAACGAGAAGAAAAATTAAAGCAATTCATTAGAAAAGTTTATATCGTTGTAACTAAAATGTTATTATTTTAAAATGTTATTTTATCGTTGTAATACTAAAATGTTCAAAATTTTTCGAATAGGCTATTTTCACAAGATTAGGTAAGGCTTGGAATTTGGCATTTTCCTACATACAAGGTACATTCAAACATCGAAATTGGTCAGTCAGTGAACAAAAAAAAAAGGAAAAAAAAAAAAAAGCAGCATTGACAACTTGCTAAAGTTGACATCAGAATCTATATTACTAAAATCTTTTATTTCTCTCTGTCCGGCGCAATTGTTGTGATTTGTGAAAAATAGAAATAATTTCTACAAGTTCGGTACTGGAATCGAACCTTGCAACCTTCTGATCCGAAGTTAGACGTCTTATCCACGGGGACTACAGTCTAATCTCTATAAAAAATAAAAATATGTCATAGACGCACTCGCTGGTTCTAAAAGCAGTAGTGGTTGGGATTATCCACTTTTCCCGAGTTGCTAGCGTATTTTAATTATTTAGTGGACAAATTCTGTTCCAATATAATTTGACGATACAGGACTCTTCAGTATTACGAAGTTTATTATTTCGATGATTACGATACTGCATATTGTAAGTGGCTTTTACATTACATCTCATATCGGAACTTCAAATAGAAGTTTTGATCCAATATAATTCAAGATTCGTAACTTTGCCATTCCTTCACTGCAATAACAGCTGAAGTGATATCAAACATCTCTTACTCTATTTCAACAGAATATCATGTGATACAACATCAATTATAAAGACATAGGGGAGTGAGTTTCAGATCTTTTCAGCTATCCCACCTGATGAGACGTGAAACGTCGAAAAGATACTGTCCGGGGATACTAGAAAGATCTTATAGGAGATTTTTAATTCTTTTTTGGAATTTTAATTTTTTATTTAATTTAATTTGAAATAATATCGCTTTCTGATTTAAGAAAGTAGTTTATGCTTGCTGAAATCACGTGATCCCTGTTTTTAAACATCTAGAACGTTGTCTTTCAATTTGAATGGATGTGAAGCGAAAAAAATATCGAATATTGGAGTTGATTCATTAGCAATTTCACAAATTTTTTTTTTTTTTTGCTTCATTGATATTAAGACGTAAGAACTGAATATTTCATTTTCACTTCGGAAAGAAAGGAAATCATTAAGTAATTAGTTCTCAATGATAGAAATAAAAATGCAGTGCAAGAACAATGATAAGCTTCGTAGCACAACAATGTATCTACTTCCCTCGTGATCACTTGATCTTCGTTTAGATTTATTGTTGGCACACAAACCTAGTATTCTTCTAATAGATGTAAGACTACAAATAGTAAAATTGGCCGTGTATTTTTTCCCTTGCTCAGCCATATTGGTCTTCTATATCAGCTACATTTTTAATTCTAATCTTTATTACTTGGATGCCCAAAACAGTTATAACAGGAGAATATCTTAATTTACAAACACGAAGGTAACAGGTTTAAAAGACGGAAAGAACTTTTTCTTTTCTGATTGTGGGATTGAAAAATTTTAGAAAGGCTTTAGAATTTCTACAATTCTATTCATCAGTTAATAAATTTAAGTTTAAAGTCACTTCATTGCTATTGAATTCTTTGTTCTTATTTTTTTTTTCTAGGACAGCTACGAGATTAGTGAGATATTTCACTGCTTTCACATTAATTACAGGCCTTTTGTGTGGAGCTGGAATTGCTTACATGTGGACTGTGAATATTGAAGACCCTGCTTCAATAGGTACATCTAAAGAAATTATAAATAGTTTTAGACTAACCAGATAAACAATTGTAATTCCACTACATACATATTTTACAATGGTCGCTAGTAGTTTTGAATTAATATTATTAAAGAGTTTGTAACGAAAATTCTTAAATTTTTAACAATAGTTAATCACTAAATTGAAATTTGAAGAAAGAATCTGAATAAGTTGAAAACATTTCTTTATTAAAGTAATCTCTATGACTTAGGACGTTTAGGCATTAAGCTAATTTTCAATATTTATCATTAAAGTTATCATTTTACATGTTAAAATATAGATGCTTCTATATTATTCGTTAGGTTATTTTTAATTCTCTTCAATTAATTCGTTTTATATGGATTTAAAAAACAATACTAAGAATTATTTACGAGAGTTAATGGGCAAGTTCTATTTATAATGTTCGAATCAGGATGAATCGTGGAAAATGACTGTTCTGAGACTTGGCAATCATTCGCTGTTCACCTTTATTTTCTTTCTGGTTTTTTTTTTCTTTTTTGAGACACTGGAATCCCCGAAAATTGGGAAATAAGGTCGTCATGTGATTGGTTAGTCGGATTAGAATCATCATTGGAACTTTATCTCTTGCCACGGAAATTCCGGAGTACAAAAAAGTTGAAATTTGTAGTGGATATCAGGACTACATTTTTGTTTTGTTTGTTTGATCAAATTGCACCTCCCCCCCCCAAATTAATCTTATATATACCCTGTTTTAAACATAGGTCTATGCTTTACTGTTATTTAACTTGAATATCAATTATTCATTTCTTTTTTTTTTATAATTGCATTCCTAAATGATAATAGCCAGCCTTTTATCGCAGATTATCCCATTACTTCTGAATTGTTCATAGCAATATCCTACTTCTGTAACCAAAGACAATAGTATGGGTATATAATTTCAGTTATTGGAAATTATGTACCAAATACTAGCCTTTGGTTCTTCAAAGAATTTGTTTGTTAGTGGTTCTCAAATTTAAGAGCACTTTTTTTAATGAATTACTAGGTTGTTAATGTTGAGCTGATAATGTTGTTCCACTGTATTTCCACTGAGTTAAAATACTCCATTTCGATAAAAGTTTTGGTCTTCAGGAAGTGAAGAAGACAAAAAAGGCATCGTTTCACTTCGTCATCGTTAGCAGTTCCAGCAAGAAAACTCGACAAATACCGAAGAGATGGAAAGTCGGATGGGGCAAGGTCTGGGGAATAGGGCAGATGAGACAACATTTCCCATCCAAGCTCCTGTAATTTTTTACTTGTGTCCACAAAGCGATATGTGGAAGGGCGTTATCCTGATGGAGCACTACCTCAGGTCGATTAAGTAACGCTGGGCGCTTTTCTTGCAGTGCAACATGGAGAGTTTCCAACTGGTGGATATAAGAATCAGCTGTGATGGTTTTATTTAGTAATTAGCAGTCCATAGTGTATCACTGCAATCCCACCAACAACTCAGCATAACTTTCCTTCCATACAGAGTTGACTTAGCGACCTTCATTGGGATTTTCCCTTCTTTATCCAGGACCTTTTGAGCATAACATTCACGTACATTATTCACTTTTCGTCACCCATGGCCAACCGATGTAAAAAAAAAAAATACCATTCTTTCATGCATTGCACCTGATTCTCGTCAGACAAAGCATGGGGTACTTATTTCACCAGTTTAAATGAATATCTCAATACCTTATCTCTAATGCACAGCACCTGAGAAATTTTACGTCCCCAACTGCTGACAGTATATTACACTCCCAAAAGCCACATTAGAATTTTCCATGAACTTTCTTTACAACCTGATAAATAGCCAGCAAGAATATTAAGTTACTCTTGATATTCTTAATCTTGTCAATGGATTTCATATATTAGATAATGGATTTATTATTTATTAGTTACTTTTGACTTTTGTACTTATTAGTTACATTGAATTACCTTAAAATTTACTTGGAATGTTTCAAAATGGTGTTTACATGGTGTTTACTTCACAGGTTGCAAGTCACATCCTCCACCTCCTTTAAATGGAACAATTGTAGTATGGGACGGACGGCAACGCAGAATTGGAACAGTTATCATTTATAAGTGTGCAAATACAAATACTGTTCTTCAGACTGTTACTTGCTCATTAAAACAAGGATCTGGAATCTGGCGAATCACCAGCAAACGAAAGGATGAAGTTTGTCCAGAAATTCAGAGCACAAAACCTTTGAAATAAATTTAAATGAACAGGTAAATCAAAATGTTTTGAAATACTGTACATTAATATACAAAATTCTTTGTAGTTTGTAAAGTTATCTGAATTAGGAAAAATAAACTATTACAAAGAAAGTTCTCTTCCAATTTTCAGCGTAACAGTTCTGCTACTAACTTTGAGGACTGTCTATACATGTCCAGGGTTTCGATACATATATTTACCACAGGAAACCAATGTTAGCAATTTTTCAGCAGAGATTCCTGGAATCGACCATATTAATTATTAACAGAATAACAAAATGTGTAACAAAAAAATTCACTCCAACAAAATGAATTTTTCCTTAGTTCCAAAAAAGTGATTTGTTAAATTTATGAAGGCAAAACCTTAAATCACAAACAAAACAACTACATACACATTTTTAATGGTTTTAAATTGTTCCCTTCTCGAATGCCTATTCATCTGCAGCAATCTAAATAAATTTATAATTTATTTCCCCGAAAAGTGCATTAAGACACTTAATATTTTAAGCCAGCCTTTTTTTTGCTTTAGGGTCCACTTCATTTACTTCTAAACTTCCACTACACAATAAATTTTGTTTCTAAAATTATACGGCAAACCAAACTTTTTTGTTGTTTTACTATTTTGTTTTTGAAACATTTAAAAATACCCTGAAATAGTCTAAGGGGATTTGAATGTACTTTACTAATATTCGTTGTAGAATAATACAGGTAAAGTTTCAAGCTTCTGCTTTATCAGATTATTGGACATGTATAATTTAGGGTAAATTAGAGCATTTGTTTTTGTATGAAACAAAACATTTTTTATAGATGTACTCTAAAAATTTTGACGGAACGCTGGTTGAGAATGTGTACCTAAACATTGGAGCTATGATAGTCTTATAACTTTCGTACATACATAAATACATATTAATAGGTTATTGGTTGAGCTAAAAAGACGTACTGGTTAGGTTTTTAGGTTAATTGATGTTTAAAATGGATTTAGAAATCTAATCGGATCTAGAAAATAAAACTCTAAATCCTTCAATATGAAACTTGATATAATTCATTAATTTTCGAGTTATCGTGGTCAGAAGTTATACTAGACTGAACTGACAAACTGATACATAAACAGATAGAATTAAATCTGTTTTAAAGACATAGTATTTACCATACGCATTGTCTTGGAAGAAAGAAAATGGGTTATAATAATAATGAAGATGATAAAATACTCTTAATTGTTTATCGTCTGTAGAATTTCTACACTTTGCAATAGCAGTAGGGAAGAAATAAAAATATTTTGTTTTAATTCGCGAATTTTTACTTACCTTTCAACATATTTTACTGAAACTTGTATGAGAATGTGGAAAAAAATCTCTTGCAGACATTAGAAATTAACTATTGTCTCCGGATGTTTAATTAGGTTAGCAATTATTCAGAAATACTTCAATGCCAACTCGATGATTCATAAGCATTACATTTTTTTTTCCTAAATGAACTATTTCGAAATTTTTTATGCCGTTATACTAGTGTTAGTAACTCAATTTCTTTAGTCTATTAAAATTAAAAAAAAAAAAAAAATGAAAGTCAGAACAGAAGATTTGCATTTCTTTTATTCCTATTAATTATGAGGCCAGTTTTGTTACTATAAAAAAATCGTATTATATTTAAAAGAAGTAAACGAAGATAATTTTATGCTTGGATATTTAAATATTTATGGGCCCGGTAGCCGAGTGGGTAAGGGCGTTTGGCTGGAGTTGGAGGTGGCGGGTTTGATCGTCGGCGGTGGGCGGATATTTTCATACTTCATTCTCCTAGAAACAGGTCCTAGGGTCTACCCAGCCTTCAGTTGAATGGGTACCGGGTTTTTTTTTCCCCGGGAGTTAAAGGCGGGTGAGCATCGGGCTGACCATCCCACCTCAATTTAGTCCCGTTGGTCACGGCACGCCGAGAGTCTTACCTCCCGCTACCCCAAGGGCCACATAGGACTGTAGTGGGACACCAACCTTTTTTTTTTTATTTAAATATTTATGATCTCTCTTTTATAAAAAAAACAAAACAAAACAAACTTAATTTATTTTTTAATAAAATCAACGAAATGAGAATTTTTCTAAGATTTAAATTTACTAAAATTTTTTATAAGATTACCTCTCTACCTTTTTTTGAAGGTTAACAATTTCTGTGAAACAATTTGAATAAACCATGAAGAACACTAGTAGACACACACAGACTTAATGCTGAAATTTAATAATGTTAAAATTATAAGAAATTAAAAAATGGTAGGAAAAAAATCTTTTTATTTAATAGATTCCGTAAGTTACTATTTGTTTCGTAAAATTTGACAAAATAGATAAAAATAGGAAGATGAAATTTAAGCTGTGAATTTAATCTGAAGTACATTGGTTCACTTAAACATTACAATAAAACAAATACAAGCTATAATTTTAAAATTTATATATATATTTAAAAAAGTTATCGATGTTTTAATAGAAATATAAACTCAGTTATAGAAAGAAATATGAAATAAAATAAAATTATTCAAAAGAAATGATAATTTTAAACCTGTAGGGTACAACATAATATTGAAGTTGTAGAAAGATGTAAATATAATTTGTAAATGAGCAATTTAAAAAAGTCCGAAAATTCTTATACCTGTAGTTAGGTAAAAAAACATGGTATCATTTATGCATGTGAAATAGTAATAATTAGTTTAGCAATTGTAATATGTAGCAAAAATTTTTTTACTGCCATCTAGACACTGTAGCTATGTATATTTTTGTTCAATGCTATGGTAATCTTTTTTTTTTTTTTTTTTTAATTTCCATTTTTATTTCAAGTTCATCTGCTTTTTCTTCATCCTAACAATTTAAAAGTCAAATATAGATAAAAATGAAGGTAAGAGTAATTAGTTTTAATTAAAACAGAGTTGTGATTAATAACATTAATTTTTAAATCTTACATTGATATTTTTCTAAAACAAATATTAATGGAAATTATATTCATCTTAAAGGAAAAAATGTTTTCTATGAAAAATCTTTAGAAATAAGTTCTATTATCAAACGAATAGACCGGATATAAGCATTGGGGAAAAAAAAATTCCTCTTATCTACGTTGCTTTCAGTATGTTCTCCCTTTCAGCCCAAAGATAAGTTTTTCTCTTCTTCTTTCTCCTTCTTTTCCTCATTCCTATATCCGGTCGCTACGAATCATATCGGCCGTGAACGCTCCTTGTTTAGGGAGTCTTCGTGACAATCTGATAAATTCCATTTCTATTAATGGAGTCACATTCGTCAAGAACTCTGTCACTAGGAAGATGTATCACTGCAAAGGATAGCACATTTATGTATTGACAAGCTTGAAGAAGTCCTTACATTCATTATTATCTATGCGTCGTTTTTTTTTTTTTTTTTTTTTTTATGTGTTTGGCTAAAAAGGCAATCTTCTAAAATTAAGTTCAAGATAGCAAATTTCAAAAACAAAAAAAACTCAAAAGAAGTTAGTTGCTAAAAAAAAAATGCCTTTTGAAGAGTAAAAAATTCTGACAAGTGAGTATGATGATTAAGATTATATTTTTTTGTATTCTGTTTCAGTAAATTATCCAATCAACTATTATTTTTAACTGCTACCAATTGATCGTGAAAACTCTTTTGAGGATTTTAACTCTCAGAATCCATGACTGGTAATTTAGACACTTTGAATGTCTTTTTAAAAAACACTACAGCGGTACTGCATCTCTGTTGCTGGGTTTGTTTATTAGTAATATTTTGTAAAACTACGCATTTATTCTCCAATAGCCAAAGGAATTTGTGATTTGTTCAGTTTCTTAAAGTTTTAACTAATTTTTTCGGATACAACTACATTTTTGATTCGCAAATTCACCGAAAACAGAAATTCACAAATGGAGCACTAAGCTATAATTGCTGGAACCCAGGATTTAAGATAACTTCATTATTCCATATTAATTTGTAAAATAAAAGTAATCAACCTAAATAAAAGCTGATAACATAATTAACAAAAGAAATAAAGAAAATATACCAAATTCCTAGTAGGATGGACAATCAACAAATTAACAGTAAAAATAAATAAAAAAATAAGAAATCCAATAATGTTTTAGTTATGAATTGGTCTCTTATGATTTGATTCGAATAGTAAGTTTTAGTAATATTCTTATTTCTTTTAAAAACAAAAACAAAATCAATAAATTGTACGAAACTAGTTTTTCAGTCAACCTTTTGAAAACATTCCTAGAAGGTAGATTTGGTTTCAGCAGCAAAAGAAGAAATGAAAGAAGTTGAAGCAGAAATAGAATTGCCTTAGGATAGAAATTCTGAGGACAGAACATTGTCGTTCTATTGTTTCTTTTACTTTGGAATTATTTCTTTACATTTGGCAACCAATGAATTAGTGGGTTTTCTGTCTCCAAGAACATTAGGTGCTTTTTTTTTCTCTCTCTCTCTCTTTTATTCTGCACTTAAGAATTGATTTTGGATCCAGGCGATGCAAATCCTTTTTCAACACCGACTTTGGTTACTTAAGAAAGGAAAAAAAAAAGGACAATCACACACAATGAAGTTAAAACTTACATTAAATAGCCCATTAGTTTTTTCATCACTTTTTCTGTCGTTTTATTTTAAGTTTTTAGTGGTCAAATTTAAGACAGGAAATTAGTAATTATATATTGACGTCTAGAAGAATAAGAACCAAGGTCAGCGCATGAATAAATTGCCTTTCTGATTAAATTATCGGAAGGAATCGGGAACGGCCGTTTCATCCTGCATGAGACTCATCAGCCCGATCCGCCTTCCCCGATAAAAGACCCAGAAAGGCAAGATCTTAAATGAAGGCCACCGTCACACCTGGCAGTGACCCCCGAAACAAGAAAATCAACAACAATAAATGTTGTGCTAATTTGCACAACAAAAAACCTTTTCCTAAAGAAAGATAGGATAGAAAGCTTTTTAATAAAAGGAAATTAAAATTCCTAACAAGGTGAATTAATCTAGGAATAAATTTAACGCGCTGGAAAATGTATAAACAAAATATTCTTGTTTCGGAGGTCACTGCCAGGTGTGACGGTGGCCTTCATTTAAGATCTTGCCTTTCTAGGTCTTTTATCGGGGAAGGCGGATCGGGATGATGAGTCCCATGCAGGAGGAAACAGCCGTTCCCGTTTCTTTCCGATAATTGAATCAGAACTTCAATTTATTCATGTGCTGACCTTGGTTCTTATTCTTTTTGTTTATACATTTCCCAGTATGTTAAATTTATTCCTCTATTGACATGTGTTTTATGTAATAGAAATAGAAATCAACGAACAATGTAGACCTTGGAAAAATTAGACACAATCGTCGGGGTTTCGACTATTGAGTCAAATGTAGAATTTATGTATTATCTAAGAGATTTTTTTTGTTTTTGTTTTTGAGAGTTCTAAATGTCACTCCGACAGTTTCTTCTCTCCATGAGTTGCAGGAGATATGTTGCAAAGTCCTCAAATGAAATAATTTTTTTTTATTATTAAAATATTTTAATGTGCAGTTAAAAATTCATATTGATATGGCCAACCATACTTGCACTATTTGCAGTTCAAAAATATATAAAACACATTACAAACTCGACAAGGGGTCTTAAAAGCATGAGGACTTGAAACTGTTTTGAGTTTTAATGTGTTTTTTGTACATTTTTAAACTGTAAATAGTGCAAGTATGGTTGGCCATATCCATTTTTTTTTCCTTTAAACGAAATAATCCTTGATAATTAAAAATCCATGGTTGACTCTTCCTAGTGCAACAGATTAACTTAAATCTAATCTTAATCGGCATTATTAAGAAAATACAATATTGATAGGGTGGTTTCTACAATTAAGACAAAAGACGCGCATTCCTCTTCAATTACTCCTGTCAATTATTCTGTCAGGTTTTCAAAGGCTGTATTATTTTTACAGAGAAAGTTCAGAAATTTCGATTAATACAGAAACCTATTATCTAAATAAAAACAAAGCAAATCTCGTATCTACAGTTTGGATATTATATTGACAAGCAAAGTTTTCATTTACATTCTACTGATTCTTCACTTATATTTTGTACAAGTATCAATTGAAGCTTATCTCTAATTTAAACGATAT
Source organism: Thereuonema tuberculata (assembly GCA_023159025.1). Lineage (NCBI taxonomy): Eukaryota > Metazoa > Arthropoda > Chilopoda > Scutigeromorpha > Scutigeridae > Thereuonema > Thereuonema tuberculata. Next base: position 95,786,412 of record JAFIDM010009631.1, on the reverse strand, counting down.
TTTTAAAGATAACATTGCTCAGTAAATAATCCTTCCAGATGTTGATATTAAGCGTTGCTAGTTTCGTAGTTCCAGCATTGTTTAATTCCATCACTTCTATTTTTTTTAGGGATTACTACAAAACGATCACAATGTCGTCTTACAAGGGTTTTCTTGACTGTGGTTTTAAGTTTTTATTATTTAGATTGCTTAATTTTCTAGGTATTTTTAGCGAAAAAGTATAAAAGGAGAAGCTCTTACGTTCAATCTTTCTGTCTGTCCATCTGTCACCATCCTATATAGTCCAAACTATCGTAGAACATTCACGAGCCATACATTATCGGAATCTTTATGACTTGAGGTGGAGAAAAATACGATCTATGGTCACTTCCTGTTTCAGAGAAAATGGGCGAAAATGAAACAAGTATGGAGGTAGCTTTCTGCATTACAGAGTTACGTGTACATTATGAAACCATTTCCTTGCTTAAATACAGTACATCCTCTAGTTATACAAGCAAGAAATATTAGTGAATATCAGGAGGTTTAAAGAACTGAGGCAAGAATATAGGAAACAAGATTAGAAAGTATATATACTGCTTAGAATACGAATATATTATTGAGTATTGATTGTCATGTTATAATTGTTAGCTTTAAAATCTTTACGAATTTATTAGAAGGAATTTATCCCTACAAACTGTATCTGAAGAAGATCAGTAATGAATTGGTTGTATCTGATCGAAATATTGTAATAAAAAGAAGATGTAGAATATAATGAAGAACATTTCCTTGCTTGTTTTTATTGACTTATTTATTGGTATTACTTTTCGTTTTGATTATGTCTTAATTTAAATATTAGGAATTTTCTTTTTTTATTATTCTGTTCATACGAAGTTTCAATTATTAATAATGTTGGTTATAATTGCTGAAATAGGAAACATTAAATAGGTGTTTTTGTTAGCACTTAGTAGCACCCTTTACTGTTAATTTTTTTCTTTCTTTTCAATTAATTTTAAATAACCAAAAAGTAAGACTAAATATCCTTTTGCGATTAATCAAATCATATTTCTTTTCAGGCTGTTTTTGATGGATGAACAAAGCGAGCAAAGGACTCCAATGCATATTTGGTTAAACAAAAATCAACTTATTTTCTCCCAAAAATAATGATGAAGTAAGAAATTTGTAAAATAGTATATTAAATAAAATGAGGTTCTACTACTAAACCTATATATTCTTAATGCTCTACAAACCATTTTGAAAAAAAAAAAAAAAAAACATCAAAAACCAATTTCAAAGGTCATACTGTATAAGAGTGGCCTTGAACTCTTAAGGAAGATCACTTCATTCTCATTAATTTTACTGACATTACAAATATATCAATTTTTTTCAAATATCTAAAATATGAAATTCGGGAATCTTCGTCCAAACGATTAAAGACCGAATTTTCAAAATGCTTCCAAAATAACGACTTTATTTCACTGAAACATTACAATCGGGACCAACTTAGATGAAAGTAAATTCAATAAATATCACTGACATAAACTGAATATCTGATATATATCGAATTAAAGAACATTAAAATACGACTCAATTATGAAATTGGAGAACCTTAGTTCAGGCAGTTAAAAAGTTTTGAATTTTGAAAAATCCCCCAATTGGGAGTTAAAAATTACGAATTTTATGAACAGATCAATGCGTATAGAGATCAGCTTAACGCAATTTTAAAAAGACATCTTTTTTTTTTATTTAAAATAAATAAAAATTCCTTACTTGGTTCTTAGGAAACCCCAGAGCTGCTTCATTTAATAAGTTTATGGGTGAATCTACAGAAAACCTGCAATTTCAGTCAAGCATTTTTGAGATTTTAAATTACAGATTTCCTTTTCAAAAAAATTGAGATGATTGCTTTTGATGTTCTTACATCCATGATATATGTGGTTCAGGTCAACGCATTTTGGTTATTTAAAAAAAAAAAAACAGAAAAAAACAAAAAAAAAAAAAGATGTCCACGGAAGTGATGGTATGCCCTCAGAAGTGACTTGTGTTGATAATGATGTTGATAATAGTTTTAATATAAATTATATTCGAAATAGTAAATTTACGTGGGGAAAACTATGAAATAAATAAATAGAAGACTATAATTTATGAATTAAAAGAACTTTTTATCAAAAGAGGAAATAATGTACAATACAAAAATTGTTTCACAAAATAAAAATATTCAAAATCGACCTGACAATAACGTAAATGGAATGTTAACATTTACAGACTTATCTTCATTACATTTGTGTGTGTGAAATTACAAACATCAGTAAAAGAAATCACTTTTGTGGACAATCATCACTCCGTGGACCCACATGTCCACAGAAGTGATGTCCACGGAAGTGACGAATACTTATGTTTCTTGACCCATGTGCTCTTCATTTTGAGGTTAGGAACACGTGTCATTCAGAAAATTAAGTTTACCATATTTCAATTATTTTGCCTAGAAATAATCATTTTTCCATAGAAAAATTAGGTTCTAAACAA
>JAFIDM010009631.1:95767890-95783510 GCA_023159025.1 Thereuonema tuberculata | reverse complement strand
TTCCATAAAATTAAAAAAAAAATTATACTAAACTACAGTATATTTTGTACTTCAATGTGAAATTTTGAAAAATGACAAATATTTTCAATTATTTTCAATTTATTGCTCTGTGACACGAATTACAGGTTTTCCGTAGAATCACCCTTATGCTTTAGTTTTAGGTTATAAAGAAAATGATGGGAAAATACAATGTAAACTTTTAACTGCATGTATTAAGGTTCCAAAATGTCATGCTAGATTTTTCGTTAATACTCTTTAATTTCATATTTACTATGTCAATAAAATTGTTTGGGTATTAACCGTAACTTGTCAAATCATGTTATTAATGCTTAGAAAATCGATAGGATATTACCAAAATCAAAGATAAAGCAAGAGATACGGCTTATATTTAGCGTATAATATTCTGTATAAATAATCTATATTAATACGTATCATATTTTACATAAATAATCTATTTTAACATTTATTATATTCTATATAAATAATTTTCAATTAAATAACTTTTACATTTGTAAGATTTATATGAAAAATATAAATAGAATCTGGGTCAAAAATCTCAAAAAGTTTTTGCAAAATCTTAAATTCTAATTAGAATATTACTGATAGCACAAATGAACATTACATTCAAACATTAGTTCACACAACTGAAAAGGTTTTTATCTCAAAATACTGAAATTATTTTATATGATCATATATTCATCATTCATATTAAATCACCAATTTCAGAGAGGGAAAACGTCTTTTAAATAAAAGGCTTTGGCACCTCTACAATTTTTCAAACATTTCCCAGAAAAAAGGGGTTCTAAATTTAGTTTAACTCGTTATGACTAGTTGATTTTTTTAATTTGTTTACTTCAATCACTAACTTCATTTTAAATTACCTAGTATCCATGAAGTGTAATTTGATGATGTGACTAGTATATGCAGAGCCATTTCGTGTGATATTAAACCTATCATAACAAGAGATGATGCAAAACTCCTACCTAATGAAGCTATTTATGGCTAACAAATATAACAGAATTTAAAATTAAGTTCATTAATTAAATCTTTACGTTCTCATTAATTTAGCATATTTCAGTGAAATAAATAGAATCTAGACTGACTTCGAGGAAAAAGACTAGATGATAAATGAAGAAACACAATTGAGTGTTCTACATTTGTACATTTAAGCAATGTTGGTTTGTATTTTTAGAAATAGAAATCATAGTCCAGAACAGCATTAATAAAAATGTTATAAGCTAGAGATGTGTTTGATCTCTTTTTAAGTTTTGTCATGTACATGACTCATGACTCGCTTAACTACATTCAATTTGTCTTCAAGTGCCTTTGGATTCATCCATCTATTAGAAAATTATTTATTAAGGAATACTATACGTTGGTACAAAAATTATATATTATCACCATCGCCATCTTGAAATTAAACCAGAAGTGAAATGTTAACTACTATTTTTTATTATTTAAAACATGCGCAGAATAAGATATCCATTATGTTTCAATAAAACATGGCATAATTTCGAAGAACTTTTGATACTGCCTGTGATATTTAGCTTAACTTGATCTACATGCAAAGTGGAAGCTTTTTATGTTAACGACAATAATGGCAATTGCTATTAGGAATATCCAGTAAAATGAAATTTCTTCATTCCTGCCAAGTTGCAATGCAACTACTAGAACAGTGTGATAATAATATCGTGTTCGAACTATCCACCAAAAATGGATTCTATGTTTAGATACCTAAATAAGATAAGGCTAAGATACATAATGGCCAATCACGTTTTCTAATTTCAAGCAGTTCTGCAACGAGGGTGGTGCGAGTGGTGCTCCGGCATCAGGCGCCATATCAATGGAGGCGCCAGCGAGACCTTGTTTTAATATGTTTTAACAATCTTCTTTTTTGGTTGTTGTTGGCATTCCCTAACTTAGCCCAAACCCAAAATTTTCAAAACGACGTTTGTTTTTTTGTTTTTTTTGGTGCAATGGGCAATGTGGTCCCTAACATCAATAAAAAGGAAAATAGGCGCAGTGAAAACCAAATAGAGTTGTTTCGGTGTGGTGTTCAAGGTATGATCAAAGGTAACTTTCCAACAAAATAACTGTTTCCTCTAGCAGTCCTATTTGTATGATAACCATGATCGTATTAATTATAGGGGAAGTCGGGGGAATATGAGTAGTTGGGGAATATGAGCGGGTTGAAGTGTTGTTTAGCATATCGGCAAGAGAGAATTGTTTTTTTCCGTGCCCAACAAATGGTAGCATTTCTTCGTAGCCTCGGCCACGGTCCTACCAAGCACTGTCACTTTGATCACGTTCCTCACCGTGTACTCTCCATTCTAAGTTAAGTCTGAGAAAATTCACTTGAAAAATGTAGTCTGATAGTTCAAGTGTATTTAGATGGGCTAAAATTAGAAGTGAGTGTCTATTCTAACTAAGTGCCATTTGAAAACTTACTGTTGGACTTTCTATTCCAAATAAAATATTTTCATTTTAGTGAAGCATCATGGTTCCGGCAGCAGTTAATTTAGAGCACGGCGCCTGGGGAAATATGAGCAAGGCCATTCGGGAGAATGTAAGCAACTGGTTTTTAATGTAAATAAAAGCCACATTTTACATTTTTATCAACTGTAAAACATTCCCCAAAATGCTCGTGATATTTTCACAATAAAGACCTTTAAAACTTTACATTAAAAATAAATAAATAAATTTAAAAATATGTATTTATTAATAACTGTAACACTAAGTACATATAAATTTTCATATTTGAGAATTACATTTTTGGATCACTCTGATCAGTATAGCTTAAAATATATAAATATATAGATAGCTTCTGACAACATACATTAAGGTACTATCGCCGGCATTTCCAATGCTACATTAGCTGCCCGATGCTTCCCCGCAGTGCAACAAGCTCTCAGCTCTTACAATTTTTTTACCTCCTTTCAGTGCAAACAATAGGAGCTAAAATTTGGTATACGTCAACTTAAGATCCTGAATAAATGATAAAAATTTCAAGGGATGTTTCGATCTGACAAACCTAACCATTCCCTTGTTAGACTGGTTTAAGGAAAGCAATGCAGGAAAGCACTACTTCGCACTGTGACATTGGAAATGCCGGCGATAGTACCTGCTGACATAGTAGAGCAGGGGTCGGCAACCCGCGGCCCATGGGCCGCATGCGGCCCGCGAGGCGTCTTAAGATTTTTTTTTTTTTTTTTTTTTTGGTTGTTAAAATGAGATTTCCCTTTTTTTTTGGTTGTTAAAATAAGATTTTCCTGTTTTTTGGGTTGTTAAAATAAGATTTTCCTTTTTTTTGGGTTGTTAAAATAAAATTTTCCTTTTTTTTTTTTTGGTTGTTAAAATAAGATTTTGGCCCTTTTTGGCCCAAGTGCGGCCCGTAATAGTCCCCACATAAAATATTTGGCCCTCTTACAACAAAAGGATGTAAATTACATCTGTGTATAAAAATGTTTAACGTGTGGCAAAAAATTAAATAATTAAAAAATAAATAAAAACTCACACATACGTTAAAAATTACATTTAATAAAAGACAACTTACACTATTAATTTCGACAGTATGTCATCTGTCTTTGTCAAATGATCAACTTGACAAAGACAGATGACATGCTATCGAAATTTGAAGTGTAAGCTGTCTTTTATTAAATGTAATTTTAGCGTAAGTATGGGTTTTTATTATTTATTTACTATTTACATCTTGTATAATTTATTCATCCTATGTAGCAGTATAACAATGTGAGCGCGCTCATATATGTGTGTGTGTGTGCTTGTGTTTATTTAGAAATTTCAGTGAATTTATTTGGTTGTTTGTTTACAGATGCCAAGAAATTATCAGCCCCTGAGGTCAGCGACAGCAGTGGTCTAAACCAGCATATTTTTTGACACTTTAAATAACGCTTAAAATAGTTGAGCATTTAAAAAAAAATTGAATGCAATGTCTTATCATAAAAACTTATCATAAGAACTTAAAAATATTAATACGCCTTGACATTTCAGCTTTAAAGAAGATGCTCATATCAGCCTCGGGATAAAATGAGCTACTTGCAGCTATTTTATTAATTGCACATAACGCATACTATAGTTGTACCTTACTTAACACAGTTTCTTGCTAAGCTGCGGGAAACATCGAGGGATGAAATAATGGAGCATTGAATATAGTAACAGAGGATGACACCCACTTTTTTTTATGAAAAACCTTAACTATGCTCATATTCCCCGACTACCCCTATGAATATCGTTGATAATTCACATAAAGATTTAAAGAAGTTGATCGAAAGCATCAAAGAAGTTCTCAAGACGTTATTGTTGCTGCAATGCGAGTGAAGAGATAATGAGCGAATATTAAGTTAAAGTTAAGTTAATTACAGGCCAATGGGGCCTTTGGGATCGCGGAAGGTAAGGATCGCGGCGTTTCATGGTCGGATGGTCACCATGACACCCACTGCTGCTCCCTCCCCCATGGAAAGAAACGCTGTACCCGTTAGAGGGCTGGATGGACCCTAGGACTCGTCTGGAGGATTATTCAGCGTAGAAAAATTCCCGACCTCCGCTGAGGGTAGAACCTCTTCACCAGTTGACTACTGAGCCAATATAGACATAAAAATCATAGATTTTGATTATTTGTTTTTTACCCACAGGTTTTATCTGAACATTAAATTCTTGATTTTCTTTAGATCAAAATGAATATAATTCGTAAATAGTGAAATTGTTTGATGTATCTGAAAGTCGCTGTGTTTTTTCAAAATTTCGCTTAATTTCTTTTTTTTTGCAACGTTTCCAAGTCTATCAAAGTTTGGACGAGGGTTTGACGAAAGAGTATGATGGTTGAAACAATGCTTTATACGCATTAGATAGTGAGAAATGAGCTAAAAATTCAAAACAAAAGTCAAAATACCTATTTCTAGTGCATGAAAAAGGCAAATACTGAAAAGTAAAGGTCACGATAGCGTCACTGGAATTGCCGGTTCAGACCATGTGCATTCGAAACATCTTCCATATCTAAGTCAACCAGCAAAATTGTAGCGGCAGACAACCAGAGATATAGGAGCTATGAGGGGTCAAAGTCAACATGGTGGCCTATAAGAAATCACTTATAAATCACTGCAAGAGGCTTATTAGTAGGCTGCAACTTTAGATAAGGATGAGACAGACACAATAAGCAGATATTGATTGGAAAATAAGCAGGAAATTGTTATTGATCAGCTTCAAATCAGATACAATCGATGTGAAGTTCAGAGAACAGGGCGTGCGAAAGGCAGATACTCTGTTCACAATGAGCACATTTAAGGAAAAACAGTAAACACAACACAAAAACATATAACAAGAAAAAGTACCTTTCGGTGTGAGGAGAATGTAAGAAGGTGAATGAGAGAGAAGGAGAGAGATGTGGAGAGGTAAAGAGAAAAAAGAGAAGTGAGAGGCAGCAGAAAGAGGTGCTCTGCATGTGTCCGGCAGTCTGATGTGTTCCCGGACTTAACCGTCTCCTCCTCCTCTCCTGCTCGCTGTCTGCCCGTCAAATTCTGCCGGTGAACTCCCTTTCAAGCTTTCAGGAAAGGTGCCATTTGCCCGGCAACTCCGGTGACGCAGTCGTACCCTTTACCTTGTCAGTGAACAGAGTATCTGCCTTTCGCACGCTCTGTTCTCTGAACTTCACATCGATTGTATCTGATTTGAAGCTAATCAATAACAATTTCCTGCTTATTTTCCAATCAATATCTGCTTATTGTGTCTGTGTCATCCCTTTCTAAGGTTGCAGGCTACTTATAAGCCTCTTGCAGTGACTTATAAGTGATTTCCCATAGGCCACCATGTTAACTTTGGCCCCTCATAGCTCCTATACCCTTGGCTGTCAATGGCTAAAATTTTGCTGGTTGGCTTAGATATGGAAGATCTTTCGAATGCGCATGGACTGAACCGGCAACTCCGGTGACGCTATCGTGACCTTTTCTTGTGAGAATGCACAAAATTTCCCATCACGTCTTGAGCTGTCCTCAATAGGTGCGTTGAGAAACATTCTCATTTTTTACTTTTTTTTTGTCTTTTTCTATTATGCACGTTACATTTCCTGCTATTTCTTAGTGATTTTCCCTGACTTCAGCTAGAAATGGTAGAAGGACATCCAAGGATCGAATCAAAAAGATCGAATGGTCTCAGAACGGGGTTGAAAACTTCACCATTTGGCTAAAATATTCCATTACCCCTTTGGGAACTACTTTTTGTGAATTCTCAGGAAAGTTTCTCTACAGTTAATGATCAAAAAAATGTAAAGTGACATCATGCAAATTACAACTTAAAATTACTAAACCAAAAAGAAAAAAAAAACAAAAACTGTGATTTACAGTTAACACTAAAGCCGTATTCTAAAATATTACTAGAAATATATTAAATAACAAGACTGTTTTTAAAAATTATGAACGAAAATTTCTAAAATTATATTAAATAAAAATATAATTGGAAAATAGAATAAATTCAAAAAAGCTACAACAAAGATACACAAATATCTAAAACAAACAGACTAATAAAATTATTAAGCATAATGGTAAATTTAATAGTTGAGATCTACAATAATTCTACAGTAATTTTCTACAATTTCAAAGCAATAAACTTACTATTAACTTACGTTACTATAAACGAATTTCCAAGACATGTAGTGGCATTACTATGTTTTTGATGTCACAGAGCATTTAACAAAAATTAAATATTTAGAAGATCACAATTGCTTTCAGAATTCTTTTTCATCTTTTTATAAAGCAACATTTCATTTACAACATTTTTTAACATTTCATTTACAAAACATTTAGTCTTCATTAACAATGGACAGAGTTAACTTCATTACTAGCCTCTGCTACTGATTCCAATTACAATTCCTAACTAGTCAAGACAAGGTAAAGTTTTTTGAGTCACAAAAGAAAATCTGTCCAATAGTAATTAAATTCCAAGTAAATATTATTAACAAACAATCAATATAAAAGCAATTATGATTAGTTGTGATTCCCAGACAAGATTCTTTGTAATTTATCATTACTTTTTATCATTTACAATAGTGTGTGTTCAATCAGTGCATTAATCATTGCAAGTAACACTCAACATAGCATTTGGATTGAGGTCTTTCTACTGTACTATTGACTTCAACAATCTTGTTCTTTGTTGGCGCAGCCGCGTCTTGGAAGACGCAGGTGTAGAAATCTTTTGTAGAGATGAGTGGACAACTAATCAAAGCCAAGATTCTTAAGCTACTGTTCTTTCGTAAACACACAAAGCACGAGTCTTAGCACTAACGAATATCAATTCATTGTTAATGATCGTTGTCTATTCACTTACAATTTGGTTCCATTTCTATTCCACACTAATCTTCTCATTCTCATATTTTATTCATTGTTATTTTGCCCGAAGAGCAAAAAAAAAAAAAGAAAAAAAAGTGAAGCAGGGGGGGGGAGAGAAACGAAGGTTTGGAAATACCTTTGGTTGATTACATTTTGTGTGATTGTTATTAGGATATTGGAAGCAAACCTAGATTAAATACAGCACTTAAGGAAAAAAAAAAAACGAAAGAAAAATCTCCAAGGTTTGAATTTTAATCAGCGTAAGAAATTAAATTCTTGCTTTTATTGTAGGATTGTCTGTTTCTTCATCCATGGACGAAATGAATTCAAAGGCATTAAATTCAACTAAGAAAAAGTAGACAAATACTTTCGTAAAAAAAATAACTAACTGCTTCATTTGAAATCGTCTTCGTTCTGATTGAAAAGAGGATTTAATTTTTCCTAGCGATTTCTTATTTTCTTTAAGAAATGCTTAATTTTTTTTATTTTGAAAATCGATATTAGCATTTCGAGATTAAATAAAGTTATTTTTTCTTTCCTATTATTATGTAGAAAGAAGACGTTTCTTTTATCATTTTCTTAATCAAACTAAAGAGTATTTAAATATTTGTAAAAATGAATAGATTATGGTGTAAATATTAGTTTTAATTTTAATGTGCAAATATTTAATGAGCAATTTATTCCTTTTTTTTTTACTGGAGGCTTCCTAATTTGCTCATTGAGTTTATTCAGTTTGCAATTCATATGGAGGAAATTTAAGATCGTTCATAAATGAAAAGTAATTGTTCACTGTTTTAAGTTTTCTTAATTCTTCACGACTTCAAAATTAATTACAAGTAATTAATTATAGAAATGATTTAAAAACATTTTGCTGAGAGAAAATACATGAATTAAAATTTAATAGAATACACTTCTCAATTTTTGTTTTTATTTGAAGGCTGTTTCGGGCTTATTAGCTCTCTTTTAGTTCGTGTAACCCATTCTACTATTGAAGCAAAAATATGTTCGAAAGTGGAACTATACATTTTCTTTTCGTTTTTTTTTAAATGATTTAATTTTTCAAAGAATATGATACGTAAATAAAATGGATTTTTTTTTTAGTATCCTCAAATTTGATTTCAATTCTATTGAAATTCTCGTTAAATTACATCTACTGGGGCGAAGGATGCGGTGTCTGCTCCTACTTTGAGATTGGGATTCGATTCCCGGAAACGGCTTTGACATGTGTCCTTTTTTTTTCTTCTTCTGTTTCTTCTTCTCAGGTGTAATGTAACATGCCTACTTATGTGTACACAGTGTAACCTATTCTGTAGTATCCAAATTGCAATAGATCTGCAAATAGTTTATATTAATTTTCTACAATGATAAGACTGATGGCGTAGTGGCTACTAGTCTGGGAAACAATCAGTTGAACAATTACTTCTTAGGCTACTCGATTATTTTCTTTTTTTTTTTTTTTTTTTTTTTGGCAAAACATGGTCCTTTGTTCTATTTGTAGGCAAATAAAACATTAAAATTAAAGTAGCATGTAAATTATGACTATTGCTTAGCTCTGGATATTAGTTTTCTCGCAGCTCAGCTGGTCATCTTTTTTTCTCTTTATGCTTGTGCATAGATTGCTGGGTTTTGGAATGATTTCTTTTTTAACTGTTCTTATTTCAGTTCTTGCCGTAACGTCATACTGAAATTTATCTCTATATACCTCGAAATAAGTTTTTTTAATAGAATGCTATTTCTATTAAATGATATTTCTTTCAATTTCAAAAATGTAGATCGATCTTAAGAAAATTTGTAATCTCTATAGCGGAAAGTTTCCAGTCTCCTTGATATTCTAAATTACTTGAAATATCTTATTTTTTTTATATTGGAAGACGAGGTGATCATTTGTATTGATAACACAAAGAGTAAGAACAAAAGTAAAAGAATATTAAGAATTATATAAGAATTCGCTACTTTATATATTTTCTTATTACCAATCAATTGACCAGTTATTCCTTTACTCAATCTCTTCACGTTATTGTGTTGAGCCATCAGGGCATAACCTTGTAGTTCGCCACAAACTGATATGTCTGAACCTGGATTCTAATGCCGCAGCCGGCAAAGATATTTCCTTTCTGTACTGTGTCTGTTTCTTTCCTCCCTCGGCGAGGTATGCTTGAATTTTTGGCTTTTACAATACGTCTAAAAACGCCGCAGTACTATGGGTGTTACTCATGGCACTGTAACACAATATTCTACGTTGAGAAGCAAAGTTAAAATATCCTCATTTAACTCAGTAAAGGAATTATAGTGACCAGTGAATTGATTTCTAAGAACCATTTTCAGGAGTAATATTAACTAAATCTAAATTGTTCCATTAGCTAAGGAAATGGCATCCGATAAAATGCAATGATTGGTGAAAGATGTTAAATTCACTGTATTTTTATTTTATTTTCAGGAAATAATTTCAAGTTATGTCTTTGGAATCGTTAGATTCTTAAATAAAGAGAAAGCCAGACATATTTAAACATTTTTCTATACTGGATATTTATTGTTTGTTGACTATAAAAATTAAAGGTTCAAATTTCAATTTATTGTAATGTTAATCTAAACTAAATAGGAAGCAATATAGGACTTATTATCTATGCTCCTCATCTTATAAGCCCTATAATGTTTCCTATTTAGTTAATATTTCCGATTTAGTTACTATTTATTATATTAGAGAAATATTATTTATGATCCTCATCTTATATTTTTCTAATATTGAGAAATATGGTAAACATTTTTTTGGTAACTTTATTCTTTAAGTTAAACATTTCCATCCCTAATTAATTTCTTAAAGATAGGACACAAGCTGATATTTTTGGCGTAGTGAACTTATTTTGTCAAACTGAGTTCTTCTCTTCTATTAATCACTGTTAAAAGCTTAATGTCGATCTGAGGAAAATCACTGGAATGGTAAATAGACAGAGCAGCAGTAATTTTGAAATTAAGGATTACGAACTTTCAAAATAAATAGGTTAAGACAAAGACGATCAAAACCAGTACAGCCATCCAACGCTATTAAACTTAACAATTTAAAAGTTCTTGATATTAACTTACGTACTTTTTATGATGAACCAAAAGACATTTAAAAAAAGAATAGCAAAGTAACGAAGAAAGAGAAAAGCTGCATAGTTTAATATGCTGTGAGTATCCGGAGGCTATCTGTTTTTTTTCTCTTGGATTTGTTTTAATCTTGTTCTTCTTTACTTGGGTCTAGATGAGACTTGTGCATCTTTCATGGGCTTCCGATGAGCAATACGAGATCCCCTGGGACTAATGGGGAAGGCAAGGAAAACATCATGATGTGGTTGGATCTGTCGATACAGCGGTCCTCATCAAAACACTCACCAATAATCCGATAACAGCAAAGAACCATTCCTTAAGGATCCTCCAACATATAAACATGATTCTTTTTGGCAAGTGACTTTTACAGAAAAAGCCTTTATCTGATATTTAAAGTAAATGATCTTTCAGACAACATCTAGTTATCAAGCAAACTTAAGAATTCGAAAAGTATCTTTGTAATTGTTAATTTTAACGTAATATTAAGTCTATTCAGTTCTTATTATTCATTTCTTGTTTTAGATGCGTTTTGCTAAGCGTAGAGCATATACTAAATTTGTTTTTCCATCTGTCTGTTCGATTTTATGAAGGACCAATTTAAGGGAAATTTGTTTTGTATGAAAATTAGTAATATTTATCATCCATCTTACATGGAAATTATAAAACTTAAGGACTCTTCTGTCCTTTTTAAAATATCTTTTTTCTTAAATAAAAGCTTAGCAGCTAATGGATGGGTTTTTTTTTTTCTGGGATCTGATACTTTGTGATTTCAACAAAATTAAAAGTTTCTAAGCTTTAATGTAAAACAAGTCACTTCACAGTCGAAAACCAAGCAACCCCCTTACAATTTGCACTCAATCAAAATGCGTTGTTAAAAGTGACACTATTATTGAATGACGCGCAAACCTTATTTATTCAAGTCGTTGTATTCAAGGGTCAAGTACAATATCCATCCCTGCCTCATCGGTACATTCCTAATGACCTGGCAATGGCCGTTCTGAGGATATCATATTCGTTCTCAACGTAGTATTATAGATAGATCGCAACGTTGTCCAATTACTACTATTTCCTGACCCGGTCAGTGACTACCTAAGAACGGAAGCGGCCACGACCGGAAGTCGGATTTTCCCCAAACCTCTAGGTCATGGGATGTACAACGAATTTTGAATTAGGAGGCGTTATACACACACGGACATGGGAATGTTAATAGTTTCCCTTGGATAGGGTCCCTGAAAAGGGAAAAGATAGTTCTCGGGCTCTCTGTCAATGGCTTCCTTAATCGGGTTTAAAAACGGGCGAGCTTTGCTGATGACAACTTCGTCAGGTTGATGATCGTTGGAGCCTTACGTCTAACGGTGATAAAAATGTGAAACTTTAATCTTTTGAGTTGTAACGAAAAGGACGTCACATGAGGATTTTAAAGGGAAATCTTGAAATTGATTGAAAGTAGTGGATTGCTGATCTGGTTGTTTACTAAGCCTGTTCTTGTTTGCCAAGGTCGGCCCTTACACCCTCAGAATTTGACAGTGGTTCATCCAATATCTTATCTCTTGTAATCGCTAAAATTGTAAAATCAAGTCCAATCAGACTTAATATACCTGATTGTTAAAACGATATACATCAAAGTTTTCAAATTTCTGCTAATATAAGCAATTTTTTCCTTAGTTAATTCCTTATAAACGTAATAATTTAGAAATTTTTTATTAAAAAAATTGTTATCAAAAGTAAGCCACAATCAACTTAAGACTTGTTTCCATTGAAATCTTTCGTTTTGGTATTTACGTGCTTTTGGATGGCTGTGTCTGCCTTCCTACGTGGTTCATTAGCATTTAAATGGATCGTTGTATCCCCTAATCCACCAATCAGGTGAACGAAGATCCTCCGGGGACGAAGAGACCACGCACTTAAGGCCTAGGCTCACTGTATGATCCGGAAGTTGATCAAAAAGGATTTCACATCGACCCTGATTTCAAAAGACAAACACTATTGTGGTCATGGAGAAAAAATATTGAAACTCCCTTATGTTTGCCTACGTTTTTGTACTCAATTCTTAACTAACATTTAATGGAGTTTTAAGACCTTAAGGATTTTTAACATCTGCATAGTGAGGAATAAGTAGCAGAAAAAAATGGGTATTCTATCTGTGTTGAAATAATAATTAATAATAAATAACGAAGTAGGTGTTACAAGATAGAAGATAAAATAGAAATTTAATACAAAATTAAGAAAATGAAATAGAGTATCTCACTAAAAGTTATCAAATCCTTATCTCACATTTTAGTCTTTGTCACAAGTGGATCAAGACTTGTGGCATCTTATCTTTTATTATTTTACTAAGCAAAGTAAAATTTAATATTGTAGTAACATATTTCCTAATTCCTGGTAAATTGGTTATTAACGACTTAACCTCTTTCTCTTTATTCCCTATGCTAAGTTTCGCAATAGTGCATTCGAAATCACAATCTTGCAAAGGACAATATCTGGCTAATACTGATTTTTTTTTTAAATGGCTGTTAATTTTTCTAGTAGATAATTGTTTTTCGGGATTAGGGACCATTCAAGTATTACGTAAGCATGTTTTTAGTCATTTTAGACCTTCCCCCTTGTAAGCAAAAAATAAGGAGTTGCCCCCCCCCCCCCCTTGTGCTTACGTAAGATTTGCCAAATCATTATCAGTAAATACCACTGAAATACTGATGAAAAAACATGTTTGTCTGTCCTACGTAAGCATTTATCTGAACCCCCCTCACTGTCAGCAAAATTAAGCAAACTTGAACTCCCCCCCTCCCTTGAATGCTTACTTAATACTTGAACGGCCCCTTAATGATTGTTTTATTTGGCACTAAGAGTACACGAACGACAAGCAAAAAATACATCTTGGCTTAATTAAACCAACTTTTTGTTCTTTGGAAAGAACAATTCTGAATAATTCTTAAGTCTTTAACCTAAGCTTTTGAATTTCAGTAATCGTAAAAGATATTTTTTTTTTTTATTTTGCAGTCAATTTTCGAAACAATAACAATAACTTATCTTTTGAACTTTAATACTATTACGAAACTCATTTTTTTATTCGAAACTTAACCTGTACATTTTTTTTAATTATCAATCTGTAAGTTAAATAAATATATCTCAACTTATCTTTTTAAGAAACATATCATTCTGCAAGTTATTTATTACATTTGACTCCCCAAATAAAATGCGCCTAATTATTATTCCCTGATAAGAGCCCTGTTAATGACAGGTAATATTATACCAATATCCACATCGTACTAAAGTTTTATTTTTCGAAAAAAAAAAAAAACAAACCCCAAAACCCTTGGGTAGATTATTAAAATCCTCTCAGAATGTAAATTTAAAAAACTCAATTTGTAAAAGACAAAAATCTGATTTACAATATTAACTTTTTCCCCCGAAATTTTCCTAAATGATATTGTTTAAATACTTGTCAAAATACCTTTTAAACAATATCGAACGACTGAAAATTAATGAAATTTTCATTTCCCTAAAATTGAAGTTATACAACAGGTAAACAAAATGGCTTCCTTTAAGAACAGTAATTTACTTATTCCTTACGAAAGCAAGAAATCTTAATGGTTAATTATACCTAGAAATACTGCGAGGAGTTCATTGTTTAATCCAATATATTAACCCAACGCCCATTTCCAAATTCTTCTTTGCGAAGTTGAAAGAGTTCGTTCTCGATGAAGGCGTTTGGGGATGTTAGGCGGTAGACCCCAATTTCCGAGATAGAATGAAGTCCTCAATGCTGCCACCTGGGACAAGCGGAAGTCGTCTCCGTCTTTTACTTCCGGAATACAGATGAGTACAAAGTCCAAATTTAAGAGTGAAAGAGAGAGAGATGGGAAAAAAATGTCCAGGGAAAAGGGTTGTTTTTTTTTTTTTTGGTGGGGGGGGCGGAGGGGGGGGGGAATCTATCTGTTTTCCACTCTCTAAAGACACGAAGGGCACGAATGAAAACCTTCCCCTCTCTGGTAATTCCTACGATTGAATGAAATGAATGAGCGATGAGATAGAGCGATTGGTAAATTAAATTAGCATTAGAGCAAATGAAAGCCAAGTCCCCAAAGAGAAAGAACTTCGATTCAAATGGACATTTCCACTAGAAAGCCATTTCTTTTTTCTTTCTGCAAATGGAGTCAAAATTACTGCTGTCAAGATGGGATTTTTTTTCCTTTTCCTTATTGTATTTCAAGCCTCAAAATATTTCTTTAGAAACGGAATTTTTAATTAGGATTAAATTAAAATAAACCAGCAAATACTTTAGCAAAAATTAATTTCAGAAATATTATTATTCAAACTTTAAATTAGAATGCTTGAAAGACAACTTTCCAGTAATTACTTCCAATCTATTGATTTCAATAGGGATAGTCAACATGATAGATCTTGAGAATTGACGTTGAAAATAACTTATTAGTTATCAACTAAACTCATCATGAATAAAAATAAATACAGTATCCTGATATTATTAATCTTCTTTATTCTTCACCTTCTTCACAAATTCTCCTCTACAATAATTCGAAAACCTTATCAGTTTTCTTTCTCAAGTTAACAAAAAAGAAAAAGAAATACATCATTTCTTCCTCCAAAAATATTTCGGAATAAAAATAATAACAATCATGAATTTGAAGTCTAACCATGCGTATCATAACAATCATAGAACGTAATACATTGATATCACATTCATATGGGATCGTCCATTAATCCCGAGACCCGAAAGGGGCGGGGGGGGGGGGGTTCGGAAAACATCACGAACTATCACAAGGGGGGAGGGGGGTGTAGTGAGATATCACGTGTATTTATTTTTTCGTTGAACGAGTGGCTTGATGAGACCGACATTGATCTTCAACAAAGCACAGTGCCAACAGCTGACTTGCAAGATGCTTATCCACTTGTTAGTGTTGAAGAAAATCTTGCTAATCCGTGGTCCGAAGACAATGTCTACTAAATATATTCATGTACCAGTACAATTACATGTTTTGCACATGATTACACCTTTTCTTTATTAGTTTTATGCTGGTCAGAAACAACCTGCAACCTTAATGTCTGTCTGGACATTTTTATCACGGTGCTTCATTTTCCAGAATTAAATTAGATTATACCTGTATTTTAAGATAATATTCTGAAAATTTTTAAGATACTTTGTACCAAAAAAATACACGTGATTTTGAGTAAGGGGGG
>JAFIDM010009631.1:95724010-95735998 GCA_023159025.1 Thereuonema tuberculata | reverse complement strand
TGAATTATTTTTCAATTTTGAAAAATGTTTGATTTTGAGGCTTGTAAACACAGAAGATATGTTTTTCTGCATGGATTAAAATAGAGCAATTAATAAAAAATAATTTACGGCGGGATTCAGAAACTGAGTTTAAATAATGTTACGAAAAACGTTATTGCGATGCGAATGTTAACCTTCAGACTGTCTATTATCTCCCAATCTTAGTCATGTTAAGTGCAAATAAATTACAAATATAACAAAAATTTTTCTTTATATATCATAATGCAACTCTTTCTTTCTGTTTCCATTTTGAAACAAAGTATTATAAAATAGTCTTAGCATCAAGCAATTATGTGAACTTAGACTACACAGTGAAAATAAAAAACCTATTAGAACTAAAATTCCACGCGATTTCAATGCAAACAAAATTTCGACAATTTCAATAAAATTTTCATTTAAAATTTGCTTTATTTATTTATTTATTTATTTATTTATTTATTTATTTATTTTATTTCAATTTGAATAAATATGTAGGTTTGCTTGTAATCAGCGCCGCAGCTACTCTATTTTGAGCGCGCTTTCTTTAATCGTACTCTACAATAGTTAAATAGACGTAAGAAGAGACAAAATAGACTTCAAATTCTGATTAGCGAAAGTCTGCAAGTACTTCCGTGATATCAATAGCACGTACACTTGATCAACCTGCATAGTGTATTGCTACACGGTAGATCTTTTTTAAATGATAATTCGTGAATTAACATCTACTTATTAAGACTAAATAAATAATATCATTACTAAATGAAAAGGCAGAACACACAAATTCAAAATAAAATACATTTATAAACATTTAGAAAATGAGCATACAGTTTCGAAATGCCGAACTTGAATTTCTTTACCAATGCTGACAATTAATTGCAGAACCCTCCTTTTTAAGTCGTCTCCCACTAATTAGAATAAAGAAAAAATTACGGATAGAGAACGGGTTTAAAATGTAATTTTGAAGGCTTTTGATTTTGTCACTCATTGTTATTTGAGTTTAATTGTAGGACCTCTGGTTGCTGTCCAACCAGTGAAATGCTGCTGTCACCTGTCTCAACTTATACGCCAGATCAGTGCCAAATTCAACATTGGACTATTAGACTAAGTAGTGATTCCATTCGAAAAGAGAAAAAAAAAATTGAACTGTTAACATCGGACAATTTGACTATAATGATTTCCTGTGTTGACAATCTTAAACCATTTGTCTCTGTTTACAACCGATTGCCTTCGATCAACGCAAGAAGGCGCTACTCGCAATACACTGACTGGTCAACGACAAAAAGATCCCTGATTGATGCCGGACCTACGGGGTTCTCTACCCGTGATTTTTTCTTTATTCTAATTGATGGGAGACGACTTAAAAAGGAGGGTTCTGCAGTTAATTGTCAGCATTGATAAAGAAATGCAAGTTCGGCATTTCGAAACTGTATGCTGATTTTTTAAATGCTTATAAATGTATTTTATTTTGAATTTGTGTTTTCTGTCTTTTCATTTAGTAATTTTAATTAATTGACACACGTAAAATGTTTTAAAAATAAATAATATCAGTCACAGTGTTTTTTATTTTTTTTATTTTTTTATTTCATTGATTGATTATATTATACGAGTATTATACTGTACATCTGAGACTACTGTTAGATTGCTATCAAAGCAGAAGGTGTAAGTTGCTTTGTTTATAAAATCACAATAATTTGGATTAGTAAATTTCTAAACAAGGAAAACTTTAAATCGAAGCATTGTTAACCAACTAGTCTAACTGCTAATTATATCTTCGTTAGAAAATAATATTGGAAAATATGAAACGTTGAATAGCAAGGAGGCTATTAGTGGTCTAATATCAAATTTGATGAAGATATTTAAATCAGAAATGAATTCGTATCATGATTATGTGCAGAATATTTGAATACGTTTTTAATTGCATTTTAAAGCATATTTCAAAGCTTTTGATACCTACGTAGTCACGTTTATTACTTGAACTTTACAGATATGTTTGTTCTTCTATATTATTGTAATAAGTTTTGATAATTTTTAATACGTTTCCAGAAAAGTTTGGCTAATTAACTGTATTTGGAAATGATGCCAATCAACTGTATTTGATGGAATAAATTAAACTATCTATAATACCATTATATCATTAAGATAATACCATTGCCAATGTAATCTTAATGCCTAGCTGTAAGACCCATTTTTCACCACAAGTGATGATGATTTGCGACATTTAATACCCATCCCGGGTAACTCTTAGTAATGTCACAGTGGTAGATTGGCCAACCAAATGCCAGACCTAAGTCCTGTCTATCCGCATACAAGGAGACTGTCCAGCTAGCAATCCTTACAAACTTTACAACCATTGTTATACCATCTAAGTATATCAGATACGGTATACTAACCCTTAACATGACATAGGAGAAGTCTTGAAATTCTCCTCAATTGACTCTCTGTTCAGTAGCGTTACTGATCTCAATACAGATATACAATGGTCTAAGTAATACACTTGATCATGCTTTACATATTATTTTATTTTTTTTATTGTACAAAATGACAGTACAACTCCTTATTAAATTAAGAATAAGAAATAAAAATAAAGGAAAAACAAGCACGATCAATAATACAGATCAATAATAATATTGATTAATGTAATCAATAATATAAATTTTTATTTTTTTCATTATAAATTATTTCGCACCATGTGGGGGAAGGACATTTAGCCACTTTATCTGGGCCTATCTCTATCTAGAAAATTTATAAACAATCAAATGTTCTAAGAAATCCCATCACAGCACTTGATAAGAAGTTATGAATACTACAGTTTATATCAGGTAAAAAAAAAAAAAAATTCTATTGGTTTTTTTGTTCCTCGTAGAAATCGTGAACACAATTGATACACTCATCGCATCTTCTAGATGAAGCGATTTATAATTAGAAACTAAAAAATCTCTCGGTACTCAAGTGATAAAGCGCTCGACTGCTGGCTGGAGATCGGGGATTTTTCCACTGTTAATTCTTCACCAGACGGGTCCTAAGATCCACCCAGCCTTCTTTTGAATGGATACCAGGCTTTTTCCCAGGACGGGGGTTAAAGAAGGCGGGCATCGGCCTGACCACCCGACCTCAGCTTGGTCAGGAAACCTTGCGTGACCCCAAAGGCTACATAAGCTTATAGTGGGATACTTTAATTTTAAAAAAATCTAATCACAACATACGTAATAATTCAAATGTGCCAATTAGTCAGAAATAGTGGCTTTCTTACTGAATTACAGTATCATAAGAGTTCGGCATCTAATTTGGAATTTGTGACTATCTCTTATATAGTTTTCCAGATCTGTCTGTGTGTAACATAACGCCCTGTATTTAGAAAATAGTTTTAATTTCATGTAAAAATAGAAATAATTTCTATAATGAAACGTCTACGACAGGAATCGAACCTGCAATCTTCCGATCCGAAGTCAGACATTTTATCCATTAGGCCACGCGGACTACATTCAAATTATTTGTTAAATATTCTTTATTTATTCATCGTCCATCCAAACCATTAAGCTTACATTAAATAGAAATAATGTATATTATTGTATAGTATTTATTTAGATTTTATATAGTTTAACGTAACGCACTCCCCCTGTGTTTAACGGAGGACAGCTGCCCTGTAAATCTCGCATGTACGACAGGGCAGATCTATGTGCGTGTGCCCGCATTCGTAAATGTGGGAGGTTTTTTGAGGAGGCGGTATTTTCTCATGACAAGCCTTACGCTGCATTGTCGCATTCACGAAACAGAGACAACATCAAAGTATTCATCAAAAAAAAAAACAAAAAAAAAAAAACTGACGGTCAAGGTCATTTGCTGAATGATGGTAGAATTTCACTCGCAATGTGACTTACAATCAAGCCTTCCAATAGAACAAATTCATTTATGTTCCTAGCAATGCATTCATTTTAATTTGCTATCAGTCAGCAAATACTCTACCTAGACTAAAAGCCGTCGCATTGTTATTCCGTCATTGTTGACGAGGCGTACATGCTAGTCAATATAAGGAAAGATAAAAGTAGTTGGGTTCCAAATCAGATGTATGCTGCATGTTCGTGACATTTTCTAGCCCAATTACTGCAACAAATGTCTGCTTCTAGTGACTTGCATTATCCTGCCAATAATAATTGTTATTGGCAATCTCCTATAAAGAAAAAATATAACAAAGACCTATTCATAAGTCTTTATTTTTGGTTGCGGACCATATCATATGGGCGTCTGCAAAACACGCATATGTATTCATCTTCAGATGTCTCGGCTAACACACGTGTGTTCGATATTTTATTGAAATCACTTCAGATACCTTAATTTTACATCCTTACTTTCCTGTCTATCCTTGTTAAATATTAAATATAACTATTATTTGTTAATAATAATAAAGACAAATGTTCAATAAATTATCCAATTTTCAGGTATAGGTAATACATTTTCTATCATACACACCTGAAAATTGCAGAATATAGTGTTTATCGAGTAATGATGTATTACTGAGTTTTATAAACGATGTTAATATCTGCTATAAAAGACCCATTGAAATGATTTCTCCCAAATATTAAGAAATGAAAAGTATGTTATGAATTGGAAATGAGAAACTGTAACGATTATAAATAAGAAAACGAAAGGAATCACGTTTTGTTTTTAATTTTGAGTATCTACCCAATCCTGTGACTTAATCTGGAAACTTGAAATCCTACGAAAAATGAATACTTTGCTGCATAATTAGAAGCTATGTAGAGAAGACTAACATTGATGAGTCATTGATATAAGCCTTACAGGTTCAAGTTTAGAACTTCCAAGATTATTTATTTTTTCCTTTCTTACATTACTCTTTACCATAAAATAACGAACTCTTAAAGAATCAAAAAGTGCTCGTCCTTGAAGTAAAAAACATAAAGTCTTCGAAAATTCAAATCTCTTTCTATAAGAAAATAAAATACTTAAAGAAATCTGTAAATATGAAATGTCAGATACTTTTTCTGTTGCATTTGCAGTATTTATATTCCTGGCTACGATTAAGAAAATTTCATATTTAGATATTACAGATAAGTTTTAATATATCTGAGAAGATCGCCTTAATAACATGTAACATTGTACAAATATTACTTTCATCTATGGAACAAAAGAATTATTATTTTAGATTAGCCTAAATTTTCACTAAACTTAAACTTACTCAAGTGATGAAGATGATTGGTCAATGTCTTCGATATTTCATGGTCCAGTGCACAAACATTTGAATGACTAAGGATCTCCTGACATTATTATTCCTTTATGGCTAATGTTTATAACTGCGTAGTCCCACACCATTTGATTAGTCGATAAATTGCGGTCCAGGTGAATTCCTATTTTAAGGTGAAAAGAGAAGTGAATGTATAGCATTGGGTTATTGGTTCCCGAGCTGTCAACAGATTTCACGCTAGTCCTGCAAGGCTATAGAGACGATTGTAAATAATGTTTGAGTTGTTAGACGCCTTCCAGAGGCAGTTATAAACTCACGACTCATTTGAATGAGTCAACCCAAGAATGTGATATTTCTCTTGTCTTCTGCCTCATAAAACTTCAGAACAAAATATCTTTACACAGGAAAACACATACACACAGAACATGTAAGCCAACTATCATTTCCCTAACATCATTACTAAAATATTAAAACAAGAAGTTCGAAAGAACTTGCAGCTTATTTTCCATAAAATGTTATTTTCTAAAGTTCCTTGTTTTTTCTCCTTTTAAAGTTGTAAAAATAACAAAAACGAAAAGCCTACAATTAGCTTCAATTTATAATATCTGATGATACAAAAAGTGCAATTTTTCCATTTTCTTAAAATAATGAATGAAATCCTCATTTTTTAACTTAAATTACCTCAATAGGATTAATTATAATTGTATCAAATTCCATGGAATGGATTAGCTAAGATTTAATGTGTGTACTATATGATTTAAGACAATTAGATATTAAGAGAAATAGGAGAGAAATCCATTGTTTGTTTGTAGGTTAATTATTGGGTGGAGGTGGGGTGTAACACATCAACAAACAAACCAAGTGATCTAATGATCCCCATTTTCCTTTAAAAAAATAGTAGATTAACATGGATATTTCGCTCTTAATATTTATGTCTAATAGTGTTTAAATAGAATGGATTTTTCTTTTTGTAATAACTTGTCGTTTTGATTTTTTCTTCTTTTGTAGAGTTTCATATTATGGCGTTGTTGTCGATAGCAATCACAATGGTAGGATGATAATTTTTTTGTAGTCCAATTGGCTTTTCGTGTTGCGATGTTTATTGATAGCTTGTTTTGCTCTTAGGGAAAGCTTTCCTGGTGTGCCTAATGTGATAGTAATTTTCTTAGAATAGGTTAATGATATTTTTATTTCTTAAAAGCATTGTCTATAACCTCTTTTCCGAGTGAGACTCATCGATGTCTCCCTAATAAATGTTGAACTGCTGTATGGCTCTTCTTGAAACTTGGTATGCAGGATTAGGGATGATCGTACTTTTTATATTCCTAACTTATCCAAATGGATCCTTGTTCATACATTAGCCTTAGAAAGCGACAAAAGTTCTCATGGAAAAGCAGTGGCATCATAACAATGGATTTCTATCTTATATCTATTAGTACATCATTGTCTAAAGAATGGGAATTAATATCTTTAATTAATTCACTGTGAGTGGTTTCATACATTTCAAATGATTCCGATTTAAACAACTTAAGTAAATAATGTGGACGTATTTCTTTCTTTCTTTATTTTTAGAAAATGAAAAACTTATAATAATTCGTATTGAGAAGTTATAATTGAACATAAATATTGACATTCCATTTCTGTCGTTTTTACAACGTTAAAAAAAATAGGAAAGAAATTTGAAGTTGTAGGAAAGTAAGCTTTTAATTCTTTCAAACTCCTTGGTATAATAACGAAATAATAAATTACCTTTGACATAAAGTATTTTCCAGCTGAAAGCATTAAAATTGGCCTGAAAATTTAACGCAAATTTTGAAGGTGTCTCAGCCCGAATTTGCGAAAAAATCAAATAAACTAAATTGATTAGAAATGTTTGTCCTTTGTAAATATGATAAACTAAACAACCAATTTAGATTTTTGGTAAACTGTGTGTTTGAAAGTTGATTGGGTTGATGACTTAGATGAGGTATCTGCTCTTATTTCGCAGAATTCATTCAGAAAAATTAAAAAACAAACAAACAAAAGTTTTGACTTGCTTAGTTTTACTTATATTTATGATACCTGGTTCCTACAGCGTCTCAGTTAATTGTTATTAAATTCACTTTCTTCTTGTTAATTTCCCTATTTTTTTACGCACTTTAATACGGACATCACCTTAGTTTCATGATTGATTCAGAAAATTCAAAAGGTCAAATAGACTGGTTCAATAGCGCCTCAGTCGTTGTTACTAAGATTTTCAATATGTGACAGGAAACGGAAGATACATTTCGTCCATCCATCCATTAAAGGGTGAAGTGATTGAAATCTTTCTCCGTCGCCTTGGTAACGAATTGGCGTCATTGATCGCTTGAGGCGGATTTGATGACAGATTGAAAGCCACCACCAGGGGGCAGCACTTATTGACACGCGTGGCGGACCGAATCGAAATCTCCGATAATACCCCGCCACCGCTTTTAACACCTTCGGTTCTGATGGTAAGGACAAATTACGCCATGCAGGTGGTTTTCTGCCGACATCATAATATGGAACAACAAAATAAATAAATTGTATCTCGATTAGTTTAAAAATATCTTATCAATTTTATACAAATAAAAAGTTATTAAATGGATATATCTTTATAGTGCACTATTTTTTTAATGAGTAAAAGGGAGATTTACTAAAAGAAAAACTTCAAATTATCTCTCTTTTCCGTTTTTACTTCATTAATATCGTTTGCTTAATTCAGTAAGTTAAATAAAACTTATTTTAATAAAGGAATCTTCTATTTATTTACAATTTTGTACATTTATTTCTTTACTAATGCTTTGCTTGCAGTAGAACGCCTACAAAGCTTGAAATGTATAACAAATCTAAAAAATAAAGATATTATACTTGTGTACTTCATTTTTTGGATATGCGTAATGTGAACTTGTATTTTATCTTAGCCTGAACACTGACAGTGCTATACGTAATGTATAAAAATAATATGTATATAATTTGTTGAACTTTTTAAAAATACTATATTTGACTCTTGATGACAGTCGAGTATCTTTATTTTTCCCTATTCATCCTTCTCATAATTCTTCTTTTCTCTTTTAATGAAAACCTGCCAAACTGTACAAAATTTGCATGTAGTACACAGAAAACTCAACTTAGGCATATTACATTTAATATTATCAAAATTTTATGATACTTGAATACTATTTAACTATATTATGCAAATTATATCAATGTTGAGTTGTTCTCAGTTTGCCAATTACTACTAAATTTGCCATTCCTTCTATCTGAAAGCTTCATATCCTCGAATTATGCAGATATCTTTTAAATGTCCATTTCTAATTTGTAATTTCAGTTTGTGCATTTATGTTACTAGAAAACTCCATCTTAAATCAATAAATTATAAGCATACTAGCATCTAATAATGCGTAAAATTAGTTTTTTTTTTTCCTTTTCCTCCTATTATCCTTGTGTTTAATTAACAAGTGGTCTTACAAAGCAGGTTATGCCATCGTTATTGTCCATCTCATTACAATACATTAAGAACTCTATTACATTAGAATAGCAGCTAATGCATTCCTCCGTCTCTTTAGACATCAACGGTGCCTTGGGCGGGTAATTTTCATTTCGTTATTATAAGTCCTCGGATCTGTTAATTAGCGATGTAATGTCGGGATACCTTCAGATCTTCCGGCTATCATTATTCGGTATTTCCGCTGAGTGATACAGACATTAATTTAATGGAAATGAATTCTTCAGGATACCAGCAGAAAGAAAAGTGGCACGACAGTATTCATTAGAATTACGATGTGCAAAAGGCAACAGAGAAAATACCAATGTCGTGTAATGATTCACAGACTGAATGAATCAAACCGAACTGAAAAAACAAACGAAAAACAAACAAACATAAGAATATAAACAGAAAAAGAAAAACAGAAGTACTGCATTAACAAAAGAAGACTTAGTGACTTAATCTATCATTAAAGGGCAATTCTAAGAAAGTCTTTAGTAAAATTATCTGTAAATTTAACATGGCTTTCCTAGAAAATTGCTCATCAATAGAAAGTGTTTTTCGACATTTCAAGATATCATTTTTTAGTTAAAGAATTATTAAAATTTTAAAAGTGTTTTAATAACAGTTTATACTGTACATCCGAAAAATTTGGAACAGTAGGGAAAATCTAATTTCAAAGAACATGATTAGTATGTATTGATTGGTGTACAGAGTATTATTGAACTAAGTTCAAACTTCGAGTAGCGAATTGATATTATCCATCCCTAAATGAGAAGATTATGTCATGGCAGAGAAGATTATGTCATGTATTTAACTCTCAAGTCGCACTTCTTTGGACCTCAACATCCTTAGTCAATAAAGGAGGATAATCTCAATTGCTCACTCGAAATACTTAACTTTCCATAATAAAGGTTCATAACTTACATTTGTTTTCTTTTATAACATAAGAAAAGAATAATATATAAATAAATATATGTTGTCTATACATTCCTCACTCGTTTGACTAATCTGGACCAAATTATGCGTAGTTATTCTATAAGATCTTGCTTCTATACATAGCTTCCTTTGGAACCCATACATTTCATTTTACTCCTGATTTTATCAAAATCTGTCTCTTATGGCACCCGTCCAACTTTTTTAAGCGGTATTACTGAACAGTAATATGTAAACAAATTAATACATCGCATTATTTTGCCAAATAAGAGATTTTGAACAAATTTGAACAGATTTTAATATTGAAAATCGGATTAAGAACAATAAAAATTAGGTGACTTTTAATTTGTAATATACTTTCAGCATTTTAGTCTCGAAAAATCTATAATATTTTAATATTAATATTTAATTAATGTTTGATATTTTATTAAAGCTTTTGCTGAAAATAAAATATTTTCCACTTCAGTATCAATGTAACTGGTTTCTTCTCTTAATTATTAAGCAATAAATATATTTAAGGTTAGTAAAATTTACAAAAATGCATTGTAGTATACTTATGTATAAAACAAATGTATTAAAAATACTATAGGCCTAGGCCTATATTAAAACAGGTTTTAAGAGAAGATTTCTAAATCAGAGATTTGAATTTTATTTAATAATGATTTTTTTTTCTTTTTTTAATTAATAATACTTTTTTAATGAGAAATAATACAAAAACGCACAAGATTAAGAGTTCTGCTCTGTTTTTGGAAATCGTGATACCGGGAATCCAAGATAGCCTATTTCAGGTTTCCTGACCATCGTCAGTTGGAAGTAAGCTATCTTGGATTCTCGGTATCACGATTTCCCAAAACAGATCAGTGAACTCTTAGTTTTGTGCGTTTTTGTTTTATTTCTCATGTAATTGTTTGTACGCACGTTAAATTTTTGCTTTGCAATACTTTTTTAACTTTATTAAATAAGCATTGAATAAGCTACAGTTATTTTTATATTAAGATCTATTCTACAATTCTTACATTGGTTCAGGTATCTCACATATCAGATACTAGAGGTCTGATTTAATTGACTGCGAATTAAAATTAATATGAATGTACTTGGACAGAGCAGCCTTTATTTTAAAAAGCCTTAAATACTTACATTTTATGCTACAAAACTGGAAACAAAAAGAAGAAAAAAAGCAATTGGTGATTATTTGATGATTAACTAGGAGTCGAAAGGATATAAATTATTTTCAGGAAGGAAAAACAAGTGAATGAAAATGCAGAGTTACTTAGAGACGTTATCTAAAGGAATCAACATCAATAGAAAGTAATTATCTACAAAACTATCATAAAGCCTTACGGAGCAGAAAGTATTAAGAAGTGTAGATGGGAAAATAAGATTGGGTAAAATTTCTGTGTTAAAATATGAACTTGCAAAATCAGTGAAAGGGTCAGATAGAGCAAGTTAGTAAGGGAAGGATGGAATGAACTTATAATAAATAGAATGGATCCTTTAATGTAAGAATTGGAAAGATCCAGCAGATGAAGAGACGGATGAAAGAGACATTTTTTGATAAAGATTCGCTATTCTGAATCTGATCCAGTGGGGCATTAGGTTGACTATAAAAATAAATAAAACAGAATCTATTAATTATTCAAAAAATTATTAAATTACAATTATTAAATTGTATTAAAAAGTACTTAACTATCCATAATAAAGGTTCATAAACTTATATTTGTTTTCTTTTATGACATAACAAAAGTTGTCAATGTCCTATAAGAAAACAAATATTAAATAAATTATTTTAATAGGGCCAGAAAGAATTAAAAAAGATTTTAAATCGGAAGATTGTAATTACAAAGTTAACAAAAGTTGTCAAACTTTGTAATTGCAATCTTCCGATTTAAAACCTTTTGGATTCGTTCTGGTACCTTTAAAATAATTTATTTGGCCATTTGGAAAAAAAAAAACCAACCTCGTTTCTTTACTTTTTGAAAAATAAACACTTTATTTGAAGAAATAAATATTTTTCTTAAATACTTTCTTTTTATTTATTATGACCTCTTCAACTTTGACATTATTATACTGTACAATGTTACTGTATAATGCATATCGAAAACCAAGTAGAAAATAATCACAAAAAAAGAAGCACTTTTGGGCTTTATTAAGATTTCCTTTATTATAGAATATTCGTAAGGTAAAGAAATATCAAAAAGCAATATTGTACAAATGGAAGAAATTACAAACAAATCTTTTAGTAAATAAAACCATAATAGAGTCTCTAATGCAAGGTCACTTCATTACTTCAGCTCCTTTCGGCTGATTCTGCAAAATTCGATTTTTTTTTTTTTTTTTTTTTTTTTTT
>JAFIDM010009631.1:95695617-95714318 GCA_023159025.1 Thereuonema tuberculata | reverse complement strand
TTTTTTTTTTTTTTTTTTTAATATTTACTAGAGGAGGAGGTGCAAATGTGGAAGCATGAGGGTAATGTGGAACATCCAGTATCTGGCTTTTAGAGTGTTGTCCTGTAGTGGAATGAGCGGCAAATAGTTTTAGTTGTTTATCTTTATCCCAGTAGAAGCGCTGGCAGTCAGAGGATCAGTGGATGTGGTATAGTGCGTCAAGTTACGTTGGCGAGTTTTTCAAAACTTTTGAGAGGCAAGTTTCATTTTATTAAGCAGTCTATCTGTCTCCTAGGTAACATAATTAATATCATGCAATTAATAAAGGGACGTGTATAGAAGATACTGACGGTTTTAAATCAAACCTAAACCAATAGTTTCTTAACATAAATTTGTCAAATTCAAAATGGCTAATGTGGAATGGATGTAATGTTACTAATGTGCTAAGCATTTTTTATTCAGATGCCACGGAAGCACATTGGTGGGAAGCCAAAAGCCATTTTGAAGAAGTGGGATGCAGAAAACATGATTAAGGCTGTAATAGCCGTTAGGAAAAAGAAGAAGGGATTAAGAAGAGCAGTTAAAGAGTTCAAAGTGCCTCAGACGACACTTCGGAGATTTGCACGTTCTAATATGTCACTTGAAGATTGTGTTTTGTTTGTATTAGAAACATATATATAAAATAGTTGCTAAAATAGTTTTACTTAATTCAATATCCTTCATCTATACTAATTTTAGAGTGTTTCCACATTACCAAAAAATGTAGTTTCCTAAAAATGTTGTACAATCAAAAAATTAATTTTTACTCCTTTAAAATTAACTTTTTATATTTATTAGTATTATTTTTACATGAAAGAGAGTACAAGGTAAGTTTAGGTAAATTTTCAGTAAAATAAAACAAAAACATATACATATATATTAAAAAAACAAAGTGGGTTTCCACATTTGCACCCCCTCCTATATTATTTAGTCTCAAGTATTGTTGTTAAGTATAAAGTTTCAAAGTTGACTTATCTAAGAAATTATGGGTCGCAAACGAATTAAAATGAAAAAAAGCCTTGCTGTTTGAAGAAAATTAAGCAATTATCGAAGTTATCATTAACTGGCCACATACATCCATTTGTCGTCTAGCAAAAGATTGTAAATCCATCATCGTATAATCACGAAATAAAATCATCATTACTTAACAAAACGTCGTAGATCTAATGCTCATTTAATCAAAGGTCACAAGATTCAAATTCGAAGAAAGAATTTGAATCTTGTGACCTTTGATTAAATGAGCATTAGAAGAGGATAAGATTAGAGAAACCTCGACTGAAGTGAAACATGTGTATATTAGAGGAAATGATCGTTGAACCTGTGTCGATTTAAGAAACCTCATAAGTCAAATTTTTTTTGCTAATTATTAACCTATTAATGATTAATGATAATTACTCTTAATTATCATTAAGATTACAATTAGATAGTGACTAAATTTTCACAAGATTTTCCTAAATCTTACTAAAATTTCCTAAATAACCTATCATGTAGGTTATTTTTAAATAATCATATCTGTTTTTAGTCTTGAAGAATGTTATGATTACTAAATTATGTTCTTGAGATTAACATTTTGCTCTCAAGGAAACTTTAACAGCTTACTTAATTCAACCATCTTATTTATGATATTTTAATGAATATAAATCTTCAAGAAAGATTTATCTAATATATTATAGATAATATATTATCTATTATCTAATATTTATCTAATAGAAAATTTATCAAAAACTTTTCAATTCTTTCACAATTTGAAAAGAACAGAACAGTTTAAGAAATTCTAAAAGTTCATGACTAGATTCTATCATCTCAATACGAAAATTTCATTGTATACAATTACTTTTAGTAACATTTTGTAACTGATTTTTGTAATAGAGTGATTTCATAATCATTCATTAAAAAATCCATTTCTACAGTCCAGTTCTTGCTGTAAAGTCAGTTACGAATAAGCCGTCATTTTCGAATTCATAAGTTAGAGTTAAATTTCCCTTGAAATTAAGTTAATAATAAGTTAACTTAATTATCATTAAGATTACAATCAGACAGGGAATAAATTTTCACAAGATTTTCCTAAATCTTCCTTACTAAAATTAGTAGGTTATTTTTAAATAATCAATAAAAATAAAAAAAAGTAAAAAAGAAACAGGAACTGTATAGATCCTTTTTTGGCTCACCATTGCTCGGAATGAACAACACGAAAACAACTTATCCGAGAAACTAACAACAGAAGTTGTTAGATTTGCGCCCACCCTAACGTAATTAATATACATCTCCTGAAGACGGCCCAAGGCATCGGACTGAAACATCGAGCAAACCTCACCCCGGAGTGGGAAAATTCCTCGAAAAAAGGATCTATACAGTATCATTTCCCACTCCTCCTTCAGAAGAAGCATGAACTTTAATTAAATTGACTAATTACTATTAAAAAGAAAAATAAATAAGCAGCTATTTTTTTGTAAAGGGTAAGGAGAAACTTTCCAGCAAATGTTCCATTCTGTCTTTTTTATCAGAATGTTCTGATGACCATGGAAATAAGACCTCAGCTGAATCAAAAATAAAATTGAACATTTTAACGAATTTTCAATCAGTTGTTTGACATTGAACAATTTAAATAGGCATTAGAGTACAGCATTAATTACAATTTTTCTAATTTATGACTGTATTAGAAATTGCTTCTTAACCTTACATTTTATTGATTGTCCTGTGACTGACATAAGAGGTGAGTGTCAAATTTGAGATATTATTGTATGGTTTCTCCCTAGTATTCATCCTAAGTCAGAGAATTTCCCACAGGTCCTCCTGGGGTTTCCCTAGAATTCTCTGCCCCTTCTTTCAATTGAGAGCTTGGATTTACTTTGGGAAGGGATACCCTCAGGAGACTTACAACAACAACACACAACGAATTCTTTCATTCTGAAATACGTAGTTCATAAAGATTGTAAGTAATCATCAAATTGTATCAGGATGAATAAGATGTAATTTGCTCCTAGCTAAGAAAAGTTTAAGGATTAGGACGTATAAACGATATCTTTAATGGAGACTTTATGATGAATAATTTCTATAGCTGATTTGTTATAAAAAAAGAACTAAAAAATTTCTTGATCACATAATAATATTACAGAACTTAGATTTGCAAGCAAACCAATAGATTTCATTATAGCAAAATCTGCATTACGAGTCATTTAATTTATTTACATTGAAGAATGATAGCTGTGAGTGTTTTTTTTTTTATTTTAAGCATTAATATTGGAACAATAACAATGAAACTATGAAACAATGCTTTCAAGATATTTTAACACTCATTGGCTATGATTACAATCTTTTCAATAACTCAGAAAACCGACAACTTATTATTAAGGACCCTAAAGCTCTTATATTTTTTAGGCATATTTAGAAATTTACCAAACGGGATAGTTTAATTCAGAAAAACCCCTTAAACCATTTCAATTCTTGTAATTGTTCACTTTTAATGACTTATGGGATGTATTTAATAGCATTCTTTAGTTAAATCAGAAACATTAGAGATTTTAGAGCATTAGAGAATTTATTTTATATTAAAGAGAAACAATTTATTTATACTTTGTTTGTGCATTTGCAAAAAACGAATAATGGTGTGGATAAAAATTTTCAGAGCTTTTCTTATAAATAAAAAAAATAAAAAAATGAACGTAATTCAAATGGAAATTGTTCACTTTGTAAACAGAGTCGACTTCCCATCAACCCACTGACGATTTAATCTACCCCAAAGGCAAGGCATGCCATTTGGACTCCGTTATTAAGGAAGTGTCACTCTTGGCCAGACCACTTTTTCTCTCGCCCTTCATATCAACGCGGGTGACAGTGAATAGAAGTCACGCAAAGTGCAAATACCTTATCGGACACTCTGGGTGATTGGCCGACATAGTTTGCAGCAATGTTGACAGAGCCTGCCATCTCCTCCCCAACTCCTTTCCCTCGGTCTTTGCCAATCCTTCATCTCCTATAACAGAAGGTCCACTGCATTAAAGAAAATTCTCATTGGTTTCCAAATGTCCAAATTCAAAAAATAATAACTGCAACACATCTCTATACGATATTCATACATTAATGTAAATATAAAAATTTATTCATAAACTGAATAAATGTATTGTGAAAATATTAATTTTGAAACACCTTGAATAAAAACGTAGAACGAAATGTGATTTAAAAATTCACCAACAAACCATATAATCATTTTGTAAAATTAAGATTCGCTTTATTGCATATTTTCGTAAGCCAATTGTAATTGACCAAAAGCAGTTGATTAATTAGTTTTAATTCTGGTGAGGCAGTAATCAACTATCAATTCTTTGTTCAAGAGATTTACTTGTTTGCAATGAGATCCAAAGACTGTGAGATCAATCCAATAGCATAAATCTTCTATAACAGATAACTTTAAATAGTAGTAAAGAGTCGTGCATTTCCATTATAAATATTAAGATAGCATTTGAATTTCTTTCCGAATAAAATATCAGTAATGTAAGTTTTTCTCCTAAGATAATTCAACTTTGAATAACTAGGACATCAATTATTGACAATCTTATACAGGGTGACTCAAAATTCTCTATGTAAACTTATATATGTAGGTCAGGAATACAAAAGCAAACAGTATTCATAGTAGAACGTACGTCCGCAAACGCCACCCGAATGTGCTAGAAGGTATATTAAGGTTCAGAAATAAAAGACAACAAGTAAGGTGAACAACATGTTTATTGGCCCTAAACGTTTTACAATATGACAGTAAGGTGTACACTTACAGGTTCTCAGTAGGTGCTCCAAAGTTCCTTCCACCACAGTAATACATGCCTCACAACGTCGATGCATAGATTGCCGAACATTGCAAAAATGCGTTGTCTTTCGCGGACACATTGAGCTGCCACAACGACTCTTGCGACGAGGGCAACTCGTAGACGATGCTTTTCAGGTACGAAGCAAACGTCTCAAATAACTTGGTTTCAGGAAGCAATTCAAATAATAATTCTTGTTTATTTTAGCAAATTACCATTTCTTTCTCAGAAACATAAGTTGGTGTTGTCCTGCCGAAAAATGAAATCAACAGAAAAGCATTTCATAAAGTCTCAAATTTGGCTTGTTTATTCCCATTGATTTCTCATGAATCAGAAGAACACCTATCTGGATGTTATTATGAAACTTCATGAAGTAGTGATAGAAAACTATTCATCGTTTTCTACAATTGTGAAAAATTTATCGATGGGAAACATACGTTGTTATCAAAAGTATTTTGCTATGGACGAACCTAACGAGTAGAGCAGTTACGGTCGAACGAATTGAAGACACCGAACATTTTCGATGGTTGAGTTAATTGTACTTTCTTACATCTTAATAAATAAATAAATAAATAAGTTTTTAATTACATAGGCCGCGCGGTTGGCGATGTCGCTAAGATACTGGCCTCTCACCTCAGAGTAACGGGTTCGGTTCTCATATGGGTTTCATTGATGGTGGCGATCCGCGCTGGGCAGGTTTTCCCGGGGTTCTCCCGTTACCCCTGCATTTCTCACACCATCCTTTCTCTCCGTCTGTCCTTCTTTCCGTGGGATAGCACAGAAGATCTTTCAGGTCGACGTGCTCGGCTGTCAAGCCACCCACATTCACAATTAATGTAATTACGTATCGAAGTGTACAATTTTTTTATTATTATTTTTTACATAAGTATCAATGTTTGATGTGCGAGAGTGAAATGAATTAATATAAAAATCATGAAATCATACTTAGATCATCTTTATATGATTAAGGAAAACTAAAGCAAATTAATCATCTTTGTAACATAGGGTAAACCGGGGTCATTTGGCATAAGGGGCTAGTTGGCACACAGCTTCTATTTCCTGCAACCATGTAGCTAGAGCGCTGACATCTTGGTAGTGGGAAGTGTACGTAAAGGTGCACCATCCACTGTGACTTTAGTTTGCTTGGAAGCGTCACGAAGGAAGTGAGCCCTATTTCATCGTTTTTCTGACTGGTTAGTAATTTTTTGTTGTTCTGGTGATGATGTAGATCGAATTGAGGTGCTGCTGATGGCGGTTCTCGAAAGAGTGGATAACTGTGGTTGCATGCATATATCATAATCTTTTGTTTCTAATGTTTGGGATTGTGTGTTATCCATTTTGTTTTGGAAATCCCTATGGGGCTAATTGGCATAGTTAGGTAGGGGTCAGTTGGCATAGCTATGACAAATGGTAAAAAAGAGGAAAAACTGGAGATGGCCAGACGAGGAAGACTCAATTTAGTTCGACCAAACTAAAGTTCTGCTAAAATTGAACCCACCTGTTCAAATAAGCGAGCGCCCAACCCCTATATTTGTATTTGATATCAAACAATCACTACAGGTAGCTAAGAATTCATTGTTTGTTCTTACCTTTAATTTAATTTATCATGCAGTTGTTTTTGATCAAGTATTATAAAAATAAAAGTTTGGATAAAATAAAATGTTTTTTCTCGAAAATTGCTGTATTCTGCTCAAGTACCACTATGCATATCACCAGTGGCGTATATAGAATATATTTTCGGGGGGGAGGGCAAGATTAATATAATTAAGTAGACACCCCATGGAAACCTATCTGTTCAACCAAACAAAAAAAAAACGTTGGGAGGACATATTTCGGAGGGGGCTCGGGCCAAAAAATCTATTCAACCAAACAAAAAAACAATGAAAACCTATCTGTTCAACCAAAAAAAAACGTTGGGAGGACATATCTTCATTATTTCGGGAGGGGCCCGGGCCCCCTCGGCCCTCCCCCTTATATACACCCCTGCATATCACGTTATGCCAACTCACCTTTAGGGTATGCCAACTAACCCCGCACCCGGGGTAGGCATAGTTGCAAGCTTTTAGGAAAAGTGTTTTTGGGATTACCTAAACACGGATTTAATTAATGGGTCCTACATAATTTTGTAGTCAAAACGTTAAGCTATCCGCCGCATTCACAAGAATCCCCCTAAGTATTGCACCAAAAAACAGAAAAAATCAAAAACCAAAATCTATGCCAACTAGCCCCCGTCTCCCATATGATTAAGAAAAATTATAAACAAATTCTTTTCTTTATTTATTTATAAATGATAATACAGTCCTGCCACATTTACTTTTTTGCTTTAAGTTTATATCTGTTTTGAAATGGAAACAGTGACTATAGTATTAATATCAATAGTTATTTTAAATTATTTTGCTTCTTTTATTTTATGCCTAGAATTGTACAGTGATACTATTAAGTCCCCACGCCATCAAAGTAGAACAAAGAACGGAAATCTTAATAACTGATTGTTCATGCCAACTTTCTGAGCACCATCTACTTTTTTTTATATTGTTTATATAATTACTGCACTTATTTTAATGTTTCTTGCTTTTTTTGTTCAATAAATTGACGATAGAAGCCTGGGATGGTCAACGATTGAAAATAATTGGCAACAATTTAAATATTTATTTAAATATGATGTTGCAGTCTAGGCGTAATTCATCGACCAAGTCGGCAAGTCCAGTCAAATCTTTTGTGGCGCCAACCTTTGGAAAAAAATTGACAGTGATCTGTAATAGGAAAATTTAACGTGCATGGAACAAATATGTAGGAATAAAAAGGATTAAAAACGCACACGAATTAAAAATCACTGAGCTGCTTTAGGATATTTGGATACAATTCAAAGACAGACTGTTTCAAGAGAATTCAAGAGAGACTGTTTCAGGCTTATTAGCCTTCATCAGCTGAATTTACCCAGTATCTTGCAGCTCAGTGAAAGCAACAAAATATAAACAAAAGACAAATGAACAATACAATGGCCCTTGATATATACAAAGCATTAACAAGAAAATTAAAAATAATAATAAAAAAATAAATAAAATAAATATTTTTTTAATCGTGTGCGTTTTTAACCCTTTTTATTCCTACCATGACAGTAATCTGGTTCAATATTTAAAAATATTTCTATAATTAATCTTGTAAATATTAAAACAATCAATTTTTTAAATAATTTGTTTATTGTATTTTAGAATGAATTTAGCTAATTAATTATTTATTATTTTATTACTTTTCTGTATATCTTTTGTTCTTTTATGTACCAGATGGCCCCTCATGCACCTTATATTATATTATCTCTTTGGGCGTTGCTTGTAAAGTTATTTTACCTGAACAACTACAATGCAGTAGCTGCTCTTCGTGAGTTTAGAACCCGTCAGAGCTTACATAAAGGTCCTCTGTCATCTAACGCAGTTAGATCGATGATTCGGAAGTTTGAAGAAATAGGATCTTTGAAAGTTTGATCTGGCAGAGGACAGAAACCAGTGTAACCACAGGAATTGAGGAATTCGCAATCACGATTGCCGACAGATCAGGACATTCTATCAGTAGAAAACCCTTCGAGTAGCGTGACAATTGGATATGCAGTATTCCACGATATATAAAATACTGCGCAAATTTATTCGATTTTATCCATATAAGATCAGAGGCATGCAACAGTTGCTACACAATGAATAGATAAGTGACTGACATTTGCTCTCATGTTTCTGATCAGAATGGAGATCGACGGTTCTTGGCCTTCAAAAATTCCTTGGAAAGATGAGGTTCATTTTTGATGAGGACTGTAAACAGTCAAAACTGTCGAATTTAGTCTTCCGAATCACCCATGCGCTCCAGAAACTCCCAGTACATTCACCGAAAATTACCATTTGGTATGGCTTCACAGCCGATTTTATAATAGATTCCTTTTTTTTAGGACATCACTCCGACAGGACCAGTAACCTGATCGGTAACCGCAAGGAAATATGGTGATGTGCTAAACAGTTTCCTTATTCCGCAACTTCGGCAACAACAATGTCAGGACGATACCATTTTTAAGCAAAAAGGATCACCTACTCACATTGCACGACGCTACAGTAGCGTCTACAGAGAAAGAGTTGCAGGGCCACCTCTCTCCCCCGATATTACTGCATGCAATTTTTGGTTATGGGGTTACTGTACGACCAACATCTATCTTATCTAGTATCTCGAACTTGGCAGCCTTAAAGGACAACATACCATGGACTGTGACGAATATTCCTGCAGACATGTTC
This sequence comes from Thereuonema tuberculata, assembly GCA_023159025.1. Classification (NCBI taxonomy): domain Eukaryota; kingdom Metazoa; phylum Arthropoda; class Chilopoda; order Scutigeromorpha; family Scutigeridae; genus Thereuonema; species Thereuonema tuberculata. Next base: position 95,705,230 of record JAFIDM010009631.1, on the reverse strand, counting down.
CGTTCTTTTCTTGAGAATGCGGTGTAAATTCTGGTCCACGAAAACGGTGGCCACATTAAATCAGATCCTCTTCCGCAAGGATGAACTCAACGTTCTGGAGTTGGACAATAAGTTTCTGGCAACAATTACATTCCACTTACTCAGAATTGAAACCTTGCTAAACTAAAATTGATATTAAATGTTTTATTGCTATGTTATCATAAGGCAACACATAAAATTACCTTTAATTTTTTGTTGTATTTTAGTCTTTTTTATTCATTTGTCTGTCCATTTTCATTTCTTTTTTCACTTTCTTTTTTACAGAAAGCGTTGTATAGCGCCATATTCCTTCTACAGGCGACTTTTGAACTAATTTTTGTTTTGGCGGAACCCTGCTTCCCGTATACTAATTAGTCTTCCTATCGAATTTGATTGTTAGATCGAGCTACAAATGGCTCTGAATTATGACCACCTTTTTTACAAGAGTATGTATGTAGTATTTCCAGTATCAGTATTATTTGGACGTTTTGATAAATATTGCAGGCTATTAAAAGTATCCCCCAATGGCAAAATGCATTCAATTATGGTTAAACGAATTTAACTCATTATAGTTCTTCGATATTTTGTTACAATTTCAGAATTTCTGAGTAATAGGAAGTTAATTCATTTTTTTTTCTTTACTATTTCAGAAAATTTCAAATATCTGTAGTCAATAGAAGATTTTTTTTTTTTTTACTTCCAAAATCCCTTTAACAATATTTCTACCTCTATTTCTTCTTCTTTTGCTTAATTAATAAATAATGAAGAAAATACATTCATGAGTAAAATTGTGGGAACAAGATGAACACAACCAACACGGCTAAGGCAGGGGCCAGACCAAGTTCCAACGCAAACGAACGCCAACTCTGCCGAATGTGTTTGGTGTGGTTAGGGTTGGAAACGATTGGAAAGGATTGTGATGTTGATAAAATGTTGTCGTCCACATCGGTTTGAATTGAAACCGTTGGTTGTGGTTCGGTCATTTTACGCAGCAAGGTATTGAATTGATCTTGTCGTAATGGCGTCAACTGATTATAAATTATGTGCAAGTGCTGGATTTGTTGTTGTAAATGTTTAACTTAAGAACAAAAAGGAAAAGCGTAAACCGAGACGCTGGTGGATGACAACACCATTTAAAAATAAAAGTGCGTACAATGCAAGCAATTTGCTGGTCAGCTTCAGAGTTCAACTGCAATACTCTGCCAAATACCAATATTCTTTTTTGAGAGTTTATAATTTTTATTAGTGGGATCCCATAATATAGGATTGTTCCGGTATAGTTCAATTAGTTTCAAACACAAATCATCGTCCCATTCCGTATCGATAGCAGCAAAAACAGTACGACCAACACCAGCAAATACTTGCGAACGACTGAAAACGTTTTAACTCGTCCACACAGACCGAACGCAGGCCAACGCCAACAATCACTTGGTAACCGTTGGAATGCATTGGCGTGCGTTCGCCACCGCCTGTACACTTCAATTCCAACGCAACCCAATATCTCTCCACATGTTCCTTGGTATGCGTTGGAGCTTCGGTCTGGCCTCGGCCTTACACAGACCTCCTCTTATCCCAACTCTTTTTTCTGTTATCAATTCTTTCGATTCGTTTAGAGTAAAATTTTTCAATGAGAACTACCACAGCCTGGTACTGCAAAAAAAAAAGAAAAGATATAACTCGTATTAACAACTGTTTGTATGAGATACATATTCAAGTTTTTATACCTTTTAAAAATTAAAAATTCGAAAGCTTACGAATAAACTTTTACAATAATAAACTTTTTTTTGTAAAATTTTAATTCTTAAATTTAATTTAAATTTGACATTCTGTAAATTTGATTATATTATTCCAATGAAATAAGACTTAGCAGAAATAAACATATTTAATTATTTCTTTGGGTTTCGAAACAATGACATTTATTTTTTTTTCAAAACGAAATTATGGTTTTAGCGATTGATTTGTTCGAGACATTTCTATCATCCTGTTTACAGTTTTATTCCTTGAACCCTTTTGATAAGCCTAAAGATAAATTTTCGTTTTTCACAAAGGAATTCCATCTATTGAAATGTTCCTATTTAATTACGTTACTGTCTTCTTGCTTCCATTGTTCCTTTTACTTAGAGCCTTGCTACAACAAACAAAAAAAAATTGAAAGATGTCCGATGGGAATTCGGTGTAGAAGGAATGGAGGATAGCGGCAAATTTAGTTTACTAGAGGCCGACATGTAATGGAATTAGATGTAAAAGTTCGACGGAAAACAATTGGATTGGAAGCTCTATTCTCTCCCTCTGTCTTTCCCGGGAAACCTCTAAATCCTAATCCCACTGTACCTTTCATCGTGTTGTGAAAAGACATTGTGTATTGTTCACAAATGACATTATCACTTGTAGCAGAACCAATGAAAAGAAACTTCTTCTTCTGTTCTTTGTCATTGATGTTTATCTAAATCCCAAATGAACATTTCAATTAATATTTTGTTTTAATTGATATATTTCAAATACAATATGAAAAACATAATACTTTAAGATAATTAAATATTGAAATTTAGTAAGCTTTAAGTTGCATTTTAAAACATACTTGCATTCTTTACTTGTATTCCTTTACACTAGAATTATATGTATTCCTTAATTAGGTGCAGAAACAATCATTACAAACTTTGATGCTCGCATTTAACAGTCTTTGTATTTATTTGTTTATTCACTTTTTACTTTTTTTGAGGAATTTATTATTTTGTTTTAGTAAATTCAGGAATAACTTTCAATGCTAAGTAAAATTGAGATTGTAATTAATATGTTGGAAGTTTCATTAGAAAAAGTTGAAAAGAAAGGAAATATAATTTAAATTTCTCAAACAAAAACTACGCTTATTTTTCTATAGTTTGTTTTTAATCAATTAAAGTCTGCAACTGTCTTACAAAAGTGCACATCCTTTTTCACACAATGAACACAGTTCAGTTTTTTGTATACTATAGTTGTCACACGTTTCGTGGAACCAAGTTTTGTATTCCAAACACTGTATCCAGTTTCTTGAAGACGGTTTGTCATAATAATAGTCGCTATAGTCACCACAGTAGAGATCTTTTTCTTCCTTATTTGACAATGATCTTTTATTTTGTTGGATGGCATTTCCATTTGATGTTGATGGAGCATCGTGATTAAAAAGCTTTCTATTTACAACAGTTACTTTGACGTTTAATGGTTTTCTTTTTACCGATTTACTAACAATTCGTACTGTTAGTGAACGTCGCTGACTGCAAAGAGATGGCGGTAATATATGCACTCGTTATTTCCTGCAATCGCCATCTTGAATTTCCCTACAAATTTTTGCAAATGGTGCATAAATATTGAACATGTATTTACGCAGAAAGATTGTAAAAACAACAAAGATTTTAAGATTGTTGAGATTGTATTAATAACAGTCAGAGCGATTTCAGTCAATATTTTATAATTTAAAAGATATGTATACTTTCTTTGACTAGCAATGACTATTCCGATGAATCCAACAGCAGCTGATTCACGTTCGCAATTCACTTCTTCAAGTCTCAACTCGAACTGAAACATTTCATGAGGGAACTGGCCTTGATGATAGTTGCCTAGGGTAACTCACGTGACAACAACCACTGACAAGTGCTGCTACCATATTGAACAAGCTAAGCTGTTCAAAATAGATGGCGTAATTTATATTATTAATTATTAATAAATTACTGTATTTAACTTAGAAATTTCTTTCGTCAGATACATGTTGCCAACTGTCAAATTCAAAATGTTTACTGAAAAATGTATAAAATATTGAATGTTTTATATTTAAGGAAAAAAACAACAAAACCTCAAGGCATTTTTTCTATTGATTGTGAAAGCGTTGACTTGTGATTAGATTAGAGTAATTGAAAGTGGGTGGCATGACTGCCGAGCACATCGACCTGAAAGATCTTTTATACTATCCCACGGAAAGAAGGACAGACGGAGAGAAAGACTGAGAAGGATGGTGTGAGAAATGCAGGGGAAATGGGAGAACCCCGGGAAAACCTGCCCAGCGCGGATTGCCACCATCAACGAAACCCACATGAGAACCCGGGACTCAGAGGTGAGAGGCCAGTGTCTTAGCGACATCGCCAACCGCGCGGCTGACTTGTGGTTACTGAGATAAAACTCTGATCATGATTTTCCTGAACAAAATGGTGTTGCTCATCTATTATTGTTAATAACAGATCCTTAGTGTTAATAACAGACCCTCGATATCTCGAAATCGAACGGACGCTAAAAAAAATTCGAGATAGCGAGTTTTCGAGATAACAAGGTCATAACCAAAACAAAAAATCACGTAAAAACACAAGATACAGAATAGTATTCTAAAAATTAGTCTTGATAGATGAGAATAAGTGTAAATATGTAATGATAGTTAACAATAAGTCTAAATACAGCAATGATAATTTTATTTTTTAAAAGTAGCCGAAAATGATTACATTAAATTGAAAAGAATTAGTAAAATACAATGGACTTACATTGCTAGAATTTCTTAAAAAAATACCTCTATTTGCTTCGACACAACTGAACGGCAATTTTTCCGGAAAAATTGATTTTTTACTTCGAGAAATATTCGACATAACAAGGTTTTGAGTGAAAACTCTTCGACTTAAGAATTAAAATTAACATTAAATGAATATGTAATATCAAGGGGAAAAATAATTTTTGGACATATCAAGGTTTTCGAGATATCGAAGTTCGAGATATCGAGAGTATACTGTATTTGCTTTTTGCAGAAATATGATTTTTTTTTCTTTCTGAGGTTATTTGTCATATTTATCATTAAAACATGAGGTTCTTTTGAGGGAAATAGAATTGACCAGAATTTGTTAAAATCTGTTTTTAATCTTCACTTTGTAAATTTTCATTGTTTGAATATAAATGAAATTAAATATTTCTTATTATTTAAGTTTACTACTAAAACTTATGTAAACAAAATCATATTATTACTTTTATTACTAAAAAGTTATTAAAATAACTTCCATATTCATTTAACTGATGTTTCAAGTAAATTTAAAAGAACTAGTGTTACAATAGCGATTGCTGGTAATACTTGTTAGTTTGTTGTCTTCAATATCGAACGACCGTGTATTTGGTTGGATGTGTAATGACATCTCTGAGTCTCAGCAAAGATAGAAAACAATGTCACCCGAATATCCCATCAGGTCTGTTCCTTTTCAATCGTCTTGTCTTCACATTTGATCCCCGTAGGCGATAAGGTCCCTGCCGACATATAAACGCCTACAAAGCAATCCACCCTCCCCTGTTTCCATGCCGTCTTTACATTCGTCCGGAGGCCTATTTCCCAACCCTCCCCCTTCATTCCTCCACCCTCTGCAATAGGTCCCTTGTTAAGAAGTGAGAGAAAGCTCTCTTGCCTCTCAATGGAAAGTGATTGAACAACGACAATAAAAGAGAAAAGCTACTTTCCATTTGAGCTTTTCTTGCTTTTTTTTTTTTTCAAATGAAACCAAGAAAGAAAATTTCTTCTAGGTAATGGAGTTTTCATAAACTCGGAAAGAAAAGATTCAAAGTAATAGAAGCTGACATTAAAAATGCAATTCAAACTTCGAAATCATTTTAAAATCAGTTTATTTTTGTTATTCTACATAAAAATTATAATTTTTTTTTCTTGATGAACTTCTACTTATTATCTTATTAGTTACGGTATTATTACTTCTACGGATAAGTAATTATGAAATTAAAATTATAACAACTCATTCGAGATTTGAAATTTTCTTGTGAAATTATCTCAATATATAAAAACAAATTGTCCTGATTCACTGACTCATCAACGTCCAGCCCAAACCCTTTGACCTAGAAAGCTGAAATTTTGCACAGAGATTCCCTTTATGATGTAGACAAGGAATAAGGCCGGATTTTTCGAAATCCCCATGGGATAGGGAATAAAGAGGATTTATATTTTCGCTTTAAAGTTACCTTATCGATATATAGGTGTGTGGCGCCAACCCGCAATACATCTGAGTTATCCGGAGAAGGCCATATCGGGTTGGGAAATCGTATATTTTCCGATCTCAATATTAATTTGCTAAATAAATAAAGTTTTTTTTTTTTTTTTTTTTTTTTTTGTGCTATGTATGCAAGGGTTCCGACGATACCAGACTAGTATATAGTAAAAACATTATTCTGTCTGTCATTGTGTCATAAGACTTTCAGTTTTTCCAATTTTGTGACCAAACTATAAGAGATAGATTGGTCATGCAAATGGATAAAATGTAGATCTTGTTAAGACAAACTAAATGCTACAAAAATCTTTTGAAAAAAGTTTTTGGTTTCCAAGATGTCGCCTTTTAAAGGGTCAAATTTTGACTTTTTTCTCAATTTAAGCAAAAAGTATAAAAGTTGGAAGAAAACATTTTATTGAGAAAATGTTGGCATCTATCGAACGATATATCACTCATTCACAAAGGGTTTCTGCATTTGTAAGATATATGCAAAAATGGGATTTTTTGCTTTAAATTTTTGGTGTGTGGCGTCAACCCGCAATACATCTGAGTCATCCGGAGAAGCCACAAAGGGCTGGCAGTCGTATATTCTCCGACGATTTCAATATTATTTGCTAAATAAATAAAGTTTCTTTTTAATGCTATATATGCAAGGGTTCCGGAGCCAAGCGACGGTACCCGGCTAGTACTAAATAAAAAAGTAAATATTTTAAAAAGGATTAACAAGAAACACTCAAACAAGGATGGCAGGCGTCATAGTACGAATCTAGAAGACATCAGAGCTAAGGTCTTATCAGTCTTCGATTCTGTTGTTGAAAGTTTGTAATAAAAATTTTAAAAATAAATTCAACTAATACAAGATCAAATTTTTTACGGGCTTAAAAAAACAAGTGAACTGATTTCATTCAATTTAGGTAATTACAAATAGATTATTCGAGAACTATTTTAATAAAAAAACCCAAATATTTTCTTTTCTTTCTTCTTTCTACATATCTAGGTGTTCATCGTAAGAATATAAAAAAAAAATATTTGCTATTAGTTGCCCAACAATAAATTTAAAAGCCTTCAGTTTTTCCAATGATCATTCTAGCAATAATTTCCTCAATTAATAGTGCTATGAGGAACTCAAACACTGTTTTAACAAATTTCTGTATACCTAAAGCATGATAGCATCAATTATCTGTAGAAAACTAGTATATTTCTTTTAACTGATTGAGAAAATTTCTTTTCTAATACTTTTGTTGATTCTTTTAGATCAATATGCTTTTGCTTTGCTTTGCTTTTTTTTTTTTTTTTGTTTAATCGATTTGTCGTGCAGTGAAGTCATCCCATCGAAGGGGGCATTTTAAATATGGCAAAATCGAAAAATGTAAATCTTCGCTTTAAATTCAGCTAGAAATTGTGAGTGCGCAAGGTGTCGACTGAATGTTCGCTGAATATTTACTTGAATAAAACATGTCTTCCACCCGGATGTTGAAAGGGAATATTTCTAGTTCATTCGGACACAAAGAGACGCTGATAACTCTCCGATGATTCTCCCTCGTCCACTGAAAAGGACTTTGATCACTGCCACGCCTCTCCCTCAATCTAACTCTGATTTTTCTCTTTCAAGAAAGAAACAACTTCCCCCAACTTGGTGCGGGACTGAAGAATATTGAAAAAACATAAAGATAATTTTTTTTCACAATTACTGTATATTTATGACTAAAAAGTTAAAAAATGTAATTTAATTTACTCAGAATTAATACAATTTCCCAATTTAATTGAATATATATTTAAATTTTAGAATTAGATAAAATATTTTCGAAAGTTGATATCATCTAAAACAACTGCTAAGTTATTCCATGAAATGTTCTAAACAAATTTCATGTGAAAACTTAGTAAAAGTAAATAAAATTTTTTAACATCGCTGTAACTTAATGACTTTCATTTCTGTGAAACTCTACGTAATAAGAAATTTAATTCTTTTTTAACTAAGAAGAAGGTTGATTCTTTTAATTTGGTTTCCTTTCGAGCATTCACAGAAAAGACCACCGGCTAATTTTTTCTTCTTGTTATTCGATTACAAGAATAACAATTCAATTCTTGAAATATCCACATCTAAAATATATCTCAACTCATTTTTGAATATAACATCCAAGTTCATCCAAAGAAAAACGTATTGAATTATTTCTATCAGGAAGGAATAGCACAAGCTTTGATAATTTCATCTTAAACAAAACTGACTATTTAACCTTTGAAATCGACAGTCACTATTTTATCTCAAACTAACTTCACTTTCTCACATGTAGATCAATACGGGTTCATATCTCAACTAGTCATTTATCAAAAAGAATTAAGCTCCCGAAAACAAAGTCTTCAATTATCAAAAGATCACAAATGGAGGTTCCTAGTATGATCTCTTATTTTTTTGTAATTTCAATTACATATTTTTAATTACTGGACTCTTTTTTTATAATATTTCCAACACCAAATAATATACGTTCCGTTAATATACAGGAAAGTAACAGAAAGATGGAAAGCAAATATTTATGTGCAAGCTTATATTTTTCCATCTTTAATATACCTTGAGTTATTAACAATTTCCTAAGATTATAAAATTTCGAAAAAAAATATATTAACTTTTAGATAGTGAGGTAATTATTATGCATGTAATGCAAGTATTGATTCTGCTTTAGTTTTTTTCTTTTTTTTTTATTAATAGAAATTCATTTTTTTTAATTTATATTTTTTTTAAATTTCTTTATTGATTTATTTTTAATAAACTTATTTTATATTTCATAATTTCTAAGAGAACTTTAAAAACAGATCGATAACTAATAAATAAATAAGTATGGATCTATCACTGTCTATTCTGTTTGTCTATTACTGTGGGCTTCTGCGATTTACTTGTTTGCAATGAGATCCAAAGACTTTGAGATCAATCCAATACCGTAAATCTTCTGTAACAGATAACTTTAAATAGTAGTTAAGATTTTCATTATCAATATTAAGATAGCATTTGAATTTCTTTCCGAATAAAATATCAGTAATGTAAGTTTTTCTCCTAAGATAATACAACTTTGAATAACTAGGACATCAATTATTGACAATCTTATACAGGGTGACTCAAAATTCTCTATGTAAACTTATGTATAGGTCAGGAATACAAAAGCAAACAGTATTCATAGTAGAATGTATGTCCGCAAACGCCACCCGAATGTGCTAGAAGGTACACTAAGGTTCAGAAATAAAAGACAACAAGTAAGGTGAGCAACATGTTTATTGGCCCTAAACGTTTTACAATATGACAGTAAGGTGTACACTTACAGGTTGTCAGTAGGTGCTCAAAGTTCCTTCCACCAGTAATACACGCCTCATAACATCGATGCATAGATTGCCGAACATTGCAAAAATGCGTTGCCTTTCGCGGACACATCGAGCTGCCACAACGACTCTTGCGACGAGGGCATCTCGTAGACGATGCCTTAAGATACAAAGTCAAAGTCTCAAATGACGATGGCTCACACTGCCCAACTACTGCCAATAGCGCCCTCTAGCACATTCGGGTGACGTTTGTTTGTTCATACGTTCCACAATGAATACGGTTTGTTTTTGTATTCCTG
>JAFIDM010009631.1:95661763-95695217 GCA_023159025.1 Thereuonema tuberculata | reverse complement strand
TAATATTCAAAGATTTATTTTACAATATTTTATACAACCTGCCTTAGGAACTAATGAAGAGGGATTTACTATAAATAAAATTTGTATAATGTTGATGATGATAACTTTATTTTTAAACTTTTTTTTTATACTATCAATGCAAAATTTATAATAAATTTATAAATGGAGAAAATATAACTTTTCTCCTTTTCTCAATGAATGTTTTGAATTGAGGTTACACTTATCAGTTCTTACTTTGACTTGTAGCAGCTATCTCATACATTGCAAGTTATTCTAGCAGTTACTGCATAATTTATCACCTTTGTCGGTTCCATTTTATCTATTTAGAGCATAATGAAAACTTCCATTCTTCAAAATTGGGGTGCAAATAAGAAGAGAGAAAAACAAAAGCACACAAAGTAGATTAGTTGATGAATGAACTTGTCATAAGCGATCATTCATTGGCTCTTTATTCTCTCCTTGGCGCATTTATGTTTACTTTTTAATCCGTAAGACAAGCCATAATTCAATCTGACCAAATCGAGGTTCCAACCGAGTCTCTTAAGGGAGCAGGACTCGCACAATGTTCGCAAAACGAATAATTAGCTGGAGTCCCACTGAATCATTTCCTCAATTTGTTGCCATCAATTGATGACATTAGAACGGTGCGCCATCTGTCATCAGCCAGAGCAAACAAGTCGCAACAATAGCAATCATCCATCACATCCGATGTCATGCTGAGCCAACCAGCAACATCTTTGCACTATCCATTTTCTATAGTTGTTTTTTCTCTGAATTAGTTTCCTTTGTGAAAAGAATACTTGTATAGATTCTTCTGCCATCATTGAACTAGCAACAGGACAGCAATTATCTTAATTGGATTTAAAGTTACTAGAGAAATACCAAAATCAAATAAAATATAAAATGAAATGAAATAAATAAAATTCACGATGTATTTGCGGGAGAAAGTAAAATTTACCAAAAAATAAATTTAAAGCAGAGATGCGATTTCTCTGTAAGCAGATAAAATCTCTCAATAAGTGATTATGAATCTGATTCTATTCTCTAAATTCTTATTTTAAGCTACTCTTTACCTATTAGAAGCGGTTAATCTACACTTTTTTCCCTTTTCCATAAGATATGAATTATTTAAAATAATAATAAAATTTGATAAATAACTTTAAAAGTGATTTTTGCTCTGTCATCACAAGAAATTGCAAACAATCACGTAGCATCTTAATGTGTATTGATCAGAAAATAGACTATTGAAAGGATATACTTTGGAAATACAAAAATAATTGGATTATTAACAACATGAAAACCATGGAAAGCATTATTTAATTAATAGTGGAAAGTTATAACTGTTGAAATAATATCAATCATCGGTTGCCTAAATGTACATTAATACCATGGGAGAGATTCATTTTGAGCGAAGATTGATTGAAAAGTAACTTACAAAATCTGTGATTCCTGAACCATAAATAGAAAACACCAAAACTTGCTCTTAAAGACTTGTCTTTATTCTTTTATAACTACAAAAGCTCTCGATACGTTTCCGTGACTAAAAGATGCATATTGATTTTTTTAAAGTTTTTTTTTACATTGTTATCGCTTCTGACGTATTTCCTTCCAAGTTATTTCTTCATTGCAGAAATTAATAATGTTTTTCATTTCATTCTGGCATTTGGAGCTGAACCTCCATTTCATCTTCCGTAAGAATTGGAGTAACAAAGCATATCCTCTTGTGATGCGGCTTAAAATAATGCTGGAAAACAATAACTTGAAAGACTGTTTGTTTAGTACTCTAGTTGCAATTAGGAAAATTGATACAACGGCGAAAAAAACAACTTTGATGTCTTTGGTGATTTTGTGAAAATATAGATAAAACTTCTACTATTTCAGCTAGTAGAAGTTTTATCTATATTTTATCTATATTTGTTTCATGATATGTTTTAAAATTATTGACTTTAAAATGAATCATTACACTAAATAAAATATTTTACTTTTATGAGCAGGATTACTTTCTAGCTCCTCTACAAAGGAGATACACCTTATATTTGTGGAAAACAGCTATCCAGAGTTCCAGTTATAAATAACTCAACGTTAAAATATCACATTTTAGTGTATGTTGATAAGTCTTAAAAAAATGGTATAAAGTGAGACAATTGATAAAATATGGAATGTTCGGCAATAAGAAAACCTGGAAATTCTTTTGTATTATTTGAATATTGGAATACTTCTATTTACTTCTGGTTTATATTCTTTACTTTAAACTGCATTATTTTCTGTTACAATTAATTATATTACGAGAATTCTTAATACATCCTGTCTTTTTAGGTCGTTCGTAGAAAACGTTTTCGAGCTTATATCGAATATACTGTAAATATTGATCTTGCTTTTCGATACCAAAGTTTTGGGGAAATCAACGGACCAACCATTTGTTATACAACCATTCATCGTTCTGTTGATCAACTATTTATTCCATTTCTGTTCTTCAATATTTTTTTCCACTTCATTGTCATTTTCCTTTTCCTTTAAATTCTCTCTTCACATCCCAGTTTGGATAGTGTGATAGTAGCGTTTATATTTTTGTATTGAAAGAACGTGAAAAATCCATCTGTGATTCTAAAGATGGGACTAAAACAAGTGTCATCTCAAGATCTAATCTAATCTGTTACAATATTTTGACAAATATTAATGATATGACGATAAGATAATTGCTGTATTACTTTTGTCTATTTTCCTAGGAAACTGAGGGTCATGAAATCACTCATTCAGTATGTGTGTGTCTGTATGTGTATCTTCCCTAATAATAATTTTTGAACGGGTGAATAGTAATTTGGTACACATATTAACAGGAAAGAAGCTACCAAATTTTTACGCTTCAAAATTTTCCTGTGACTCCCTGATCAGACATTTGCACATGAAACATGAAAAATTTCAAAAAAAAATTAAAAAAAAAAAAAAACCATTAGGAGCAAAACAATGAATTTCTATCGGTAACTAATAATGGACATTAATCCGTTTAATAATTTGATGGTATTTAAGCTTTGAGTGACTAAAATTAGTTGTATTTAAGCAACTTAAGTAAGTATTTGTGGATTTAATTATCCCTCCCCCTTCCATAATGAATATGTTTGTATTCCACAGATAGTAAATTCATAATGGCATGGACTTTTCTTTTGTAATATTTCGCGGCATTAAAAATAGAAAATGAAAACAGTTTAAAGAAAATGGGCTTCAGGTTCTTTCAAGGAAATTTTGTTATATTCTCTGTTATTTTCACGAATAAACTTTATTTTTAAATTGATATATTTTAATAAAAGAATATCTCAAAGCTGAAACCCATTTAAGAAAAAAAAAACACAGGGGGCCCAAACTTCAAAACCAATTGAAACGTTTGCTGCTTTTATAACTTTAAGTTAATTTAAAGTCTCCCATTACACGAGAGATGTAATCTTGGGGTCGCGAGAGGTAAAACTTCCAGCATTTCCTGACCAACAGGACTAAGCCCGCCCTCCTTTAACTGGAACCCATTCTTCAGAAAGAAACCGGTATCTGTTCTTTAGAGAACTGAGTAAACCCTACGACACATCTGAACGAGAATTCAGCGTGAGGAAATCTGACCTCCGCCAGGAATTGAGCCAAGCTCCTCAAGCCCGCAACCAAGCGCTTTACCACTTGGTTACTGGGTCCACTGTTTTTATAACTACTTTGGGAAAAAAATTAAATATTAATGTTATAGCCCTATATGTTAGCTTTACAAAGCAATAATTTAATCCAAAAAGAAAACTTTTTGTCAAAAACCAGGGAATTTTAAAAAAAGTGTGTAAAAGTTACAGACCCCGGCACACAAATCTGCCATCCCCGTATAGTAGCGAACTTGAATATCTGGAAAGTACTGATGAACTAACAGCAAAGTTATGTTGAGAAGAACTATTTTGTAACTTTGTATAAAAAATTTAAAATAACTTTTAATGAAAAAAGCTGAAAGAGCTCAATATAGCGGATTAGTAGCTCTCTCATCTGATTATACTTTAGAAGTGGCTTTGAAAAATGGTTCGAATATTAAGTTGGCAAAATAAAAATATAGAAACTGAAAGCCAAGAGAATAATTGAAAATATTGGAACACATTATCTAAACCTCATTGAAATGGAATCACGGCGAATGTCATCCTCTACATACTCTTAACAACAATGTTTCAAAATTGGGGTAAATTAATAAAGATTAATTACACCACTTAAAATGTAGCGTAATATTAACTACAAAACACAGACTTTTTGTCTTGAACTTTAACCTAACCTAATTACTTGATCAAACGAGTTCTAGCTCAGATATGAGAGATGAAGAAATAATTAGATATAGTGAGGCAAGGGCGAATATAAAGGACCCACCCTAAATAATGAATATAAGGAAAAAAATAAGTACCGTAATCTGAATTATTTTAAAGAATCATGCATTTATGCAATAATGAATTCAGCATTCAGCGCAAATTACCCTCTAAATATGAGCAGCAAATATAAAGTATCATGGGTTGTCTACTTAAAATTACTTAACCTAACCTTACATTAATCTTGGTCCCCCCCCCCCCCCCCAAAAAAAAAAATATATTCTATATTCGCCACTGTAGTGAGGTTTGGGCCAACACCAAACTTTTGTATAGAAGAAGATTCCATTAGTGAATATAATATTCAAAGCTACAATGGGGAAAAAAACCCCACAAACAATAAATGTCAAGAAGAAACAACATAAATGCCAAGAAGAAACGAAAGAAGTGCTTTGTTAAACAATGAATTTTTTCAATTCTAATTTCTTTAACTATCAACATACATAAGTACAGTTTCTTTTTTGGTCTCTAGAAACAGACAAAATGAAATAAAGTAAAAAAAAATTGGAAAGTTACAGACTCAAAACATATAAACAGAAATAGAAAAATCAAGTTTTTTTTTTTCCCAAAGTAGATAAGCTTAGCTTAAGTTTTCATTATGGAAAAGTTTCAATTTTCTATTTGTATTTCAATATACTTTTAAGTATGGTCTTGGAAAAGTAAAAGGTATCATGACCCTACTTGTAAACATAAAACTGAAATGTATCATCTATTTACCCTGATGTAGAAATCAGCAATTTATTCAGTAATCAGCCAGGAAGTTACGAGGATAATTGAAACAAATAAAAATTCAAATAAAAATACAGATATTTCTGTACAAAAATAGGACTACATTCATCAATTACACGAACACTTATAAAAAAAGGATGGTAATCTGATTTCAGAGTTTTGTAGAATTCAAATTAGTATAAAAATTCAAATCTTATATTTAGAGTTAAGATTTGATTGTTTTACAATACTTTTACAACAAGACGCATCAAAATTTGACATAATGCTGTAATGACTTTCCCTGTTCAGTCAGTGGTTTATCAGTACTTACTAAGTTTCTCTGCTTTTTCTGCGCTCGGTTCAAAAACTAGCCAGGACAACTTTTATTATTAAAGTTTTAAACACAGGTAATTTGAGCACAGTTAATTTTCTAATCTTTGGAACATTGCTGTAATTCGCTACATGTAAATTTTAAAATAAATACAAGAGATAAAATTCCAAACTGTTCCTATCTATCTGTAAAGTCTGTAAAGGCAACCTATTGCAGTTTGATGGAATTCAAATAGGAATTGTTTATATATATATTTTCAGTGACTTTTCGGAAGCAATTTTAGAAATGATAAAAATTTTCAAAGAAGTTCATTAAGTTTAGAATTAATGTTTCCAAAGTTATTTTGTATTATATATCTTTCTATCAAAACGAATGTTCTTTCTTTTTTCTTATTGTGCTTTCTTTGGGCAGATGCTTTATTGCTGACATTTTTTTTTCTCGTTTCTTTATTACATTTTTTTCATTTTTTTTTATCTTATTGATTTGCTACCAATAAGTTGCTCAAACAGAAAAAAACAGATAAGAAATTAACTTCTTCTCTTTATTATCTCTAAATCTTGTGATTTTCGTAATTTGATACTGCACATTTATTAACTTTGTGTTTCATTTATATCTTTTTTAAAAATTTTTCGAAATCTTAGAAACTTTATTTTCTGGAAATAAAATTCAACTAATTGACTTCTACTATTATTATTTTAAGTGACATAATTCAATTAGCTAAAATTCCTTACTAAACTAATATTTCAGTGGATAGTTAACTGGCAATTTAGTTCTCTGAAGGATTTATAAGATATAAGGTTTCATTTATACATGATAGTTTTAACAGAGTTGCTTTTTTTGTTTGCAATAATCAACTAACATCATTTTCTCAGTTCTTGTTACATCTACAATTTGTATAAGAAAGTTGATGAGAAAGAAAGATTTTCTAAGGCACTTCATGATTTAAGAAGAATTGAAAGTCATGAATACCCTCAAAGTTGAATTAATTCGATAAATAATCATGTAAATATATAATAAATAAAAGAGGCAAACTTTAGTTAAAATTTAACAACAGATTCATTGATTTGGAGATTAAGTATATATTATACTTAATATTACATTAATTGAAAGTGATTAGATTAGATTAATTGAAAGTGGGTGGCATGACTGCCGAGCACGTCGACCTGAAAGATCAGACGGAGAGAAAGACTGAGAAAGGATGTGTGAGAAATGCAGGGGAAATGGGAGAACCCCGGGAAAACCTGCCCAGCGCGGATCGCCACCATCAACGAAACCCACATGAGAACCGAACCCGGGACTCTGAGGTGAGAGGCCAGTATATATATATAGAGGAAGGTGACCATATTTCGGATACCATTTTGTTTTTAATCTAAAGAATTTAAAATATTGAAGTTTTGGTTAAGAATTTTACTTTGTTTTCTTCTATAAATAACATAATTTTAGATCCCGAACTGGTAAATATCCATTATAAAAAATAGATAGTTTAATTATTTTTTTTGCAAAACATTGCTGTTTTTGTTGTGAAGCAAATGGGGTCTTAATTTCGGATACCTAAGAATTTCAGGTTAATAATTATGATAATATAATTAAATGAAACATATAACGCAAATACAGTAACTTATTTATTTGAGTAATGACTTTATGACATTCTAATAAAATTAACGACATTATACATTAAAAATAATGAAACTGTTTCTGTAGGTCTACTGGGTTGGTTGAATATTGTGAGCTAGAGATAACATTTTCGGATACAAGAGGTTCTATGTTACTGTCTACCGTTATTTCTTCTACACGAACTTCAGCCTTTGGGGGTGCTTTCTATAGCAAACGGATATCCGAAATTAGGCACCATTGACTATCCGAGATTAGGACGTTATGACAAATATTTTTGAATCAACATTTGAAACTAACCTTAAAATCATACACAACGATGCGACTTGCCACTTAAACTACATTTTATGAACTTCATTATACTCTTTAAAACAAATTATTAGAACTTACCACTTGCGCTCCATCTGTGTTCGAAGTTGACATCTTCAAAAAGCCACTTTTTGGAATATTTTAAAATTATTTATTGTTGCGTACATGCAGATCAAAGGCTCACGACGACAAGACAGATTACATATGGTGGCCAGAGCTTCCGCTCATGGTAGACACTAATGCAATCTGCTGACTGGTATGCGATTTATCACGCTATCCGAAATTAAGGCACCATCCGAAATATGGTCACTTTCCTCTATATTCCAGAGCACTTCAGAGCCCTCTGCGTAGAGGAACTTTAATGTTAACAACCCTGTATTTATACCAATTCTACTCATACTTTTAATGTTCCAAAATGAGGCATCAGTTTCTTTTCTACATTCTTATAATTTTGGTATTCAAGAAATTAAATACCTTATACATGGGACTTGTTTATTCTTGTATTTAAGATAAGTAGGAAGATCCAGAGTTCTTGATCTTGATATCTGGAATTGATTCCCGATTTTTTTTTCAAACTTTTATAATTAATATTTATGATTAGAGGCGGTAGCCCTATGATTCAAGTACCTTATTGGTGTTAAATTGTGAAATTTTGGTAGCTGATATCTCGGGCCCTGTTGCTCATTTTTGAGTGTAGTCGATCGGACCAAATATAGTGCGCATATTTGATAAAGAATGGTCAGAGAACTGAGGTATACACGCGTATCATTTCGTTCTGTCGAATAAAATGACTAGTGATTATTTGATGACTGAATATTCCTATATAACTTGATGACAGAACCTACATAAAAGTTGCCGAAATATTTTTATCATAAATATAAAAATTAAAATCTTTTTTTTAATAAACTTTAACTAAATATATATATATATATATATATATATATATATATATATTTTAATTAAAAACTATCAAACCTGTGATGATGTGATCTTGGATTCTGAAATAATTTTCTCACCACCCGTAACCACGACCGCTTTCTCACAACCCGCGAGCGTTTTTCGGAGACCTCATGTTTGATCTAGTTACGTAACTTCCGGTTGACCCAAATAGATAACAATGAAATATCAGCATCTTGGAGATCGTCTCGGAGATCGGGAATGTCTCGGGACGTCCTCGACGTCCAATTGACCCACGTAGATAAAAATAGAAATGTGAGCATCAACAATACCATTCCTAACATTTATCATCTTAGTAACAATTCTGTGCCTTATGATTTCGGAGGAGATAGGGCCAGAAAAAATCAACTTTTCTTTTAATAATAGATACTTGTGCTTTCTATTAAACATGCACACCAATATTATGTGCATGATCTTTTAGGACCAACCCCTAAAATGCACAAACTAAACGGAAATTCTATAGTTTAATTCTATTTTAGCCAAACTGGGCTAGCCCACAAATCTCTAATTATAAGTTACCTTTTTCCAGGTTCAAATTGAACAGGTAGGTAATTGCATTTAGAGACCTCTAAACCCAATACGAGGTATTTATGTGAGCCCTTACTCTGGGATTCAAGTTTTTTGTTTTTCCTAATTTTGTTTAGCCTACAGCCGCAGATTAAAACTTTATCAGTGGGCATTTCAGGTTTAAACTCTTAATAAACTTGAATTATAATTCTCCGATTTTATGTCACACCAGTTGTGCCTTTTTGTAGATACTAATTAAACTTAATTTTAAAAATATCTTGATTATTTTGCAGTACTTAAAATTTAATATTTTGTAAATTTTTATATTCCTTTCATGTGGAAATAATTTCATTAATTATTACCGCAGTGTAAGGTTTTATCATCCTCTGAGTACCGGGGTTCGGTTCTCTTGTAGATTTCGAGATGGTGGACAATCCGCGCTGGGCAGGTTTTCTCTGGGTTCTCCCATTTCCGCTGCACTTCTCCCACCTTCTTTCTCTCCGTCTGTCCTTATTTTCGTGGTATAGCACAATGGACCTAAAGGTCGCGGTGCTTGGCTTCTCTGCCACCCACATTCACCACAATCAATCAAAAGGTTTTATCATTTTGCATCTATTCTTTTCTTAAACAAGATTCAACGGAAGAATAGGTCAAGTAATTTCGAAGCTTAAAATTTGAGATTGCATTTTGGGTTTCAATAGTTACTGTTAGATGTCGCGTCAATCGCTTTTTTTTTTTTTTTTTTTACTTGTGTTCACACAAAGACAGGAAAAATTTTCCTTTTTTAAAAATATAAGCGTCAGATCTCTTCAGGAAGAAAAGAAAAAAATCCCGAATTTAGATTCCCAGATATTTAGGAAATTTTACAGTTTATAATTTAAAACTGATTTTTTGACCGATCAAAGAGTTAGTGAGAAACCATCATTTTCTTGAAGAATAAACAAAATATAACTCAATGTTAAATTAGACGATATTAATTTTAAATTAGTATTCCGAATATTAATTTTTAGTATGTTTTGAAACGTTGAAAATACTAGAATGTGAATGATAGTCAATTGTTATGTGAAATTATTTAAAGATTTCATTTTTAATGGCTTCCAGTTTCTACTGAATGACATAAATGAATACTGACAGTAAATTATGAAAATTTAGCTGTAAATGTAATATTATTTCCCTTTGTTTTTGATGTAATCTAATTAATAATATAATTAATATTAATGTTAATTATATACCAGTTAAATTAAAAACTTGGGATTTTATCACTTACGGATTACCTCATACCACTCCTGTTATAATTTCACCATTATTTCTATTTAATAGAAATGAAGAGTTGTAATAGTTTAGCTGTTGGCGTCAGTTGAAGATTAAGGTTATAAGAATGTGACACAATATTCTAAGTACATCCACAGCTCATAAACTCTCAAAACGTCTACATTAAAATATGATTTAGGTCCAGTAGAAACCAACAAAACAAAGGATGGAAACCACTCAATTTTAGACTCCAAAGTCTGAGAAACTCCAGACATTGGAATGGAAGAACGGTGATCAGCACTTATGATGATATAATAGTTATAATTAATTCTACCATGAATGGATCACAGCAGTCTGTCGTAACTTCTACAAAAATATGAAGAGAAGGTGGTACACGTCAATTTGTTAGTCATGCAGAGTTTTAAAAATGTTTATTAGAGTACTGAGTACGGGAGGAGGAGGAGGCAGCTTCTCAATAATTCGATAGCCGACTCATGAAGGTCCATTGTAGGCTTACATTCCACAGAGTTGAGATTATCATTTGTTGACAGTCGTCGAGATTTTCAGCAATTCAATTCAGGACAAGCAGATGGCAAACTATTATCCATTAATGTGAGACTATAACCTGGACGCTTAGATAGGATGTGGTTTAAAGAGTATCTGTCAAGGACATTATTAGAGCTTATTATTATTCATCTTTTGATTTTATAGTTATTCTTAAATGATTACGTTTCCAGTATTATTAAGCAAATGAACCGCCCATTCCGAAAAAGTTTGAGCATTATGTTCCATTAATTGAAGGCAGAACACCCACATTGGAGGGAAGAGTAAAGACCCATAAACCTGATAATCCAGTAATCGCTATGGTTCTCCTGTACATAATTTAGCCAAATTCATCAACAAAATTGTAAGAAACTTCAAACTTCCAAAAGAGGAATTAATAGTAAAAAACTCCAAAGACTTGATTCAAAAAATAGCACATCTATTTAATAATAAGAAATTTCATATGTATTCCCTAGATATAAATGACATGTATACCAACATTCCAGTGGATGAGACTTTGTCCATAGTAGAAAATATGGCATTTAAGAATAAAGAATGGCTCATGAAACAAAAATTGGATAATAATGAATTGATGAATACAATTGAATTAATCACAAAGAACGCATATTTCAAACATAGAGATAAAATATATCAACAGGTAAAAGGATTCCCAATGGGATCTCCATTATCAGGAACCTTGTGTGATATATTTTTGAATTTTTGGGAGTGCAAATTACTGGAAAAGACAAAATATAAACTTGAATATTACAGATACGCAGACGACATCTTAATAATCTGGTGCGGGACCGATAGACAATTTGACAAGTTTTTCTCAGAAATTAACAAAATTACTGATGAAATCAAATTTAAGGTAGAAAAGGAAGTGGACAATAGTCTAAATTTTTTGGATATATGTTTAACTAGAAATGAGAATAAGATAATTATGAAACATTATACAAAAAAATACAAAAGTGAACACATACTAAATTATGAATCAGGACATGGTATAAACATAAAAAGAAACATAATTGAGAACTATATGCAAAGGATTGACGTCAAGACGAGTAGTGAAGATGAATTCAATAGAGAAATTATAAATATGAAAAGGATCCTTAGTAAAAACGGTTATCAGCAGAAATTCATAAATAAAACTATAAAGAAATACCACACATTGAAAATTAAAGAGTTAACAACAAATAACAACAGAAGATATTTCATACCATACTTAAACAAAAATAGTCTGACTTTAAAAGAAATTTGCAAAAGTTTTGGCTTCAATGTTGGATTTGAATATAACAACAAACTGAAAAACATTTTATGTTGCAAATTGAATAGTAGTGTTAAGAAACATGAAATGGGTATAATTTACAAAATAGAATGCAAGAATTGCGATTTATTCTATTTGGGCGAAAGTAAAAGAACAGTGAAGGAACGAATGACGGAACATGGTTCCAGCATTAGGAACAAGTACATTGAAAAATCAGAAGTGGCAGAACATTGTGTGAACAGAAATCATTGCATTAACAACGAGATACAAATTTTATATATTGAAAGAGACACCAAGCTAAGAAAGATAATAGAAAGTATGTTTATCCGGAACACAAAAAGAAAAAATATAAATGGAATGATGGTATTGAAATAGAGAAATATTTCATAAGATTAGCTATAAGTTTTGTAGATAAAATGTCCACAAAATGTAATAATAAGGTTACAATCAAGGAACTAAATTGTTAAGCTATATCATGTCAAAGATTGTAAGTAAATGATATTGTTAATATTTTCTCGAGGAATTTAATTGTTCTTCAACTTATTATTGTTAATTTTAGGCTTGAAAAAGAAAAGACGTAATCTTTTTGAAAATTTGCTTTAGTATTAAATGTAGTTTTTTTACATTTAAATTTGTGATGTTGGAAATATTTAATGGTAGAGGCTGTAGAAGGAGGGATCTACAAAAGAAATATGGGAACTTTACAAGAAAACCACCTGTTTAAATGTATTGCTTCGTTCTTCTTTCTTCATTTTCTCTTATTTTCAATTATCTCAATTTTTCAATTGCCCTCGTTGAACTATTCCCAAAGCCATCCACAGAAGAATCGAAGATGATTTCCACTAGCCAGATAATTTGTCAATTATAAATAAATAAATAAATAAATAAATTTCAATCAACGATTGATATCAAATTCTAAGTTTCAAAAAGTTTACTATAGAGATTAGAATAAAAGAAATTATATGCTTCTACAGCTAGATTTCCTTTTCAGAGTTTTAAATCTTTGCCGTTCTTAGCTCTTCTTAGTCTGTGTTGATAAAATTACCAATTTATGTTTTGTAATTTTCTTCCGCTATTTAATATGTCGTTTTTCAGCAGTATTTAAACTTCAAGAATGAAATTTCAATAAAACCGTAGTTAATAAGTTTCAATAAATAAATATAAAAGCCACGTAATTATGATAGATATGTGTAGAAGTAAGTCCATTTATGTTAGAGTTATTCAAGAAATATTGTAAAAATAATGAAGCATTTCGATAATTTTGTAAATATTGTTTATTTAAATGACCTATTTTTGTTTAAATCGCTTGGACGAAATGATAAGATAACATATGCCTGAAAAAGCAGAGTAAGTTACTTTCTGCGGAATGTTTTGAGAAGAATTTGTGTTTCTTTTATGATAGTTAATAAGTTTCTTTTAATGTGGCCTGAAACATTTTTTCAGACTTACTAGAACAGAAAGATATTTTCTTTATTTTTTCTTGAGTTTTTTTTCTTCTTATTTTTCTCTTTTTAACTTTTTATATAAATTGGGAAGTTCCCTATGAGTGTTCGACGAAAGATTATCGCCACCGGCTTTTGTTGACTTTTCCTTCGTCTTGCTTTTCTTCCGGAAGAACGCATTCCGGAATGGTAGGACTTAATCGGATTAGTTTTCTGAGACCGCAGTGCTTGCGGAAGGTTGAAAAACAGTAGCATATGACTGAGGACATTCGACAACAACAATGATGACATAACAAAGGGATTAGCAGACACTCACCTGAAAGGATATTGGAGGTCTTTCGAATTGAGCTTTGAATAGAGCAGATAACTTAAAAAAAAAATCAGTTTAATAATATTCTATAACAGAAGAAAATCCAATTTTTTTTTTCGATATTTTCTTTACCAATAATAATTGTTATTGGTCCTATTTCTTTTCTTGACCAGTTGTAAGTATGTTATATTATTGTAACCAATTAACAAAACTTGAGAATTTGGAAATGTAATAGAGAATTAATTAATTTTTTTTAATATAAAATAAGAAATAAATCGTTAAATTCTAAATTTTCATTATCTAAAATCACATGTTTTAATGTATTTCTTCAGCATATAATTATTATTAGTGAAAACTTCTTCTTTTTCAGTATTTATTTTAACTCCCCTTAACGATTAATAACTTCAGAAGTACAGAAGATTATGGGTTTGAGGATTTCTGATGTTAAAGTGGGACATTAGTCGTAGATTTCCTTAAACCTGAATCAGGATTAAAGGAAATCTAGCTAGGATATTATCCACATCGTTTTCTCCAAATACTAAGATTTGGATGTCTCAATCATTAAAGCAAACGAGGAAAGTAAAAATTCTTACTAAAACTCTTAAGAAATTGCTGTTTGGAAATTTATTTTTAAATCTTTGGCTACTCTTTCTTTTTAGTTTTAGGTTAAGTATATGTTTAAAACATCAACTATGCATTAAATCGTAGTTATGCATACCTGTAATTTTGAATGAAGTAGTTCACCTAAAACTAAGAAAAATTTCTTTAAATTTTTTTTTTTTTTTATCGATCATATTTATCAGTCACCAAAGATAGTCGATCAATTACTGCTTTCGTGTCATAAAATAATTTGTAAAATAAAATAAAATAAAATAATAATTCGATATTTGAATTGAACTCTAATTACTGAATTCTGTGCTTAATTACTGAAGACTGTTATATACGAGTCATGAATATCGAAGACTCTATGTACAAGGGATCTCCAGACGATACAAACGTAGTAAAGTTGTTGAAAAGTATTTATTAAAAAAATTGAAAGAAGAAGCTCGTATATTTTATGTTTACATACTTATATAACAAACATTTGCTTAATTTGAATTTCAAACTTTCAATGTCAGTTCTACAGCATCTATGGAAAGTTAAAAAGAAAAAAATCCATGCACACACACAGATATTTGAATGTGCTTGTATTTTTTTTTAAATTCCTGTGGTACGCTACAAAATTGAAGTTTAAGCAATATTTATTATATAAGTATGTAAAGAAATATAATATTTAGAAAATTAAATTAAAAATAACTGGAGATAATGTTCAGATTTCGAATTAAGTTATAATTTATAAATTTTATTGATATACTAAAGTATGACCTTTCTTCGGAAGCACAACTGAATAAAATAAAGTCTTTTGCATTTTAGTTTATAAGAAGGCTATGTTATTTATTAATTTCGTTCCCAGTCATTATTTAATAACATTGAATGACAGTAGGCTGATGACCTCAGTGAGTTCATGGCAACGATATCTTTAAAACTTTAACACAGCTCTACGATAGAAACAAACAGGAAACTTAACTCAATAATCAGGCAGGAGAGAATTTCCACAGAAAAAAAGAAGATCTATGTTTGAGAAATCAAGTTTGAAGATGGCCAACCTACTTTACCGCAGAGATCCATCTCCTGTTGACCTCTCTCTCTTCTTTATCCTCAGTCACCCCTCTACTGACCACTTAATGGACCTTGTCGTCGCCAAGAGTCACTCACGCTCCGAGTTCACGAGACCCAATGGTATCATTGGAAGTTCTCCATAAATCGACCTTCCAGCTCGACACCACCATTAAATTGTCGTTAAAGTCAGGCCCCATTGCCATCATTACTGCGCATGCGAGATATCAATCAACGGATTATGAAAGGCCAGGGATTAGAAGATGAAGGAAGTTTGACTTCCAAAATATAAGTTCCTCAATGCAGAAAGGTTATTTCGTTTTGATATTTGAATAGTTCTTACAGAAAATACTTCAATATTCCCTTCTTTCTTCTTATAGGGCATTCGAGAAGCTCATAGAAAGTTATGAAACTTAGTAAGTGACCATTCGACGAGTGAAAATAAATAAAAAAACTCATGGCTTACAAATATATTACGTAAAGTTCATTAATCATTTCGTTCATCAGGAGTTTCTTCGTCCATAAGTTCATTATAAAAATATATATTTAAAAGGATTTCAGTTAGAAAAAAATTTAAATGATATTCTTTAAATAATTATATTGATTATTACCTTTCAAAAGTTTAGTCTTTAATTAAAAGTATTTTACGTGTCTTTCTAAATATGAAATGAATAGATTCTGGCCATCACAGTGTGGTGGCCAGAATCTACTCATTTCAAGTTTAGTCTTTCTTTTTGAAAAACTCCGGAGGAATATTTGTTATATAAAAGAACAATGAACGGGTGCGTTAGTTTGTGAATGAGTAAGAATACGAAGTCTCACTATATTCTGTCCTTTGTTTGTTCATTTGTCTGTCTGTTAATTTGCGCATCCCCTCTGGATGAATTTCGACTAGATCTGATATCTATTTTATGGTCCAATTTAAAACCCAGGCCCATTTGTTTTGGTCTTCATTCCTCCCATCCCACAAAACCGATCCCCGAAATCCGTCATTTAAACGGATTTAAATACCTTCATCGTGTTACAAATATAGAGTTGGCATCCTAACATTCATGGCACTTCCAATGGGAAGACTAAAACAAATAGGTTCTTATTGGAAACTTCGTGTTCTTATTGGAAGTTTCAACTTCATCTATTTAAACGGATGTCTAAAATATCTAGATAAATGTTGGCATTAGGAAAAAAAATACATAATTTCTTTTTGTATTGTATTACTATTTTGGGGCCGGTTTTATGTGCGCCACCCTGTAAGCTCAGTATGTTTCAGATTTCTGTAGACATTTGTTATGACTGACCTTTTAACGACCCATTTGGGAGCTATTGTGATAGCGACCAAAATCAGTAGCTATTGCGTTTGTCCTGTCCGCCCACCCGTGTCTGTTCCCACCCCTAACAACTCCCGAACGGAAGTTCGGATCTACAAACGGATTTCACCATGATGTTTAGAGGCCCAAACACTGTAGGAATGGGGCATTTTCAGGAGTCAACCCCCCCCCCCCTATTTTTGAGATATTTTTCATTGTTGTCATTGTATCCTCCAAAAAAAAACTCTCGAACGAAAGGTCGGATCGACCAGCTGACTTCACCATCGTGTTCAGAGGCCCAAACATTGTAGGAATAGGATATTTTCAGAGGCCAACGCCCCCCCCCCCCCCCATGTTTTCATTGGATTTCCGCTATTAGTTTAAATGTTAGAAATGCAACCATTTCATTTCAGTTGTCAGCTGTAGCTGGATGGGTAAGGTTTCGGATTCATATATTGAAGGTAGTTGGTTTAAACCCGTATATGTTACTTTTTTTTTTCTCTCTCAATGTCCGCGTGGGTTTTTTTTTTTCTTATTTTTCTTATTTTTTTTCTTATCTTTCTAACTTTTTTTATTTTATTCCTAACTTTTTTTATTTTTATGTTATTATACTTCCTTTTTTTATTATTATTTTTTTTTTATTACGAGTCGACCTTAAATTTATGCTTTAGCACAAAATTATATTCACTTTTTTTCTATTAGATCAATGAGCTCACTAAAGAACATTGATCGAACAGAAGAAAGCATTCATTAATGGTGTCCTAACAAAGATCTACAGCAATCTAAGTCAGACAGTACTTTTTTATTTTGTGATAGGAAGAAAATACAAATATCAACCAATAAAATTTTCATAATAAAATAAATATTCATGTGAAGCTTGGTTTCTTACTGCACATAAAGATTTCAAGAAAATCAAGTCCTATTGCAATCACATGAAATTTCCTTGAATTCAGATACTAAACAATGAGATGCAAAATTAAACTGTGGTATTAGTTTAGTCAGAAATAAATATTATTTACCAATTTGAATTGTGCTGCGCGCAAACAATGAAAGGATTAGATGCGCGCTCTGGAGTAAGCATTGTTAGCGGTAATAGTGGAACTCACGAGGCAAGCAAGAACTCTGAAGGAGAACGGAAGAAACCTCGACGAAGAAAGGACGTGGAAGTTTGGGTGCCACAGTTATTACTAACTTACTATCCGCAGTACCATATATTGGTTCTACTTTAGTTCAATGAATATGAGGGGGATTCGCAGTAGATAATCCCACTCTTACCCGATTTTTCTCATTTCATTTTATTCTTCCATTTATTATTGCAGCCCTAGTAATAATTCACTTACTATTTCTTCATCAAACAGGATCTAGTAATCCTTTAGGTATTAATAGAAATTCTGATAAAATTCCTTTTCACCCCTTTTTTTCCTTAACAGATCTTTTAGGTGTTCTAATTAGGCCTATACTAGTTTCATTAATAGTAATTTCATCACTCTTTCCCTACTCCCTAGCTGATCCAGAAAATTTTACTCCAGCTAACCCCTTAGTTACTCCGATTCACATTCAACCAGAATGATACTTCTTATTTGCTTATGCCATTCTACGATCTATTCCTAACAAATTAGGAGGAGTTATTGCTTTACTTATATCTATTTAAATTCTTATAATACTTCCATTTTCACAAACAAATAAATTTATAAGTATTGTCCATTACCCTCTCACTCAAATTTTATTTTGAAGTCTCACTTCAACCGTTCTTATCCTTACATGAATTGGAGCCCGAGCTGTCGAACAACCTTATGAAATAGTGGGCCAAATATTCACTGTTATATATTTTCTTTGATACATTTTTATCCCTATGTCTCTGAAAATTTACTAATATCAAGAAAGAATATTCTTGTAAATAGAGCTTAAATCTATCGCATCCTCTGCCGCCTTGATAACTGTATTGAACATCTTTAAATCCTAAATTTAACGCATAATTTCTGCCAAGTTAAAATATTCATCTTTATACACCTTTTAATTTACTTCCATTTTATATGGATAATCCAAAAATTTTGGTCCTTTCGTACTAAAAACCCTATATTTTACCAAAGATAGAAACCGACCTGGCTCACACCGGTCTGAACTCAGATCATGTAGAATTTTAATGGTCGAACAGATCACCACTCTTAGATTCTGTCCAAGAAGGTATTCTAATCCAACATCGAGGTCGCAACCCTTATTGTCGATATGAACTCTCAAATAAGATTACGCTGTTATCCCTACAGTAATTTAATCAATTAATCAAAAATTTTGGATCTTAATTAGTTTTTAACTCACCGCCCCAGCAAAATTAACACTTACTTTAAATTCCTCAGAAAGATATTTGACCTCATGGTAAAACATATCCTACGAAGGCTGTTATTATAGTGATAAGAAACAGAATTACTCCTACATTTCATGTAATGTAAGTTGAATGAACCATAGTAGATACCACGACCAATGTGAAGGTAAAGGCAAATGAAGAAGAAGGAGGCTCCATTTGCATGAATAAATCGGAGGATTCAACCGTTATTAACGTCTCGACCAATATGGTCAATGGCTTGAAAAGCTAAGTTAATATCACTTTTATAGTGCATTGCTAGAAATAAACCTGTAACTAATTGAGTCCTTAAATATAGAATCCCGTTACGTCAGAAGAATTCGAAATAATTCTAATGAAGACTATAGATAATATGTATAAGTAAGCAAGAATGATAAAAGCCGATGAAAGGATGTTATTTCCGATACAGACATAAAGAAGAATACGAGACTGCCAATTTGCGAATTTTATTTTTATGAGTTGGAAATAAAATAAAGGTTCAGAAATAGGCCTACCACGTGGAACGCCACCGTCACATCGGATGTTGGAAAAGACCAAAGCTATGTGGAATGTGTTTCCAGTGCAAGGTTAATTCATCGTATCATGAGACGAGAAGTAAGATAGGAAATGGTTATTTAAAGTATTTCAAACGAGTCCAGGAGAAAAATACATTTAAAGAAACCTCAAGCTGAAGTTGAAGTTTAAGGAAGAACATATTCGGCATTTCAGAATTCTTAAAGATTAATCAAGAATGATTTAAAGACAGTCATTAGATTCAATATGATTTATAAAGAACTAGTTTATCTGAAATTAAAGAACTATAAAATATAATTGTACAATGACATTTCAGATTTAATAAGATAAAGTGAAATCTTAATGGAATAGTAAAGAATTAAGTACCATCAAGTATACGACTATAAACATCTATTGCAGATAGATAGGTTTAACTATTAAGAAATTAGTCAAAGAAGATAACAAGCATTAGTAATGGCATATCAAGAACTTTATAAACGTTGTTCCAATATAAGAAGAATGTTAACAATTTAATGACTAGAACTGTTTGCGATTAAATGATTAATGTTTGTGATTAAATCAAAGATTTAACATTTAATTTGATGATTTGATATTAAGAATTAATATATTTTATTGTATTTATTTGTTTGAATTTGTTGAAAATGTATTTATTAACTTGAGCATTCGAATTGTATTTTATTTGGGCTAGCTACTCATCGAAATCTTCTTTCATCATTTAACTTCACATCAGAATTATTTAAAGAAACACTGTCTAAATTAACCAAATCCACAGGTCAATTCACTTTTACAGTAAACACAAAACCAGGCGATCCTGTACATTTTATATTATTTAGGCAACTCTTGAGTAAGTGGCAATGACGATCCTGAACCGAAAGTGGACCTTTCGGGTCGAGGACATCATATTTGCTCTCAGCATAGTCGGTTCAATGAGATAAATCCAATTCTGTCCAATTACCACTATTACTCTGTCAACTTGGCAACCTAAAACCCGATTTGACCTCCAGACCATGGGAGTCTCACATACACACACACACACATATATACAGACACAGGAAATCTAACAGTTTCTCTCTATAGAATCAATAAAAACAAGAAGATCAAGATGTAGACAGATTTCTCATAGTATGCAAGTCCATTTTTCGGATGATAGTAGTTGGCTTCTCTGTGGGTTGTCGAACAATGCAGCGAAGTCTACATTTTCAAAGAAATTTTATATTTGACTATTTGTACAAGGAAGTGAAAAAATATAAAAAAAAAAAATATTTATTCAAAGTATAGTAGAGCCTCATTACAACGGACTAATAGGGGCTGAAGGTTGTCCGTTTTAATGAAAGTCCGGTTTATAACAAATAATTCTTATATGGGTGTAATGTAGTAGGGTGTACATCAATGAAAGTACAATAGTTAGCTATAAAAAGTGTTTATTATATATCAAATAAAAAACAGCCTTCAACGTAGTAGGTTGAATTGAAAAAGATGTGTACGTATACACTGCATTAATCTTTAGAACAAGAAGATCCTGGTTCATGTTGATTGCTTACATTCATTGGTTTGAAAAAATAATTTAATTTCTGCTGGGTTTGTTTGCTGCTTATTTCTTCAATTAATAACTGACGGAGGTGTTCATAATATGCAAACACATTTTCATTTGAATCCTGTTTTAGTATACATTTTTTTTTTAAAACTGTCCGTTATAAGCGACGTCCGTTATAATAGGGTCCGTTATAATGAGGTTCTACTGTAGTTAAAAAACAAGTTTTCCGAGAGATTCGCTTGAAGATAGACTTTTTTCTAAATCTTTGAAATGAAAACAACTTTAAAAATTTTCATCATGGCAGGTGCATTATTACAATTTTTTAAAAGTTTCCCTTTCCTTGAATGATGTTAAATACATCTAAGAAAAATTAATTGCGAAATTTTAGAAATTAATCCGGAATTGGAACAAACAAACTACAATTTTAACTTACCACGATGCTTAAACCCAAGACGGGTGGTCTGGCAGTTAGTCTATTTTATTTGAGAAAATGACTGTTTATATATTAGTTACACTAATGGAAGGAGCCATGCAAAGAAGCCAACTTTAAGAGAAGCCAACTGAGCAATAAGCTGCAGCAGGGTTGACTCCATCGGACCACTTACGCAATCAAGCGAAACTTGCAACATTTTGTTATACGCTTAATGCGGTTTACAATTAAAGTTAGCCTTAGAGCCTT
Source organism: Thereuonema tuberculata (assembly GCA_023159025.1). Lineage (NCBI taxonomy): Eukaryota > Metazoa > Arthropoda > Chilopoda > Scutigeromorpha > Scutigeridae > Thereuonema > Thereuonema tuberculata. Next base: position 95,673,569 of record JAFIDM010009631.1, on the reverse strand, counting down.
AACTAATACCAATATTCATTTTCTAGAATTAACAGTCGCGCTTATATCTTAAAAACGAACTGGTCTTTATGCTTTGTTAAAGCTTCAAGTTGGATTGCATTTGGAACTTGCTTATGATAGAATTAAGAATATATCAATCTTAGTAAATTATAGTTTTTTTTTTTTATTAATGAATAAAGTTCGATGTTGCATTAAAATTGTTTTCAATTTTTTGGCAACAATAATATCTAATATAAAAATGGTTTCTATCATACAGTCAGTGGTGAATTTCTCATTTTTCTACTCCTACTGAACATTTCCATACCAGAAGAATAATTTAATAATTAGATTAAGGAAGTACACATCAATTTCTTGTTGTTTGTTTGTATTGTTGTTGACGGAGGTTAAGGCAAACTAATAACGAAGTGGTCTGGTGCTTTCGTTTGTTTGTTTGGTGATTGCTGGAACCTCTACCTCTTTTGCTATCCACCATCAAATATTTAGAATAGGGTCTTGATGTTTAGACTGCTAGTAACGAATCACTTCTTCACTGAATCACTGGTTGTGGCCTCGCCTTTTTTTTATTTTGATAAATGCAATCTTTGTCAGAACAAACTAATTGCTTATTTCTAAAACAAAATTGCTCCTCACATATAAACAATTGTTTCCTGCTTGGAAAGATTAAAAAAACGTCATTTAGATCCTTTTTCTACGAATTGCCATATTTTTACTGTAATTAGTATAATTAAGAGTTGTTGAGTTTTGGACTCAGCTTAAAGAAAGCTTAAGAGTGAACTTTTTTTTTACCTATACTGCAAATTAGATATTAGCCATGTGAAAATGCTTTTGTTTGTGTTTAAGGTTATCCTTATTATTTGTGTATGTGGGTGTGTTTTTATCACAGAAACACTTATGCTTGAATGATATATTAGAAATAAATCTGTAGCTTTACTGTCAGTCAGGCACATAGCCAGGATTTTCTTTTTTTTTTGGGGGGGGGGGGGGGGGCTTATTCCTAGACAAAGCACAATATAGTGGTGGATCATACTAAGAATAGCACCACTCCTGTCTTCCCGTGGATGTAGGAAGAGGGACAATTTTACATTGATATGACTAGTTACTTTGATTTCAACAATGAAAGAGATTTTTCTTTTGTTTAGATTTCGGGAGGGGCTTTAGCCCCTTGAGCCCCCCCCCCCCCCCCGGCTACGTGTCTGCTGTCAGTGCTAATAACGGTGTATCGATCATTGATTTGTGATGTCTTGAAATATAGAGTAGAGCAATCTCTTAAGTAATCATCGCTGTTCACAATACATATAATTTGATTGTCGAAAATAAGGATAGACACATAAGTTATACCTTCAGACTTACTTATATTGGATGGTTGCTCTCATTTCATGTCATGTCAGCCCAATGTGAAATAAGTAAAGTAACTTCTAGAGAAGTTTAAAGGATTAAGATTACTTATTTTTTGTAAATAATATATAAATTTTTATATTTATACAGGGTGATTCACGAAGATATGCAGAAACTTCGGGAGCTCATTCTACATGTAAAAGTAAAGAAAAAAAGTTGTATAAACATAGGTCCGGAAAAGCTTCGGTAGCGAGTTACTGCTAGCGAAAGATTTCGCCCATAATTTAGTACCCTGGTGAAATGAAGACTTGCTGGGAAGGTAAATTAAGGGGCAAAATCAGTGGTTTCACATGGTTGTTGACCTGAATAACCGAATGAAAGATATCGCAGAACTGTATCCCCTGTGTTTGTAAGCGTATCCCACGTGGAACCTACAAAAGAGGGATCTCAAAACAACCGTTTTTCCGTTTGATGTACAATAACGTTGGTAAAGAAACGTTAAACACAAAAGTGTATAACAAAATATGTAGAACATTTATTTCTGAACAAAACGGTGCAAATACAATATACAGAAAGTTAATAGATGTTCGAAGAAATGAACTGTTAAGGAGAACAGTGCAAAGTAAATTGAACTGAAAAACATTACCCTACACCTAATCAATAAAATTACAGTAAATTCTCAAAAATGTTTCCATCAACCTCAATGCATTTTTCTGCACGTTTAACGATTGATCTTGTTGCTTTTCGTAGTTCAACAGGGCTGTCCTTTAACTGCGTAAATACTTCATTAATACGGGCAAGTAGCGCCTCACGTGAGTTTACTTTGACCGCGTAAACCTTTTGCTTCGTCTATCACCATATGCAAAAATCCATCGGCATTTTTGTCGATGGTCTGATGACCTGGGTGGCCAGTGTATAGGACCTCTACGACCGATCCATTTATTTGGGAATTGGTGATTTAAATAGGTGGAAACATTATTTGAAAAATGTGGCGTTGCGCTATCGTGTTGGAAGTACATCCGGCGTCGCGTTGCTAGAGAAACATCTTCAAGCAATGTCGCTAATTCTTCTTGCAGAAATTGTAAGTACACCAGACCTGTTAATCGCTCTTGGAAAATAAACGGTCCAATCAGCTGATCATGAATAATACCACACCATACATTAATGCTAAAGCGCTGTTGAAAGTTCCACTGTTGCGTGAGGGTTCACCTCTGCCCCTGTATGTTGATTTCGTAAATTGTTAATACCATCACGAGTGAACTGTGACTCATCGATAAATAAAATGTACTTGTAGAGTTGACGATGGGTGTTTAACCAATTGAAGTACTCCAAGCGAAGGGCATTGTCTCCTGGATGTAAATGCTAATAGTTAACATCTATTAAATTTCTGTATACTGTATTTGCACTGTTTTGTTCAGAAATAAATGTTCTACAAATTTTGTTGTACACTTTTGTGTGTCTAACCTACTTTACCAACGTTATTGTACGTCAAACGGAAAAACGGTTGTTTCGCGATCCCTCTTTTGTAGGTTCTACATGGGATACGCTTAAAAACACAGGGAGATACAGTTCTGCGACATGTTTCATTGGATTATTCAGGTCAACAATCATATGAAACCACTGATTTCGCCCCTTAATTTACCTTCCCAGACTTCCAGCAAGTCTTCATTTCACCCAGGATACTAATTTACGGGTGAAATCTTTCGCTAGCCGTAACTCGCTACCGAAGCATTTCCGGACCTATGTTTATATAACTTTTTTTCTTTACTTTTAAATGTAGAATGAGCTCCCGAAGTTTCCGCATATCTTCGTGAATCACTCTGTATATTATTTCAAAAACCCTAAAACAATTACGGCCTAAAATAACAATAGAATAATACAAATAATTTACAATCAAATAATTCCTATAACATTAAAAATAAATAAAATATGAGAAATCAAAAATGAAATAATTAAAAAAGTCATAAATAAAGAAATAAAATGGACTACACAGGGTGTTTCGGAAATTGTAGACAAAGTGAAGAGATACGAGTCCCAAAGGTCATTTTGAGTCGAAAATGTTTTATGACATTTTGTTGTTGGGGCCGTAGTTTTAGAGTTAGGAAATAAATGCTTTGGGAATGGTCCCTAATCAAAGAAAGTTCAGTTCACATTAGTTCACATAAGGTACAGGTTTCTGACAAAAAAGCAATCCGGATAACAAATGACATGATTGAAAAAGGTATGAAAATGCTGAAAATGGCCAGAACTGAGCTTTCTTTGATTAGTACCATTCTCAAAGCATTCATTCCTAACTCTAAAACTACGGCCCATACAACAAAATGTCTTAGAACATTTTCGAGTCAAAATGACCTTTGGAACCCGTATTTCTTCGCTTTGTATACTATTTCCGAATGTTTTTGATTATTTCAAATTGTGTTTGAATAAGTGCTTGTGTTAAACAAACAAGAATTACAATTAATATGGTGATAACTTAATGTGATATGATTGTGATTGTTACAAGAATGTACACATAGTGATAGTCTAATATGAACAATGCTGAAAAGGTTGAATGGTTGGTGCAATGCAGTTATCTTCGCCGCCATGACTGAATTCGTTTTAGAGAAGATGTTGTCTGCAAGTAAACATGGGAGAACTCGGAAATTTTGAAGATGGGAGGTTACCGTTTATGATTCTTCTAATTCCCATTTCAAGGAAGTAATGGGAATCGTTCGAAACAAAGTCTAGAGAAATTCGACGATATTTAATTAAACTAGTACTAATGCAAAATACTATTATTTTACAGAGGCATCGGTTTCTGGGAAACAAGGAGCCCTTACTTTGGATTACCATTATTTCCGGAGATATTCTACAGTACAATGTAAAATGTATATTTTTTTTGGAGAAAAGAATTGTTTGAAGAGATTGATACAAGTATGGAATGTTACTGTTATATCTGGGAAAAATCTTAAGTCACATTTTTCCTTTATTAATTTATCAATCATCTTGTGTTGTGGTTACATCAGATATAAAGTTTCGATGAATAGAACTTTATTTGAACTGTTAGAATTTGTGCAATGTAATTAAGTGTTGAATCTACTCAAGTCTCATATTAGTTAAATAGACATTAAAGCACTGTTTATATCCAACCAAAAGTTGGCTAAGTGAACTTTCCAAGTAATAACTTATTTTGAAATGAACAGTATGAACTACTATGTTAAGCCATGAGTTTCGATGAATCGACTGAACAGTTAAGAATGAATTCAGTGATGAATAAGAAGAACTAAAGTTATTGACTTAGATAAAGTTAATTTCATAGCAGTGTTTCTGAATAGAAAAAAATTCCGAAATATTGTAGATATAATTCTATATGAAAGTTTTTTATATCATGTAGAATATTTAATTTAATACTATTAAATATATGATTTGACTTATGAACTTTTGTGCCTCATTTTATTTTCTTTCTGCTATTGATAAGTAAGTGGGAAAATAATGTTCCAATCAACATCCCTCAGACACCGAAACACCCTGCATCAAAGAAAATTTTAATATTATTATACTATAGGATTACATATATTTATATTAACACTGTATAACAAAAGCTATTTCTGAATTTTTTTCATTACCGATAAGAGATTATAATTTATGTAAGATTCTAATATAAATAGATCTGCAAGGTATCGCAGATCGACCGCATTTGCTTCACATCACAGAATTCCTCATTAAATATGATGCAATAAAGTCATATAACGTTTTTTGATCGGACGTACACTTTTCGAGATAATCAAGGTTTTCTGAGTAGGGAAGGGATGATCGAAAAGTGTTTCACATTGGAAGCATTATTATATTTATCGCCATGCGATTCAGTGATAAAAATATTCTTGATATCATTTCAAAGGTAACATTATGTAGATTATTTTCATGATAACAACTTATCCGAACATTGCTTATAGAAAATTACAAAAAGCAATTCTTGCATCGAGTGCGCTTGCTCTACGCTGTGCCTCATACTGGCGTTGAGGCGATTATGCGTGGAGGGTCACACCATTTGAACCGTGACTTGTATGAAACATTTGCAATTAGCTTTTTTGTAGCTTAATAAATGGAGAGTCAAATAACATAGTGTTTTATTTTAAATACTCGCCAGACCCAGAAAAAAAAAAAAAAAACTAAAAAAAAGTCAGTCGAAGCCAATTTTTATCTTCATGTTGTCAAGCTTTTGATTTTCGTTCATCCCTTCCGGAATTCCATTAAGGTGCTGAATTGTTTTCATTTTCATGTATTTTCACAGCACGTTAACTTATTATTTAAATTATTCCTTTAGTTAAATCAACTTTTGGGAACTTTTAGTTCTTCCTTTTTATGCCTTTTTTACCTACGAGTCGTAGGAAAATGTTTTTAATGATGTCTAGCGACATATCAATTAATTTTGTTGCTTTCTTGTTTGCGGGGGTTACTGCCAGGTGTGTCGGTGATCTCCACATAGGTTCTTGCCTTTCTGGTTCTTTTATTGGGGAGGCGGGATTGGGCTGACGAGTCCGTTGAAGGACGAAACGGCCGTTCCCAATTCCTCCCTATAATTGAATCAGAAAGGCAATTCCGTTTAGGTGCTGAATTGTTTTCATTTTCAAAAAAAATAGTAGTTGTTATGATACAAAGTATAATTTGACACTAGTGTATGATCTGTTTTCCAAATTTATTAGTTTATATGATGAGAATTGTGAGCACTTTTAAAAATAGTTTATTTGATAGTAAAACATTTACTATACTTCTGACATCAGCTTCTTTTTCTTCTATAATGTTTTCAGGAAATCTTTTTAGTGAATACCACAATTTATAAATCACATATCAATAGTCACTTCCGTGTAATCTGATAATTGATGATTGTTTGATAATCTAAGATGTAATTGCTGTATTCATTAGTTTTTATGTTTAAATAAATTTACTATATTCTTGTGTCCTATTTAATTAAACCACTTATAGAATTACACTTATTTATTCATTCATAAAAAAAAAATGTTATTCATTAATCAGCTGTAGTCTAAAAGCGAATGTAATTCTCCTGTAATCACTCATTGCCAAAGTTATTGTTAATTCTGAATCTCGCATTATCTTTTTAGAATTACAAAATGATTCACATAATTTTTGGCATGTTGGACATCTAACTTACTTGTTTTAAAGAATTAAACGTTCCATAAGACAGCAAAAATTATTTGCTTAGTTTTATTTTCACTATTGAGGTAAAAAGAAAAAAAAAGACATTTTAGCAAATAACTCAAATAAATTTGTTGAATTAAACTATATTTTTAACAGTTTATATAGTCAGATAGTGAATTACGAAGTTTGAAGATTTGTATTTTTTTTATCAATACTACGATTGTTGTCATTTTTAGAAGTATCTGTTGCTGTTTTTGTTTAATATATTTCATATTGAGGTTTCATTATTCTTTAAATAAAACCAATAGATTAATATAGAAATTTATGCAGTCTTCTGATTGTTATTAAATTATATGAATCTAAATTTTCTAACTATATTTCATCTAATATTATGAATTAGTTTAAATATTTTGTCGTTAATATAATAAATAAACGAAAATTAATATTTATCGATGACCCTGTAACCATTTATGTTGACCGCATCTAATCATTTAGATGGGCAACTTTTAGGGGGGGGGGGGTTAAAATCTTCTTTCTACAGATAAGCAAATTAAAAGATTTAAAGAAATCGTTTAAAGAGTAGTAATTGTTTAATTTACATTTTAATTAGTATTTTAAAATCACTATTTTTTTAACCATTCAGATAAAATGGAATCTTGAATTTAATCTTATTAACATTATAAAGGAGTAAAGTAAGCCTTTATTTAATGTGTTTAATTTATACGCATATAAATGTACTAGTGTAAATTATATCAATTGTATTTGACGACATAATGACGTCATACCAGACCGGAGTAGGTCAGAGACCTACCTATCTATCTATGCAGACAACAAGGATAAATGCTGCCCAGCCATTCCAATTTCTGACTGGAATTTGGCAATAATTTTAGTATGATTTCCCTCCCCCTTAAGAAAATACAGATAATAAATATGATATATATAAATATGTAATAAATATGTATATAAATATATGTAATAAGGGGGGAAATAAATATAAAAATGATATCTATCTATACAGCTATTTATAACGTTCAGAAATAAAAGACAACAAGTACAGTCCGTTTATGAATGGCAGAGCTACCAATTCGGGACGATTTTACTCCACAGATTGGGTGATGCGCTGAGATGGATACTTTCCTAAGAAATTCTTTTGGACATTTTCGTTTTTAAGAAAAAAATAACGAGGAACATTTTTGCAATAGTATTTATTCTTTCCATAATTCTTTCCCGAAAAGCGCAAATAGAACCCAGCTACTAGTAAACTAACACTATAAAAAGTAAACATCCCATCTTCCTCGCCCCTATTTGGAAGAAATCGCAGGAGACCTGCGCATGCGCAAAAGCGCTGAAGGCTCTCCTAAATCCAAAACGGACTGTAAGGTAGAAAACATGTTTATTAACATGTGCCGTATGTTTACAACATGACAGTAAGGCGTACCCTTTACAGCTTCACAGTAGGTGCTCAAAGTCGAACACTTGGATAGTCGAACATGTGCGAAAATGCGAGGCCTTTCGGGGACACATCCAGCTGCCACAGCGACTGTTGCAACGAGGTCAGCGTCAGAGGCAATGGGGATCTCGTAGACGATGCCTTTGAGGTAATCCCAGAGGAAGAAATCAATGCAGGACAAGTACGGTGGTACAGTGGCTCGTCCGTTTTCATTCGCTGCCCCATAGGCTAGGTGCATATCTGCACTCTCAGCATTAGTGAAGCGATACATCCTAATCAACGTTTCAAAGTCAACGTTTCAAATGACGATGGCTCACACTGCCCAACTAATGTTTTGCCAAACAGCGCCCTCTAGTACATTCGTTTGTGGACATACGTTCCACTATGAATACGATTTGTTTTTGTATTCCTGACCTACCTTTAAAGTTTGTATAGGAATTTTGAATCCCCATATATATGATCGTCATACAATATAATATATTATCGCCATACAATTTTTTAATAATAATAATTTTTTTTAATTTTTCTGACATGCAATATAAAAAAAAAAATAATTTTGTAAGGTTTAGATTAAAAAATAAGGTTAAATTTAATGGTAATAAAACAAAATAAAGATAATGATTTCAAATATTTGGTACCATAAGAAAACCAAAACTATTCTTTAAATGAATTTTCTTATGATATGAAGTCATTGTCTTTATTATTTTTAAAGAAGCAAGAACCGGGATGGTCAACCTTTCGCACCTTCTGAGCTTGTTGTCGGTGGAGTTTGGCTGGCTGATGAGCCCTAATAAGGGCGAAACGGGTCCGTCCCAGTCTCTTCACGATGACAGCTCGGGGGCGCGAATCCTTTGCGTAGTTTGTTCGTGTCCATTGTGTTTCTTGATCATTGTCTTTTATTTTATTTTATTTATTAGCTAAATTTCAGGATATTTTTTAAATCGTTAATACATTTGAATTAATTTAAAACTGCTTAAAGAGACAATAGACCCTTAGTAAAGAATAAAACTAAACAAAAGAAAGTGTAACGTTCTTAAAAAAATAATAATTCAAGTTATAATATTAATAAAAAAAGATTAATAAAAATAAAAAGATTAAAACATTGCAGTAAACATATATTTTTCTTTCATCCATTTTGCTATAATATTGTATTATAAAATTCTATTTAGAATGTACAGCGATAACTAAAGTTTTTCATGACTACAAAAGTATCATAGAAAAATAAAAGCTGTGAAGTTAATCTCAATTTCTTTTCTTTCATTTTTTTTTTGGCGCTCGTGTGTAAAATTCCAATGTTTAATATTTTATTTAAAAGGATGGAAAAAAAAGGACTGTGGTTGGTTTCATCTCTTGAAATTCAAAGCAATTTGTTTCTTGACTGAATATGTGAAGAAAAAAAAAGTGAATTCATGGTAGCATCTCAGGGGGATGAAGAGGATCCTCATTAATTTCCATCATTTTATGTATCAAAAACACTGATAATTTTTTTTTTAAGGAATCATTTATCATCCTACAAAAAAAAGACTCTTCATTTTTTGTTTTCCCCTACTATTTAATATTTGTTTTATCTTATTTTTTTTTTAACTGAACATTGTGTTGATTGATATTGAAGGTTTCTTAACTTGGATTAAATTCTGTAGTATTTGTATACCTTTAGTACCTTAAATACTTTTAAGAAAAATGTGAAAAGTTTTTCGTATAGATTCTGTAACAGTATTTAGAATTTTTTTTTTTATATTTCAATAGATTTCCGTTGCTTATCTAATTGTAAACAGATAATTAAAGGAAAAAATGCAAGTTTTTTTTTTTAATTATGTAGGAAATTTTCAATTAAATTAATTTTCAAAAATTATGCATTTTTTTTTTTGCACTCAAAGTATCAATTTTATTTCAAAATCTATTGTTGTTTAATTTTGTGATAGTTACATTTTAGATATATATCATTGTCAATGAAGTTAACAAGTAAAACATCAAAGAAGAAAAATAAGAAGCTAAATAATTACTGCAATTTAAGGAATTTATTTAAGCAAAATACAAAAATAACTAAAAGATGTTTTTGGGCAGATGTGAACAACTATGAATCGATTTTAAACTCGATTAATCCGATTACAGAAAACATTAAAAATATCTATAGCTTAAATATCGATGGTAAAATGTTAAAAACAAAAACAAAAAAACAATGAATTGAATCACTAACTTCAATACCATTTTACCAAATTTATTGCCTGTTAATTTCAAGCTACTTGAACTTGGTAATATTAATCAGTATCTCCTTATGAAATAATCTAAATTATTCCCTTTGTTTCTTGAGAAACTTTAGACTACGGTATTTAAAAATAACAAATTTCAGGTTCTTTTGAAGTAATTTACCCAAAGGCTGAAAGTGTGACTTTTCTGAACTAGTAATTATTACGTGAAGACAGTAGAGAGGGCAGATGAAAGGGCAATGAGAAAATCATAATTAAGCGAATGCAAATGTTATTTCAGCTAAGAGAGCTGAAAAGTAATCAATACGTATGATGTAGTACTGGAACGAATTCAAAGATTCTGTCAGATATGGATAAATCTTTTTTGCTTTTAATTTGAATATTGCATAAGATGTTTTCAAAAGAGAATACAGTTAGCACAATTAAAGTGCCGTGGACAAAAGTGGCTGAAAAAGAGAATTCAAGCGAAGTCCCATTATGGCCTCAGGGAATATATTTCGCGTGGACAAAGAAATTATGGTGTTCCTCAAATTAGAAGAAAGACAAGATCGATGTGTAAGGCTTTTAATAATCCAAATATACAACTAGATCAAAATAGATCATTAGATTAGATATACAAGCACTGTGGTCATAAACAATCAAAATTAGAACTTGATTTATAAAAAAGCACTTAAAACTATTACACTGTTTTATTATTATTATTATTATTATTATAAAGTAAATATATCATTAATTATTTTATATTGTTTTTCTTTCCTCTAAATATCTCTATTTGGAAGAATTTAAACTTCAAAATGGAGAAATGAAAGGAAAGAAAAAAAATAAATAAATAAACACCAAAGTAAAACATAAGACTGGTACTATTAAATAAATATTGGAGCCTACCCTCCAGCGGCCTCCTCGGCCTGCACGGGCAGGCTTTGGCTTCGTGCGGTCCTCAGGGCCTGATCGAGTCTTTAACTTTAACTTAACTATTAATAAAACTAATATACGTTTCAAGACATTTCAAGCACGTTATCGAAAAATACCTTCAATACTAATAATCAATCATTTATTTATATATGTCAACCCATCTATACTCAATTATTGTTATTTTCTTTTTTTTTTGTTCTTATATTTACAATCTTGTAGACTTATAAGCTATATATTTTTCAAATGTATACTATGTAAATATATATTGTAAGAAGAAAGAAAAAAAATTATATAAATATCAGAACCCGTTGATAGGAACACCTCCCTAACGGGACTGTACTGTGTTATCTATCTATGTTAATAAAAAAAAAAAAAAAAAAAAATTATTATTATTATTATTATTATAGTAGTTTTTGTTGTTACTTGCGGCATTTTTTAATTGCTCAACATTAATTTATTCAGTAAGTGAAATTTAAATTAAAAAAAAAAGATTAACTTTAAATGACTTGGTGACTATTGTAGTTAAATTAAAAAAAAAAATTCAAATATTGGTTTCTACTATATTTGTACTTAAAATGCAGAGCTAAAAATTTAGGATATTAAAATATTACTGAGCCAAAATATTTGTTTCTTTATTCATAGCAATATAATTTTCTTTTAGTAGTCTAGTTTTCCGAATTGAAAAAAAAAATATTTGTATAAAATTTAATTCTGTAAAAATAATATGCACAAATGTATGACAAAAATAATAATGTTTGTGAGCACG
>JAFIDM010009631.1:95643970-95656763 GCA_023159025.1 Thereuonema tuberculata | reverse complement strand
TATAAATATTTATGAGAATTGCTTGTGTGGGTCGAAGATGCAAATCATCAATATTTGTTCTCTGTCGTCGATTTATGATACCTTAAAGACTTTCACCTAAGTTATCTCGTCGATGAATAGAGGGAGGGAAAGGCATATCTTGTGCAAGGGGATGTTTCATCTCTGACCTAGCATCCAAACAGGTTCCCATCTTGGTCTGTCGCCATTTTCATACCATAACTGTCAATATGATGTTGCCTTCATAAATCAGAGAGGAAGTGAATAAGGAAGAGATTCACAAGCCTCCAACCAGTCTCTAAACAACAATAACAATTCAATTCTATTTCTTTCTTACATTGGATTTTATTCCGGATTTTAAGAAAAGCAAAATGTATCTCAGTTTTTTTTTCATTTTATTTTTTATTACTTTTATTTGGCTTAAGTTTTAATTATTTTTTGTAATTTTGTTAATATTTTCAAAATATAATTATTTGACGATTAATTTCTTTCATTTCATTGTATAAGAAAATAAATTAATATAAAACTTAGTTTTCCTTAGATTACAAAAGTAATTTTAAGTCTGCTAACCGACATTTTAAGAATAATACACTATATTTGTTGTAACAAACTTTGTAAGCTTGTTTAAATGTTGTGATTAGATGGTAAAAACTTAGAAGCGGTGGCAAAGGGACTCCCAACTTGAATTTACAAAATAATTTTGGCAACAACTCAATTTAATTTCTTGTAAAACATATTTGTAATGACATTGTCAGCGATCACAATCAGATCTTTAACAATAATATGTTAAAGATAACTTGATTAATGAAATAGTTCATATTTTTAAGCTATAGCAAACAAAAAGTAGAAATCCTATTAAACAAAATTTCGTTAGTTGTTATTGTTTTATTTACTTAATGTTTACAATATAAAATCTACTAAAACATATAAATAAAAGTTACCCAAAAAAATCAGAAAGGAAAAGTCTAAGAGGGATTCATTATTAATTTGAATCTGCTTTGAATAATTTTACAAAGTTTGGGTTTCTTCCATCTATAATGTAATTAGATATGAAATCGATACTTTCTACATTCGGGCCCGGTTGGAGATTAATATGTGGTTGTGTTGTGGCCAAGAGCGAGTGTATCACAATCTGATGAATTTTCATGTGACGCCCTCAACCGATGGTGTACGTTAATATGGATGAATCCAGACAGTGCTGGGATTTCCTATCATAATGTTCACGTATCGAGAAGAAATAATGGCGACCTCTAAGAAGACGAGACCCTCCAGTTAAGAGTGATGATGAAGTGTGGACTGTACCAATTGCCAAGGGGGTAAATGGCTTGGAATTGGGCTTATTGCATCCCAACCACCTGTTACCACATGGGAGGCAAAAACAAATGACATTTGCATAAATCGTTAGTCCATTGCAATACATTCAACTGAATTCAGAATAAGTGAATTCTTAAGCAGATAAAAAAAAAAAGAAGAAAATTCTGAATTCTTTATCTTTTACCCTGAAGACTTAAAGAATAAAAAAGAATAAATTTGGAATTTGATTAAATAGTTTGGAAAACAATTTTCAAAAACAAAAACTCTAAATTTTTTTCATTATAAAAGTAACTGACAAAGCCATTTTTCAAAGTTAAACTTTGTAATTTCCTTTTTTTTTGTAGTAACAAGATCATGCTTTTACAAATAACAATCTTTCATTCTCATTAAGTTCTTCTCCTAATATTAATTCAATATTGAAGACCTCATTAAAATAGAAAAAAAAGAGAAAATAATAAGTCAAGAAAGATTTCGCTAAACATTGAATCAGAATTAAAAATTTGAGAAACAAAATAAACTAAATTCAATTCTTACGAGATCTTGGATTAACACTGAGGCCTTTCCTAATGGTCTTAACACATCAACAATGAGCTTCATCACCTGTCTAGTTTCTAGATGAAGATCAATAATTATTTGAAATATCTCTTTGGGTATAACTTAATCTCACTGTTATTAAAAAAAGAGTTCTGAGAATTAATTAGATTATAAAAGCCTTAATTATGTATCGGTATACATAAGTGTATCAGTTACTTCTGTCAACAAGTTCCTGTAATTACTGAAAAGATAGCTTCATAAAAGGTAGCTTATTCCAAAAACTTAATTCAAAATCTTATTAAGACGAGATTTCGTTAAAAAAATAACTATGGCTCTGTAACGGATGATTGAAACGATTTTTCGACATTTAAACAACAATGTTCCATAACAATGGCATTAGATATTTACACCTAAAGGGTGTCTTAATAAACTTCGAATTTATTACTGCTTTCAAATACGTCTCCGCAGGGTAACAAACTCAATGAAATTTTTGACTATTAAATAAATTTCAGAGATCTCAATGCTTTTGTCTATTTATAAACAGTTTATATTCATAATTTCAAAACAGAAACAAATTTGAATGTTTCTACTATAAAGTTATTTTCAATATATAAAATTTGAATTTCTTTGAAGATTTATGATCCATTTCAAGATAAACATTTGGGAAATAATTACAAAACCTCATTGCCAAGTAACCTTTGAGGAGTAATAAAAACATTCAAAAATAGAAAATCTTATATTTCTTAAAAATACACCTTATTTTTGTAGATTCTCTGGCAATCTTCACACTATACCGGCTTGATTTTCAGCTATTTAGTTACTAATTAATAGACCTTAGGTCGCGGTGCTAGATATATTTACCACCCATCTTCTACATTACATTCCTCTTCTAGTTACTAATTTGTAATGAAGAGAAGAGAAAAATGTGTGAATTCCATTTATGAACTATTATGAATTGTTAAAGTTTCAAGATGTTATAATTCTTAAGGGTTAATTGTGCAAAAATGATAATAATTACAAGGAACAGTTAAAAAATAGTCTTGGGAAACATTAAAACTTTAAAAAAGATGATGAAATTCTATATTTTGAAATGATTTAGAGTACAGAAGTTCCCCGGGTTACGAATGAGATACGTTGCTGAGAACGTCTTTACGTCGGATTTGTATGTAACTCGGACACGATGAATTAATAATAATAATAATAATAATAATAAGTGATCCCCACACGCAATTACAAGAAACACATTCTACACAATGCAAACGCACATGAGGACAGATGCAGGAAATGCCACACTACGCATGAGACGATCGACCACATAATATCAAACCCTTCTCTCCCAGACTACCTCCACCGACACAATCAGGTAGCGTCGATCGTTCATCAACAGCTAGCACACAAACACTCACTTATTAAGAACACGGTCCCGTACCATAAGTACATATCACAAAGCGTTCTAGAGTCAACCTCACATAAGCTGTACTGGGACCGCCCCATTCAGACCTATCTCATTGACATTGGTGTCTATTAGCAAGAACATGCAGGAAACTCACGCAGACAAGATCAGTAAATACACCGATTTAGCACACGAGCTCCAGAAGCAGTGGAGGCAGGATCGAGTAAGTGTTGTACCCATCGTCCTGTCCGCCACTGGTCTGGTGCCTCACACATTGCATCACAGCCTTAGCACATTAGGACTTCACAAAAACACTTATGCACAACTCCAGAAGGCTGTGATACTCAACACAACACGCATAGTTAGAAAATTTATGGACACAACCACTCATCCCTAATCATTCTTGCACACGTCTTTAAATTTGGCAATATGTGCTTTGGTTCTTGACCCGCCATGTTGTCTTTGCTGGGGAAACCCAAGGTTTGAATCTTTTACATAATAATAATAATAATAATAATAATAGTAATACCCCTGTACTGTAATAATAAGTTACAGAAAGTGCTCTTTCTTTTAATTCAAACAAACACAACATAAACACAAACTCATGCCTTTGGGGTCATGGTCATAAAGGTAAACACAGACTTACAAAACTGCATAAAAATGTTAAGACGAAAGTGATGCTGTACGAAAGCGACCGTATAAACAATGAGACTAGCCACTAGTGTCTTTACAATGAACCGCTTACCGGTAGTGTACCAAGGGGGGGGGGCGGTCCGGCCCGGGCCCCCACCAGCCAGCTTATTTCCTTTTTTTTTTTTGGTTGTAAAAGCAAGATTTCCTTTTTTTTTTTTTCTTTTTTTTGGTTGTAAAAGCAAGCCTAGGGGGCCCCAAGTATTTCCTTTTTTTTTGGTTGTTTGGAGATTCCGTTTGTTTTTTTTTGGTTTGTGGAATAATGGAACTCCCGCCCCGGGCCCCCAAAGGCGTTGGTACGCCACTGCCGCTCACGCCATGTGAGTTGTTTACATGTCCGGAAGAAACTACTTCCCAAATTATTCATTTAATCATTTTATTATAAATCATCCTGATGGGAAGCTTTGGGAGCTCGTTCGTAAGTACGGAACGCCATAAGTGAAGTCCGTAACCGGGGACCGCTTGTATTTTTAAAATAAGTTAGGCTTCAGTAAGCAATTAAAAGATAAACGTCGCTGAAATTTAAACTAGCTAAAATATTTAATAGAAAATATTTGCCATTATATTCTAATAACTAAAAAGAAATAGAAACAGTATTTTTAAAATAATAATTAGGAAATATTACAATTCGACATTTGCAATAAGACTTAGTTATGTGGGTGATGTTTGTAGATTAACAATTATTGAATGTTAATCGCTTACATTTTTGTTTTCCTCCTTTAATCCTTCAGGCAATTTTTTTATAAGGTCGTTACGTAGAGAATGAATTACTCTTGTATTTTTGATTTCCTTCCTCGCTTAAACCTAAATATTTTTTTTTAAAGAAATTGTAAAATGAATTTATATAGATAACTCAGAGATGACCAAATATGTAAGAGGTTAAATTAAATTCTTAATAATAGACATCTTAAGGTGTCCACGTCAGTGGACAAGACTTACTACGCAATCTTATAGTTATTCTTGACCTGTGTAATATTGATTTAACAATTGTTTGCCTGGTTTGACGAATATTGACGAATATGTTTCGAATACTTAGAACAATGAAAAAAAATTACTTTTAGCTTTTTAGCTTGGCAGTACAGTTACAGTCACATTTAAAACACAATGTATGAAAATCATATGGATTAATGCGACAGTCGTCAACTGATTCTTTTAACCATATATCACTTTCGATACAGCGAGTTTTAATCCCCGACGCACTGCTATGGTGTAATCGTCCAACTGTCATCACGTGATTTCTGATTGTTCCCCAAAGTGAAACGAACCGTGAAAGGAAAACGATTTGAAATCACCGAAGCAATTAAATTCAATACGGTACACAGAGATTTCAAAAGAGACGTTCCAGAAATGTTTCAACAAGTGGATTTAGGGACAGAATCATTCAAGTATCTAATCTGTAATAAATTTCATTATTCCATCATTTATTGCATTTTTAGATCGCACTTTGTGTTTTTCAAAATATTTGTACAAATTCTACTCAAACTCATATAAAACTGAGACATTCAATTTCTTTGATTTCTATAATATTATAATGACGGTATATAAGCAATTAAATAACTTTTTCATGAACTTGTTTAATCTTGTATTTAAGATAAATAGGAAGCCTATCTTGAGATCCAGAGTTGATTCCCGATTTTTTTTCAACCTTTTATAATTAGTATTCATTAAGCTTAATTCTAAACATATTTTGCATTATTTTGCATTACTTACAATTTAAAGTTTTGTAAGTTTCTATAGTGTTTTCATATGGAAATAATTTCTTTAATTATTACAGCAGAGTAAGGTTTTGTCATTTTGCATCTTCAACAGATTCAACAACAAGAATAGGTCAAGGAATTTGGAAGCTTAGATTTTGATATTGCATTGTGAGTTTCAATAATTACGGTTAGATATCGCTTCAATAGCTTTTATTTTTACTTGTGTTCATACAAAGACATGAAAAATTTCTGTTTTTAAAAATATAAGCTTCTCTTCAGGAAGAAAAGAAAAAATCCCGAATTTAGATTCCCAGATATTTAGGAACTTTCCCAGTTTATAATTTAAAACTGATTTTTATGACCGATAAAAGTATTAGTGAGAAACCATCATTTTCTTGAAGAATAAACAAAATACATAGAAGCTCGGTTATAACGCGGTTGTTTATATCGCGAATTCGGATATAACGCGATTTGGTCTTGGACCCCGTCTATTTTCGAAAAGGTGTATAATTGTAAAATTGCAAAATTTACCGATTTTTCGCCTAATACAACCCATAAAAGTGTTGAAAAGGTAATGATTTATATATTTATAAACATAAAATTCTCTCCCATAGCTCTGAATGATGTAGGTAATCGTGAAATGAACATTTTAAATCGATTTGGAATCGTGTGGGTGATAATAGGATGCGATATACGACATTTTACGGCGCGAAGTAATAAAAGTTCGGTTATATGGCGGTTACATCGCGATCTTCGAGATCTTGGATCCGAAAGATCGCGTTATAACCGAGTTTCTGTGTATAACTCAATGTTAAATTATCCAATGTTAATTATAAACAAGATAATTAATGCTTTTAGACAGTGTCAAAAGCAAAGCGGCCCCATAATATGCACAATTTGATAAACAAACTTTTATAAACAAAACTTTTCGGAAGCGACCACTTTTGACCCCCAACTTCCAGTCAGGGAGTGGTCCTAGAGATCTGATCTTTTTGGACGTGGTCACCTACTTTTTGATGCTGAACACAATAGTGAAGGTTTCGGTTCCCTATGTTTTACAGGTAAGCTGTAAACTAGGGGCCGCTAACATTGCTTTTATGCTGTCTGAATGGCACACTCCGTAGCGGCCAAACAGTCACAGATATTCGAATGAAAACTGCACCATTCTGTTCAGCATCAAAAAGTAGGTGCCCCCCCCCCCCCAAGGAGTTTTCTTTCTTTTAAAAACGCCTTTAAAAGATAGAAAACGCCTTGAGGGGTCAGGAAGTGGTCCTACAGGTCTGATTTTTTTGTACGTGGTCACCTACTTTTTGATGCTGAACACAATGGTGAAGGTTTCATTCGAATATCTCTAACCGTTTGGCCTCTACAGAGTGGGACATCCAGACAGGATAAAAGCAAGACAGGTCCCCTATCGGTTTTACAGGGAAGCTATAACCTAGGGGCCGCTAATTAGGATTTTTTATATGTCTTAAAACATTCAAACATCACAGGTCAATAATAAAACAAAAACAGTAACAACAAATTTTATTGTTATCGATCTAGTAACTATACGAAATAAATAACATTGCATAGAATAACAATAGTACTCGGAATTTATGTCACTTGTATTTAGATCAGTGCTGTCCAAACAAGAATTCTTGTTTGTATGTTTGTTGTTTATGCATTTAGTCTCTGCAATGGCTAGAGGCCCCTAACTCTTGTTTAAATGTTTTTTAAGAACTAGTCATGTGTGTTTGCCTTTTATTTTAATTTACATTATTATTCATGCACGTTAAATAAACATAAAGAATACAACAACTAGAAATGAAATCAGATAACTGATAATCAGATAATTTATCTCAAAATAAATGATGGCTTTTAAATCACAACTTTAAAAAAGTAGCAAAACAAAAAAACAAAAAAAAGGCAAACATTTAACGAAAGTAGGCTTCAAGTTCTTTAAAAAAATTCTTGTTTAGTTTTGCAATTGTGAAACCCAACCTTAAGAGAATGTGAAAATATTGTAATATTTCGCCGATTGAGGGAAAGCCGAATGCCCTTTGTATTTGAAAATAGCTATAAAACATTCTGTATAATAATGAGCAGTTTTTTTGACTATTTTAATTATTAGTTCACGACAGCTTCAACTACGTTTTTATACTGATTTTCTTTTTGGGCATCTTTTACTTCATACTGTGAATTAGATTCCTAGCAAATATTGTTACCTTATCTCCAGTAGACTACAAACAGTCTTTTTAGGGAATGGCTTTTATTATAATGAACTAGAATATATTGATAGAACGTTTGGAGAATGAAATGGCAAGGATTAGATCCAACTGAGACAGAATTGCATAATCAAAATATTTCAATAAAATATGTGATGTATTTAATAACAGAACTGAAAAATGTGTTGTTGTAGACTGAGTTTAATAGTATTGTAACCGAAAGTATCCAAGTAATGTGCTTGAAAGATTTATTATTTCAAAGCAACATTTCATCATAAAGCATTAGAACTATTCACGGATTACTTTGGATGTAATATAATGGGAGGGATCAGGAGGGAAATGATGGATGGCAGGGAAATAAAGCGAAAAGTTCCTTCAAGAGAAGGACATCTGCTAAGACGCACATATCATAGGATCAAAGCACAAAAGAGCTAATGGAGAGGAAGAGAATTCGTATTTCAATACTAAACAAGGAAATGCAGTATACAGGAACATTGTAATAATTTTTTTTATAAATTCTTCGAATAATCTAATAAAATTATTATTACTTTTACGGCTTCATAATGTGATAATATGAAATTTTTAAGGCATACTAATGAATAAAAAAATTACAAAAAAAAAAATTCTTAAAAAGTCCGGACACTTTCGGCTGACTATGATATTATCATTGTATCTTGAAGGCATGCTTCTGTAGACAGCCAAAACCGTCCGGACTTTTAGAGGTGTTTTTTAAACTTTTGTGTGGGTTTAAGTGGTAATGCGCTTGACTACTACCTGGAGGAGCCGAGTTCAATCCCGATCCTAGCGGAGGTCGGGAATTTCTCCATTCTGAATTCTCCTCCAGACTGGTTCTAGGGTCCAAGCGGTCCTCTGAAGAATGATTATGGGGTTTCTTTCCCGGGAGTTAAAGGAGGGCGTACTTCTGACCAACCTCAACTGAGTCCCTTTCGTCACGAAACCCCGGGAGCCTTATCTCCCGCGACCCAGGACCTACCTAGGTCTGTAGTAGTAGCCTATATTTTAACTTTAAACGTTTTCTTTTTCAGCCTTTTACAAAAAAAAAAAATATTCTTGAGATGGAGGAGCCAGGCTTGACCCACGGATTTTTGTATCTAATTCTCTTCCAGATGGCTTCTAGCCCATCCAGCCCTGTAAATTGTGACTTGATTAATTTACCGAAAATAACAGATGGGCGGACATTCGGCTAACCCCCAAAACTCAACTTGTCAGAACTTATTGTTCAAGAAATGTTGGGAACTTACCTCTAGCTCTCCATCGGCCAATGTGGGCACCCGAGGAGTATAAATCTAAAACTATCCTTACTGTAAATAACATCTGTAAGCTCTATTACGTTTTTGTCAGTGTCTGACAACACTTACGGAATCCAGTGTTTTCTGTCGATCTATTCCACTTATGTTTACAATCTATGAAACTTTCTCTTTCTTACATTTTCATCGTATGAATTCCTCTACATTTTTTTTTTTTGCTTTTTTATATGTTAGTTAGACATAAATCAACCGTACTTAAATCGCCAGCAACAACAGCATTAAAGAATCATTTAAATTGTACAATAGAAGATTGTGGGAGGTCTTTCGATCACTTCAACAACAAACAAATTAACTGATCAAACAGAAGGGTTTTTAGTCATTCAGAAGAAACCACTAAAAAACGCTAGTTATGTAATCTCTGTCGATACCTTTTAAAGAAAAGTGTTTCCAAATAGAAAGTGTTGAAAAATTAATGTTAGGGAGTAGAATATTATCCTAGAGGGCAATTATAAGTAAATGTAAGACCAGGCAATTTTAAAAATTGTGTCGAAATGTTTGATACTGGGTTGTAGTTGACATCTAGAGAAGTGCGCGCTTGTTTACTTTTATTTATTTGTTTATTTATTAATAAATACCCTTAAAAACTTACTGGTAATAATTTTACATTCAAATAGTGATATATTTTAAGAAGCAAAAAAGCAAATTAACTTATAGTTTATTAATTTATAGTTTTTAGTGGACATAGACTGTATCTGATCGCTTCCTACCATGGCGAGTCTCTGCCACACAATACCCTTATTTGTGGAATTTTTTTTTCAAGGACTGAGTATGTCTTCGTGAAGAAGGTAATTTGAAATGATCAAAGATAGAACTTTCTCGGTCTGTAGTCCGTTCTTATATACTTAACTCTATGTGAAGACAATACAATGTTCGTTTAAAAACTTAATTAATTTCCGGATTGTGTCTCCGAGTCATCCATTTGATGGCCTACCATCACTGCAAATATTCTACCTAATTAACAGTTCAATTGCACATCTACACTAAAAAAAAAACACGGTTATGCTCTGGAAATCAGCTGTGAACAGAATTGACTTATCCCGTCAACAATAACTGAATACATGTCTCTACGTAACAATGTATCACTGACTGTATCGCTACCTGCTACCTTTCACATATAGTCTGTAAATAACATTTGAGTTAAGGTTGCAACAACACTCAATACCATCCGGAAGTTTTGAAAAAAATTGTACGAAATGGTTTTGGAAATATTCTCACGTTTAAAATTAATGAGGTTAGTACTGGCTCCTTTGGAAAGATGAAAATTATTATTAAAAACAACAGTAACATTATAAAGGATCTTAATGAAGTTGAATTGAGAACAATGATCAGAGAAATATGAATAAAGTCAAGACATATCATTTCTTAATTGTAATTGCTTGAATTCCTGTCCAAAATCTGCAAATTTTTACAGATAAATCTATTCCTATTTGGTATTTGCATTGCAAATAATCAAAATTGGATCGACGGTTGTAAACAACTAAGACAAAAAATTGGATATAGTTTGTCTAGAATTAAATAAAAATGTCAGATTAAGATGTAACAGGAAATTGCATTACATTAACCCAAAAATCTCAGTTTTTTACTGGTTCCTGCAGAAGTATAACATTGTCAAATTCTATAAACTTACAATCAATATCTACTCAGTAGCTACTTTTTATCTGTTTGCAATGTTCCAAGGCTTTAACGTATTACATTTTAATACAGAAATACGATTCATTTTATCTTAATCTCATTTTTCTACATTAATTGGAGTTCAATATTGAGCATCAACAATACACATTAGGATGAACAGCACGGAAAGAGAACCTCACACTGCTCAAATAACGAGAAATAATATACTCACTTAAGCGTCACTATTCACAATAAAAACAAAGAAACAATTATTGAATGAACTGAAAGCGTTTCAATGCCGCTTACAATTACATATTCTATTGCCAAAAGTGTGTCGTACAACGAGGTTGATTTTTTTTCCCAGAAACGAAGAAAAATAAAAATTCCATTTCTTTTGTGTTATCTCTCCTACAGAACCATTTAGTTAAGAGTAAAACACTGTCGAGCGAAGTGCTGACCCCACTGTCTTCTTTATATCTAGGGTCCGATTAGATATAAAGCCCTAGGTATCAATGCTGATGTCCCACTCAATCAATAATATACCTTAAGATTCGATTTACATAAATTCTATCCACTCTATTACTTGGTTGTTATTAAAAAAAAATGATCTATCCAGCTATTGTTGGCTAATCAGTGAACTATTTGAATAGGTAGCAAAATGATAAGATGTCATTATTAATTTAATAGTGTGTTGAATTTGATTCATGAATAATTAATTAAGCCAAGCCGATTTTTTTTTTCTTGCGAAAGATTAATGAGTCCTCAAGCTAATTTCTTCTTAAAAATTGTAAGTCTTAATTTCAGTTATAAGTTTTATAAAAACAATACCAAGGTCACCCGACCTCAACTTAGTCCCTTTAGTAATGAAACTCCGGCAGCCTGACCTTCCAGGATCCCGTGCCTAAATAGATCTGTAGTAAGATATTTTAACTTTAAACTTTTTTTTAACCTTTTACAAATAAATTTTTTCTTGCTTGCAAGATGCAGATTTTTCCATGCTGAATTTTCCTCCAGACGTCCACTCAGCCCTCTGAAGAATGGGTTCTGGGTTTCGTTTGCTGGAATAAAGGCATTGGGCTGACCACCTAATCTCACTAGTCCATTGAAACATTGGAGCCTAAACCTTCGGTTCCCCATGTGCCAACGAGGTTCTTACAGAAGTACCTATCTACCTATCAATTCATAAAATTTAATTTTTGAATAATTCATCCAAAGTTTAATAATTGTAAAGCGATGAATCGATAAGAAAACTTTTACGGAGATTCAATCACTGATTCAGAAGTTATTATGGGAGACACCCACACCCACATGGTAATGATCTATAATAAAGGCTCGACCTTGATGTTGAATTAGAATTCCTTCTTAGAGAAGAATCTAAAGAGTGGGGATCAGTTCAACCATTAAAATTCTACATGATCTTAGTTCAGACCAGTTTGAACCCGATAGGTTTATATCTTTGGTTAACAATAACAGTAACGAGAAAACAATCCTTCCTTTCAAAAATTAAAAAAAAAAAAGCAATCAAATCTCTGTTGACTAAAATTACTTTCCCTCTTTTTTTTATTTGAAGGGCAAAGAAAATAAAAGGCCGGAAGCTTAGTTCTGAAGTTCTTTGAAATACACAAATAACTCCATCGGATTTGAACGTAGTAGAATCAAAGCAGGTAATAAACCCTCCCACAGACAGACAATCTTAATTATTCTCTGTATAGACCTTTGAGCGATTCTGAAACATTGTTAGCACAAATCATATTATTTCTTAGACTTTTGTTATGGGAAAGATGAGGTTAAAAATAATTATTTAAAAAAAATATTTTTTTTAATATACCACGTTTTTAAGACGGAAAGTATAAAAAGTATAAAATAACTTTTCCTAGCCCCTTACAGTAGTCTGAAACTTTGTGATTGTAAATTTGTAATAGTTATGAAAATACTTGTAAGATTTCAAACGAAAAACGTGGGGCGCATGCAATACATAATTGAGATGGTATGGATGGAGTGAATATTATCTTGCAATAGATA
>JAFIDM010009631.1:95625483-95643960 GCA_023159025.1 Thereuonema tuberculata | reverse complement strand
TATGGATGGAGTGAATATTATCTTGCAATAGATAATTGAGATGGTATAGATGGAGTAAATATTATCTTGCAATCAACTAATATAATTTGCTAAATTCGTCTGTCTATCTGTCTGTAACTCGATATAATTAAGCTATTAAGATAGATCCAAGGTTCTCAATGGTACCATTGAATCAAGGATACTCAAATTGGATGAAATATTAGTTCATTTTGTCATTCCATGTTGTTTCCATGAAATTTTAACTGAAATTCTAACAAAACATACGTTCAAAATCAAATACAGTAATTTTGTTACCACTGCACCGATTTTAATGAAATTTGGCATACTTACTCAGTTTTTTACGCTGATTTTGAAACTCAAAACCATTTTTGCCGTAGAAGCTTTGTTCACAAGTTAGCGCAGTATTTAGATTATACAAAGGTGAGTTTTAAATGCCTTTCGGCGTTATGAGTCAAAAATAATAATTATTCTTTAGATAAATTAAACTTTAGATATGGTTGGTATTTCATTTTTCTTTTTGGGTGGAAAATGATTCTTTAGATTAAACTCTCAGAACCTATATTACAGGTGTACAGGTAAGAAGTACACCTAAATAGGTCTGATAAACATTAAAAAAAAAAAATATTTCAAATCAAATCATCAATCGAATCAAATATATATAGTTGGCTAAGTTCGTCTGTCTGTCTGTCTGTCTGTAACTCGATATAATTAAGCTATTAAGATAGATCCAACGGTTCTCAATGGTACTATTGAATCAAAAGTACTCAAATTGGATGAAAACATTAGTTCATTATATCATTCCATGTTGTTTCCATGAAATTTTATTCTTGGGAACTGACCTCGACAACTGAAATTCTAACAAAACATACGTTCAAAAACAAATAATTTTGTTACCACTGCATCCATTTTAATGAAATTTGGCATATTTACTTAGTTTTTTACGCTGATTTCGAAACTCAAAACCATTTTTACCATAGAAGCTTCGTTCACAAGTTAGCACAGTATTTAGATTACATTTACTTTATATTTGATGGCTGATAATAAAATGATTTTTCAGATTTTTTTATGCCTGTCGTCGACAGGCTTTGCTGCTAGTAGATAATAAATTGAGATGGCAGTGTATATTATCTTGAAGTCCTACGTTTTTCGTTTTAAATCTTACAAGTATTTTCATAGCTATTAAAAATTTGTAATCACAAAGTTTCAGGACTATCTGTGTGGGGTTAGCCCGTCTTAAAAACGTGGTTTTTAAATAATTATTTTCTGCTTTTTAGTCTTGTGCGTATGAAATTTTCAATCGATTTTAAACATTTTGACGTGTGGTAATTTCAGGTTTATTTCAGTTTCTCTTCTGTTGTCATTTTTGCTTCTCCTTCTGTAGGCGTCGCTTGCGTTGGGTGGCTGTCTCCTTGACCATCGAAGAAATTGTTATTAATGCACTATTCACTATTAATATTATTATTATTAAATAAAACCGTGGTAAAAAAAAATTAAACAAAATAATATATTATTACCACGTGTCGGCAATACAGCGCTCTGCTGCATCGACCTGTCATCGCGACAGCTCCAGCGCCATGCGGCCATTTGTAAAAACACTGACAGCGCGCGTCGGCAACGCAGCGCCGCACTGGTCTGTCATCCGAAGAATTTTAGGGTTCCCTAACGAACAGACGATGTTAATGTTAAGAAAGCGAGTATTGCATTGCCATCCAGTTCTGAGCTATATTTAAAGTTTCCAGTCTTTAGCTCATCGGAAAGTTAGTTTAAAATCAATTGCAGAATTTGTACCGAACAAACAAACGGACAGACAAGAAGCTAATAAAAACATGTTAATAAAAATAGCCCGTAAATCAAAATGAAAACTAGAAGCTCTACAAGAACATCGATTCTTTTAAAAACGCACGCGAAATGCATGACTTCTGGGTTCCTTGGTTATAGAAATGCAAAATTAACATGCCTTTAATACAGTGCCTTTTATTTATAATAAGTATAATCGTGTAGGCCTCCTCTATTTTTTTTTTTTTTTTTTTTTTTACCTGATCAATAAATAGTTCATCTATTCCAAAAGTCTGATGCTGTCGGTTTTATCTCGAGGCCACTGTCGATTGATCAGCCTTAAACAAAAACAATAACTTCATAAATGACACTATTTGAAAAATCCAATCAGATGATTACAATCAAACTAGCTTTCACCAAAAGACTTTGTTTCCAATTTTTTGTTCGACACTATTAAAAGTCAAAATATTAATAAGTAGAAAGAATGCGAGCAGAGTTACTGTTCAGCAGTACAAAAATATTTGACAAGATTGGCTGATCTATTCTGAAAGAAATTAATGCTTTCTAACTTTCTTAATTTGTATTATTTTAATTAATTAATTAATTAATTAATTATTGTATTATTTTACTTTTTTACTTTTAAGGTCATGAAAGCAATATACAAAGAAAATTATGTGCTGAAATATATAAATATATATTTAAATATACTTAAATCATATTGAAGAATAAAATCTACCTTCCAATATCCTTTGTGCTTTAAATTGATTAAATCACAAAAATCAATTTCCATAGCCTAAACGTCGACTAAATTTAATTAGATCAATAGCATAAGCGAATTTTATATTGATTAGAAAATAGTTACCACATTAGACATCAGTAAAAATTCATTATTTTGAACATCATCGGTTTGTACTGCATTTATCACCTTCATGTGCAAATCTCTATAGGAATTCACTACCTTCAATTTTAAATTATAGATATTTATCGACTTACGTTCCGATAAGTCAATAAGATCATATCTCGATAAAGCCCATATCACATCAGCATATTTATCAACACTATTTTCATCATTGGCCCTATCATTGACCGGCTATGATCGTGTGATTTGCCTCAGTTGACCATTTTCATCACTGACTCCATCATTGGAAAAAATTTAGAAACTGTTCTATTCGCAACGTTGTTTTCAGTGATGATCGTTAGTGAGCTTCGAGACTGAAGAAGCCGACCGGCGCCATTTTGGCCGCCGTTTCGATTGAATCCGAAGGCTATTATGAGTTAAGTATCACAGTGAGGATATTATCTTTCGAAAAATACAATATTTTTACTGAAATAAATTAATTCTATGCGTCAGAATGTGCAGATGTCAACTTTTTAAAGAGATATTTCATTTCTTCTTGAGCTTCGTTACGGTCGCAGGGGATTGTGGGATTGTCGCTGTTGTGAATCGAAATTCACTCCGCTTCCACTTAAATAGTAGAGATGCTTGAATACAATATACAATTAGTTTCGAACAGATTGACAGCTTGCTAAAAGTCATTTCAAATTCTACCGAAATTGCGTTGTCGAAACACGATTTTAACCTCTAAAAAAGATTAAAAGCCGTCTTTTCGTAACTGGGAAAAGTTTTGGAGTTGCCGCCAAAACCTTTACAACTCCACTCTGATTGGCTAGCGCCCCGCCAATCGTATGCCCTATTTCATCATATTTCGTCGATACGGTGGAATGCAAGGATGGGGAACACTTCACTGAAAAAAATGATCATTTCAGTGAAGCAAAAACAATGTTGAAAAATATGATGGTGTGATCTGGGCTTCATTAGATGGGAGAGGTAAATTATACTATACAGCGTAAGATACAATAACGTCACAAGTTTATAAGTAAATCTCTATACATACACTTCACTGCCTAGTATGTCAAGAAATTGCAATGTAAGTAATTTAATAATACAGTACTGTACAATTTCATAAGTTTTAAGACTGTATGACTGTATGCTAGTTAATAAAACTGTTGCTGAAGTAGTGTTTATGATACGAAGGCTGCTGCAGAGTACTGTAGGAATTGTACTTTAGTACTGTACAGTATAGTCAATAGTTCAACAAAATTTATAAAGGTTCACTGAACCCTTATACTTCTGGCAGCGCAATCGATTTTGCACGTTTTACGGGAAGATAGATAGTCGGATGTAT
Source organism: Thereuonema tuberculata (assembly GCA_023159025.1). NCBI lineage: Eukaryota > Metazoa > Arthropoda > Chilopoda > Scutigeromorpha > Scutigeridae > Thereuonema > Thereuonema tuberculata. The sequence continues at coordinate 95,639,998 of JAFIDM010009631.1, read as the reverse complement.
GTTAAATCGGACAATTAAGGCAGATAGCAGAGAGATATCCGATACGGACGATACTTTATAGGACGTAAGTCGAGGTACACCTGTACTAATTTAGATCTTCTCTTGATGAATGCGAGTTTCAAGCAGATTCATTCATTCATCCCCAAAGTTATTAGAGTAACACACTTTAGGAAATTTAAGTTAAGTATGGCGCTAGAATTCTTTTCAGCGAATTGTTGTTTTTACTCAGCTAATTTATTTTGAGTTAATTGATTTCTTTGTTATAAATTTGTTTGTAAGTTAATTTCATATAGATGTTAGTTATTATTAGAATCAATAGCAAAATAGTACTCAATCAAGTGCAATCAAGGGCTGTAATGCAAAAGATATACAGTAAAACCTCGTTAAGTCGTCACCCGGATAAGTCGTCACTCCGTTTAAGTCGTCGTTTTCCTTTGGTCCCGACAAGGTCTCATACACAATAATGTAAAATAACCCTCTTTTACCCGTCACCAAATTTAATTCTACTCCGAATAACTCGTCACCCTCAAAAATGGCCAAAAGCATCTTCTCCATTTTGCATGCCATCGTATTGTCTTTTCAGTCCCGTCTCTTCACTTTAAGAAAGTCAAGGCTTTACGGGGAATTTTCGACTACACTTGTCACTTCATTCCTTTCCTACTCCTTCGGAGGATTTGGGTTCTTGGAATCTCGCTGCTAATCATTCAAAGCACACTTCTCGCTACGACTCTGTCGAGTGTAGAAGTTTTTCTTGACCGCTCCTGAGTGTGACTTCATTTCAGAGTGAGTAAGTCCCGCTATAAGGGCTATGTTTTCTCTTGCAATTTCGTGGTTCGATTACGTTTTTAACGAGAAACGAAAACTTACCTCGTTATCTTTTAAAGAAAAAAAAGACTTAATTGCACTTTTTGAAAAATCAAATGTTTCGAAAACAGCTTTTGCCAAAGAACACCATATTCCCAGGACTATAATAAATGATATTCTTTCATCGAGACAAGTAATTGAAAAAGCTAACTGCAAAGACAAAAGAAAGAGAACGAGGAAATCGAAGTTTGACGAGATTGAGGAGGTTTTTAGTTCGATGGCTAAAACATTTCAGAACGCAAAATGTGCCGATTTTTGCCGTGATTCTCAAAGAAAAAGCCATAGAAATTGCTAAGGAGTTGAACATTGAAGATTTCGGCGGCAGCAATGGTTGGCTAGAACGTTTCAAAGACAGATATTGCTTTTCTTTTAAAACGATTAAAATGTGGTGACTGTAAAAAGTGTTTTTATTATTATTATTATTATTTTCCACTCATTCATTTGCATGTATTGATTTCTGAAAATCTTGTTTTTCTCACCTACAGCAATTCATGAAAATACTGTATTTCAGGGGTTTTTTTTGTTTTTTTTTTCCAAAAATTCCCACTCCGCCTAAGTCGTCACTCCGCTTATGTCGTCAAAAATGTTTGGTCCCTTGAGTGACGACTTAACGAGGTTTTACTGTATATGCATACAGGGCGATTCAAAATTCCCTGTACAAACTTTAAAGAACTTCAAAGGTAGGTCAGGAATACAAAAACAAATCATATTAATATTGGAATGTATGTCCGCAAACGCTACCAGAACGTGCTAGAGGGCGCTGTTTGGCAGCACATTAGTTGGCAGTGTGAGCCATCGTTATTTGAAACGTTGACTTTGAACGAGTAGGATGTATCGTTTCACTAATACTGAGAAGGCAGATATGCACCTAGCCTATGGGGCAGCGAACAGAAACAGATGAGCCGCTGTACGATTGTATCGTGAACGGTTCCCCAACAGACGTGTATCCAATCATTTGCGTATTTACACCACATATTGTGTGAAACTGGATGATTGTACAAACAATCAAAGTTTGTACAGGGAATTTTAACTCACCCTTTATATATGCCTAAGAAAATATTAAATTATGCTCTGATGCACGATTACTTTTTTTTAAAAAAATATCCTTTTTAAATCAACAATAAATCTGAGTTACTACTCAAATCCCCCTCCCCTTCTCTGGTTATTGAGATACGAATACTTAATACATTGAGTAAGTTTTCCGATTGAATTCATTCATTCTAGGACTGAAAGGACACTTGTAACCCTCTCATCCTTCAATTGCGTTTGTTGATAGATCCATGCACTGTCCCACCCACAGGAATTTACGACCCAACCGACCGACAGAACTGCGTGTGAATGGACCCTTATTAAGATCAGTGGCAGGAGAAACAGGTGTCTCTTATCCCTCGGGAGGCTTCGACACAGGCAAGAGGTAGGGGTTCGTTTCCCTAGGCAACCATTTCCGTGCCTTGAGCACAGACAATTCCTCAGGGTGAGATTAGACACTGAAGGTAATGACGCTTGGAGTGTCACGTCGTCACGTCAAATCATGCAAACACATACTCAGACGTCGATAACAACACTAAGAAAAGCATCATCATCTATTAATAAAAAAAGTATTAAAAAAATTGCTCTTTACTATAATATTCAGGTTTGATAGAAAAGAGAATTGAAGTTTTCAAAAGATTCTTATAAAGATCAAAAATAACAGAAATAAAAAAAAAATAACTTCAAAGCACTGTTACAGTTCATATTGTGAAAAACAAAAAGCTGTGGAAAACGTTTGATGTAAATTTATGATGTTTGTTTATTTGTTTTGTTTTTTTGTATTTTAGTTATTTTAGTTACTTTGCACCTAGTAATTATTTACATTTATTTCCGTAATTCTTTTTATTTCAATGAAAATTAGTCAAATTTTCAATGTAGTCAATTAATTGTGGGATAATCTGAATTTAGACAAAATGTTAGATATTTTCTTCAGAGACTCTGGAGTAATTTTCAGTTTTCAAGTGGTGTGGAAACGGAAAAAATAATGGCTTCAGCAAAGCTTTGATGTTATTGAGATAATGTGTTACGTGGCTAATTATTTTCGACTTTCATTTTTGAATAAAACTTCGAATTGCTTCAACAAACCCATTGTAACTTCTATGAGAAATACCGAATTACAGTTTGAAAAGAAATTCAATGAGTTAAATGTTTTTTTTTTTACAAATGCCCGGGGTCGAAGATTGATCATCTTTCTTTAGGCCAACAACAAAGGGCGAGATATGATGCCTTTAACCGACGAAGCGTTGCCCAGGGTACGCCATAGGAGACAGCATCAAGTGGCACCCGCAGGAACGGCCAGAAGAAGAAACAGCCATGCCACGACCGGGATTCGAACCCGGGGTACTGGCACACTGGCCGCAACGGCGGACCGCCGCGCCGTCTAGACCGCTCGGCCACGCTGGCACGGCATGAGTTAAATGTAAAAGTAATTAATTAGAAATTGTTAGAAAATTCATTAATTCTTGAATATGTCAAACACAAATAGCAATGAAGAACTCTCTCTATGTCACTTATGGTTATATATGATTTTATTTTTGAGAACGGAGGGCCAAGGAGAGCTAATCTCCAACAACCACAAAGAAACGCAATCTTCAAAATATCAGGATGAGGGGAAAACCAAGCTCTCTGCTTCCTCCTCCTTCGTATACGTTCATAATGGGTAATTCCAAAATTTGATCTTCAGAACATCTTTGACAATCAAACATTGATTTTTTGTTTACCAAAAAGTGATATGCTACTATTTGGCCTTGCTATATTTTCAGTAAAAATTACATCTGCGATGAACAATAAGAATTGTAATAATTCAATTTAAACAGAACTTTATAGTTATTGATTTTACTTAAGAAGCTTTAAGATTTCCTTTAATTAGCGTACAGGAGTTTTTTTTAACTGCCTATATTGTTCCAATCACTCACATTTGGAGTTGGAATAGCAATGTGCAAGTTGAATTTTTTTAACTATGTTTCTTTTTTTTTCATTCCAGTTAGAGTCCAGTAGATAATGTTACAATTTTTGGTAAATTTTAATCGATAAATTACAAGAAAATTAGCTACTTTTTTTCTGTGTATTTTTTTTTTTTCACATATGTATTTATTAAAACCTCAGTATAATTTCTCAAAACATTAATTTTATAAATTGTTGAAAATTTCACATCGATTACAAAATTTAAAACACAAGTGATATTATTAAAAGATACAATAAAAGATATCTAAAGACGTCCATTCAGGTCTTTGCAAAATAGCTGAAATAAACCAAAAGCCTTAAGTTTAAAGCTTTTGGTTTATTTCTACGCGTTATTCAAGAAATTATTAAGAATTACCCCTGTAATTTTTTAATTTAAAGTTTCAAATATATTAAGGAGTTGCTTAATAAGTTCTACAAGGAATCCTTGACTTCAGTAAAAGAGCTTGGATTTTAATTTTATATTAAATTTGCATTACCATACTGCATCTACGGAGTGGGAAATAAGATAACTTAATCCCTTTTGCCCCCAACCCAAGAAGGTTGGATGTTGGAAGCAACTACATTTTCTTTTTTTTCTTCTCTTTATTTATTTATTTATTTATTTATTTATTTATATATTTAACTTGGATGATATCGAGAGCTCTACTGGAACGAGATTTTCAGGTCCTCCAGTTGTTGTTTTATTATTTTTCTTTTGTTGGAACTTATAAAGGTTTTAAGGTTAGTCCAGACTGAAATCCTGTCTGCATCTAATATACATTGTGTTACATGAATGTAGACTTAGCTTCGATTTAATGATATGTAGCTAAATTATGCTTCACAGATTCCTGCAGGTGAACACGTCATTTGAATGGGTTTTTAAAATAGCTGTCGAAGTTATTTAACAAACAAACAAAGCAAAACCCAGCATCCACATCAAAAAAAATTAAAATGCTCTTTCTTGAAATCGAAGAAATGTTTTCAAATTTCCATTACATTTCACTTTATAGTTACAACATTTTCTATGAAAAACAAAATAAAAAATAAATGAACAAGAAGAATTATACACGTAATACATGGATTATGGTAAACTTTTTCCAGTGTAACCATTGGGCGCTCAAAGTTTTTCTGAGGGCGCCCGCAGAAAGTTTTTCTGAGGGCTGTCAAAATATTTTTAATAATTTATTTAAAATTGTATAAAGTAATTGACATAGAAAAGAAAAATAAATGAAATAAAATTTATATTTTTTTAATGTTTTCTTTAGTCTCTTAAAAAAATTTACATGAATTGAAATTTCCCCTTCTCTGCCAGTATATGTAGAGTCCATGACGTAGTAATATTATTATTAGTTCAAACATTATTTCACCAAAACTCTGTTTAAAGGAACTCGCTTACATTTTAATAGTTTTCCCAACAGTTCAATTCTGTTTAGGAGTCTATTTTAATGTATTCTTCAGTTTTGAAAAAGAAAGTAAAATAAGATGTAGATAAATTTATTTAGAAGATAGCTTAAGTAAAATAAATCGGAATCATTCATAGAATAATAAAAAGAAAGCTTTTCAAAGTCGCCGTTTATTGCGAACGTGCAAGGACTGGAGGTTCTCCATTTGTTTTTGGTCGATGTTCGCTCCAATGCCCTCTTAACTCACCAAGTGACCCTTCCTGAGCTCCGACACGTGTTGAGTCCATTTGGCGGGAGATTCCTGTGTTTTACGACTGTTCTGAAGCTGTCACCGACGGGACCTGTTGCCATAGTGACGGCAGTAACACCTGTTCATGCGTCATTGACTCTGAAGGGGAAGAGTCCAAAAAGGGAAATAGTGAGGGGTGAACAGTTAGGCAAAAGGGAGCATAGTTTTGCATTTCCGCCTTCACAGAGAGGTTCGAACAAGCAGGCCTTCTCTTAAACTTCACTGCAAGAAAACCTTAAAGAGATCTGAAGCCATTCATTCTTACCTATTGCATTTGAATGGGGGAGATCAAGTGAGGCCCTGCTGTTTTTTGGCCCTGCTGTCTTTTTGATTGGAAAAGATCTTCGGATCTTGGAGTGATGTCAGCATTTCATCATTCGCCTTGAGCATCAAAATTCCTAGTGTTAGTGTATCTATTTGAATTTGATCATTTTCTTATTCATCCAGTGAGGGAATTCGTTCATAGAAAATGAGTCTTAGATAAAACTCCTTTATATCAGCTTTTTTTATCAAACCAAAAGTCTATTTACAAAGTTTGGAACCTTCGCCCCAAAAATAAATAATAATATGAGTCCCAACTTTTGTTTCTAACCTTTTCTACCATCTCTCTCTTACCATACATACATACATACATACACCAAAAGTATATATATACAATTTATTCCAATGCTTAAGATTGTAACATGCTAAAGAAAAAAAAAATCACTGATCGGCATGAAACTGAGACCCTCTTCTTTGCAAAAAGTTAATTACTTTCTAGCGAATATTAAATTAAATTTTCATATTACATTATATTTTTTAGTTTTTCTTTCTCTAATTTTTTATCTTTTTTCAGTTAAAATAAGTAGATAGTTTCTAAAATATAACTATGTAAAATTTAATATCACTAATTAATAGTCCTGAAGTTACATACGCTGAATAGACGTTTTCTCAACTCATTAATTCCATATCCACTTCTTAAAACGACAACATTCTTCAGATTTAATATCACTTTCGTCACATGTTTCTTTATGGCTCTATGTTTTCTTGAAATACTTAACATTGTTTTAATCATTCTATTCAATTAGATCACATTTTGTGAACCGTTTTATTCAAAATCTACAGTAGCTAGAAATATGAAATTTTGCATGCCCACGTAGAAATCCATACAGAAGTGCACAATCATATTTACAACACTTAAAACTGTAAATTTTAAAAACAAAAGCGTTATAACTTCTGAAACCCGAAACAAAAATTTATAATTTCTAATAATCCTACTGCGTCGTAGCATTAGTTACTTTTAAATTCAATCTTAATATGTATATGTATATTTATTATGCAAATCTTCGGAAGTGATTTTAACACATCGGGAGTCTACTCAAAGCCCGGCTTTTAGCTAGTCTACGAAAATAAGTAACAGGTAGCTATCGTATCTTCAATTATCTCATTGAGATTTTTCTTAATAGTTTCATGTGAAACAGTTGACATCTTCTTAATTACTCCAAAGACGCTTTAATACTAGTGAAACCAATTTTTAGGAAAATTAATTTTATGTCGTTAATTTATTATTGTATTAGCGACTCTTTTTCTTCTGCCTCTTCAATCGATTGGAGTTGACTGCATCCAATCTACCGGAAATAAGTGCTTTTCTTGCTATCAGAAATTACGTCGTTAATTTCACTCTTCTTTTAAAGTAAAAGTGTTTTAGTGGAAACGAATTGCCTGAAGAGATTAACATTCCTTTACGGGGGAGTAGGCACGAGGTGCAAGCATGCGCAAGACTCCATCACTCAGAAGCAAGCAATCTAATGGATAGAAAAGATTGGAAATTGGATAGCAGCTACAAAGTGGACAGCGCACTTTATCCTTTCGTATTTTATCAAACATTTTAACCTAATTATCCTGGAGGAAAAACTCTCCCTTACTCACTTCGATGTATAATAGAACACTCTTCATTCTTAATCATAGAATAAGGTGATCTGGTTGTAAAATGGAATTAATCTACTAAGCTTATTTTCTTAAGAAAACATAAGATAATATACAATATAAAACAATTACAATTGATTAGGTCATTGTGTTTTTTATCATGTGAGTAGAATATTAAGAAATAAAGAAAAAACTAACAGTTTTTATTGATTACAGCAGTATTTCAAATCTTCATCATTTCTCCAGTCTTAAAACTCATTAGATATGGTTTAAAATTAGAAGTCTTAAATAGTTATTTCTGGAACCTTCATTAAGTAATATTCTCTTTGATTTACGAAGACGTTTGTAATAATCACTATGAAACAAAATCATAAATGTTAGTGAAGCTCATTTTTAAATGAGATATGGATTTTTAAAAAAATCTTCATATCAACACATTATCTTTAAAAAACCTCTTATATCCGTGATATTTCGCATTCTTTGAGCAAGATTGCTTCATCAGACGGTTAGGGATAAGCTTTAATAACCCATTCCCTAATACACAGAATTCATGACAAATGATAGAATTTTACAGTGATATATTACATTTTTTGTTAAAAAACAAAGGGAAGGTAATACATCATTATTATTACTTCAATACAATTTTTGATAAAAAACAACAAAGGGAAGGTAATACATCATTATTACTAAATATCATCATTATTACTTCAATACAATTGTTAAAACCAATAAGATTTTACAGGAATTTTTCAATATTTTTAATACTTTTTTTGAATTTGTGCAAGGTGTAATTACTAACCTTTAGAAATTTTTCTTTATTTATATACGGGAAAGTATTGATAATACTGGATTCAATCCTGAATCTATCTTTTTCTTCATCAATTTGGAATAAAATGTTAACCATGGGATCGGGATTGTGCTTCGTTTGCAGGCAGTGGTCTGCCCAGTCTGATATGCCTTTTTTCGTGTTTGTAAAAGCTTGTACGTGTTCCAGTACTCTTTCTTAAAGTGTATGGCCCGTACTTCCAAAGTACACAGAACCACAATCCCTACATTTTAATTTATATACAGCCCCCATGATGTACATGAAAGTGTGGTTAGCCTGTTTCCTATTTTTCTTTATTAATTGGTTGTTTTTGTATTGTACTATGTTGATATCATTAGTTTTACATAATTCTTTAAAAGATTTGTGTATTTTTGTACCAAGAGGTAATTTAATGACTTTTTTGATGTCGGTGTCTTGCTTAATTTTGTTTATTTTTGTCTGTATTTGAAGAAATTATCAATGGACTTGTTAATGAATTTCTTAGGATATTCATTTATTTCAAAATTTAGTTTCATCTTATTTATTTTACTGTACCATATTTTTTTGTTATCTGTGTTGTCAATAATTCTTTTGAGATAATTATGGAATAGTGCTCGTTTAGTTTTGATATCGTGTTCTGAGTGGAAATTCAATATGTGGTTACTTTTTAGTTCTTTTTCGTAGTGTTCATAAGTTATTTTGTTGTTGCTGTTTATTAACATTAGGTCAAGGAATGTTATTGAACCATCCTTTTCTTCTTCCATAGTGAAACTTAACTTTGGGTTAATTTTATTAACAAATTGATGAAATTTACTGAATTGTCTTTGTGTCCCGTTCCACAGAATGAGGTTGTCATCTGCATATCTTAAATATTTATAATGTGTCTTGTCCCATTTTAATATAAATTGTTGTTCCATCCAGTTTATGTAAAAATTACACAGGGTTCCCGATAAGGGGCTATCCATGGGAAAACCTTTGATTTGTTTGTAAATTTTATCCTTGAATTTGAAAATGCAATTACCACAAATAAATTCTAGAAAATTCATGACAGTATCTTTATCTATATTATGATTATCTAATATGTCTATGTTACTTTCACATACTTCTTCAATAATATTCAATGTTTCGTGCACCGGTATGTTTGTGTACATAGAAACTATGTCCATGGAGAACAATCTGTATTTCTTTTTTTCTTAGTTGGTTTCTCTTATACAATTTATTACTTCTTTAGAATTATTAACAATTACCTCTTTTTTGAATAAGGGGAGTTGTTTCAATAGTTTATGGATGAATCTACTCAAATTCTGTGTTGGTGAGCCGTAGGAATTAATGATAGGGCGTAGAGGAATGTCTATCTTATGGATTCTAGGCCGAGGTTCGAAAATGGTTGTCCTACAAAAATTTTGAAAGCTAACAAAACAATTACTTAATCCAATGTAAGAACTTATGTGAAAATTTTTGTAGGATACCCCCTTTTCTTTCGATAACTGAAATACAGCTTTGTGTTTTCTACCTTATATTACCAATGTTTTGGCCAATTACAATGGATGTATTCGGCCAATTATAAAGGGAATTCTTATTTTAATTAGGCTTTTAATTAGGCAATATTCAGTATTGAGGTTAGTTAAAGTGCAAATTTAATTGTCAGAAGAAATGAAGTCCAAATTCTGGGAGGTCTTAATATTAGTCATCCTGAGAAAAAAAAGTTTATAAACATCCTATTTCAAAGTTTCCCAGATAAAGCTACTTATAACGTACAGTAATTTGGCGCGTAATATTCTCCTTCCCTCTCGCCTTAATACGCCACTGTATGAAGCACTTGAATCAATATGAAGAAAAGAGCATTGATGTTGATTGTGAGATTTTTGAAAATTTATTATAAACTGTCTTATGCTTTAACTATCATTTGAATAATAAATATTAGAAACATTTTTCTTTTACGTAAAATCGCTTTCTTATCAATAATTTTGTAACTTTATACAGTAAACTCCCGATTATCCGCTGTGGCTCTCCTGTTTCCATTTTTTTTTTTACTGTACAATAAATTACGGAATTAAAAAAATAAATATCTCTAGAATAAGGTAACCAATAAAAGAGGTTAATAAAGTAAGTGAAGACAATTATAGACAAACAATTTAAAGAACGACCTTGTGGGCGGAGCTTAGGCCGGCAGGTTACCCTAAATTACGGGAGAGCCTTCCCCTTCTAAAATAGAATAATTGTTTATAATGTTACGTACTGTAACTGTATGTATTGCCATTTTAATGTAAATAAAACATGCTAAAAAGCATTTTTGTGTTGATTTTGTCCTTTTTCGTTATATTTCGGATTATCCGCGGTTGCCGCACCACCCAATTCCGCGGATAATCGGGAGTTTACTGTATTCAAATTGGAAATCGTTTGCATAGGCCTATCCAGGATATTAGAATGTCCAAAAATCTAGGATGTCGTAATGTATCGGCGCAAAATATGTGCTGATCCAAGCAGTGCGGCTTTTTGGAGTTGACCGATGGAAATTTTGTCAATATTTAGATGTTGTAAGTGCTTACCAAGGTTTTTTGGTATAGCACCCAGTGTGCCAATAACCACTGGAACCACCACTGCTGGCTTGTGCCGTAATCGTTGAACCTCGATTTTTAAGTCTTGATAACGTGATTTTTTCTAGTTCTTTTTCTTCCACTCTACTATCACCTGGTATGGCTATATCAATTAGCCATATCTGTTTCTTTTCTATCACTGTCAAGTCTGGCGTATTGTGTGCTAAGATCTTATCCGTTTGAATTCTGAAATCCCATAGTATTTTCACGATATCATTTTCAGTCACAGTTCCAGTAAGTTTATCACAATTGTTGCAATGTGATAATTTTGGCAGATGTTCCAGTGAATCATCTTTTGCAACTGCATTATGACGTGTCTTATAGTCCGTCTGTGCAATTTTTCTACATGAGCTGAGAATATGATCCACTGTTTCATCAGATTCTTTGCACAATCTGCACTTTGAGTCCGTTGACGAATTTTCAACTTTAGCTTTAATTGCATTTGTTCGTAAAGCTTGTTCTTGAGCAGCTAGGATTAAGCCCTCTGTTTCTTTTTTCAATGTTCCATTTTTAAGCCAATACCAGGTCTTATCCATATCTACTTTTCCTTTGATGTTTTTAAGAAATTGGCCATGTAATGTTTTATCTTGCCAGCTTTCTATCCTTGTTTTAATTGCATTTTGTCGATAATCTTGTTTTGTTTTATTTACTCTTAGTAAATTTTGTTTTGTAGCACACAAGGGGGTGTCCTTGAGGGGACCTTAATATTATTATTAAGTGTCCTTATTATTATTATTATTATTATTAGTATTATTAGAAAAAAAAATTGTATTCTTTGGTTTCCCCAGCTAAGACAACATGGCGGGTCAAGGACCAAAGCACATGTTGCTAAGTGTAAAAAGGTGTGCAAAGGGGGGGGGGGGTAAGGGATGTTACGGATGTGTGGTTGTGTCCATAAATTTTCACAGTTAGGAAACACTACGCATGTTGTGTTGAGTACCACAGCCTTCTGGAGTTGTGCATAAGTGTTTTTGTGAAGTCTTAGTGGGCTGAGGCTGTGGTGCAGTGTGTGAGGCACTAGACCAGTGGCAGACAGGAGATGGGTACAAGACTTCCTCGGCCCTGCCTCCACTGCTTCTGGAGCTGTTGTGCTAGGTCGTTGTATTTACTGATGTTGTCTGCGTGAGTTTTCTGCATGTTCTTGCTGATAAGCACTGCAGTGACAATGAGATAGGTCTTTTTGTTGGCCTTAACAACAAATGTGGTCTGTTACGGTGTGTGGTTTTGTCTATGTGAATGGGGCGGTCCCAGTACAGCTTATGTGTGGGCGACTTTTTTTCTGTCGCGGAATTGGGGTGGTGCGTATTGTGCATATTTTATGAATGTTGTGCGAGTTATGGGTTGTAGTGCTTCAAATCCGGTGTTTGTCCAGGAATTATGCCGAAGGAGTATGTTAATGTGGGGACGGCAAAAGTGTTGATGACCTTTAATTTTATGTTTAGCTGTTTATGTGTTGTTTTGAGGATGTTGTGAACGCGAGCACTGTATATGTGCTCGCTTTTGATGTTTGTATTGTCCTTGACACGCGCTTGCTGGAAGCCCAGGTAATTTTGGTCTCTCCCTCTTCCATGGATTGGATAACTAACCCACGGTCCAGTTCAAAACCCTCGAACTTCGAAGTCTTCCCGCATGTTATAAGTAGCTTGCGGCATTTGTTGATTCCAAATTCCATTCCAATGTCTTTCGTGAACCGTATAGTGACTTGTAGTACATTAGTAAGTTGCATGTTGGTTGTGGCATAAAATTTAATGTCATCCATGTAATGTAGAGTTAGCGTGTGATTTTGTATGGAGTGTCTGAGGTAAGCCTACAGCCCTGTTTTGTGTTGTCAAAGGATTCAAGGCAAGGCAGAACCAAAGAGGATTCAAGGAGTCTCCCTGGTAAATATCTTTCATTATTATTATTATTATTAATGTAAAGTAACTGTTCCAAAGATCTAAGCCCAAAAACGAAAAAAATAGGTAGACTAAAATAAAACAATTTTATTTTATTTTAATTTTCATGTCTGAGTCTTTTTTAATGTTGATACTGAAACATGTAATAACGGTATAGAAGAACTATCCTACGAAGTTAGAATCCTTCGGATTCCAAACCTCCTCGGCGTTAATTCAATGTGTTTCTGTAAGATACCAATAAATTGAGGAAATGATAGTTCAATGAAGAAAACTAACACAATTTATTAATTCAGTATTCACAAAGACAAAAAGGAAAAATTCACGTTGTATTTTAATTTTCAATGTTATATTTTAGTCGGGGTGGCAAGGATTGGAATGCTTTAATAATTTGTTGTTTTCAGTGCTTTTTATTAATTTTAATTTTAGTTCAATATATTACTACGATTCTTTCTTGTAATTTTAAAGTGATAAGTCAAATAAATCGCAGATTTACCAAAATACAAAAATAAGGATGATGGGCGTCCGAAGAAATTAACTCCGTATAAGGAGAGAGGAAGCTAAATACATTGGCATTGTAATAAATAAATAAATAAATAAATAAATAAATAAATAAATAAATAAACGTGCAAAAATGGCTAAGGACATGACTGTTTTTATGTTTTTTTTTTAAGTCGAACACTTAAAAAAAACTTTTAAAAATGCATATTTGTATTATGTTATATTATAAATTTTTTTTTTTTTTTAAATTTTAAAAAAAATAATTACATTGGAAAATTCGGGGGGGGGGGGGGGGGAACTCTTCCAGTTCCTAAGATTAAAATGAGGATCCATCCACTCTCCCCCCCAAAAAACGTAGTTAAATTGCCAACAAGTTTAAAGGATATATTTTGTAAAATCAGAAATACTTTTTAATATGTTATCGAAGGACAATACACTTGCACAAATTTAACGAACGTTTTAATATTGTATCCAGTAATTCCTTTATGAGTCTCTGAAATTGGTGAAATCAGTATCTATCTTAACTATTTTTATACATTAATGTACTTTATGATAACTTTTTTTTACGTCAGTTGTTCAGGAATTTCTGAATTTACTCGTAAATTCTATATTGCTTAATGAACTAATTGTTTGCGTTTATTACGTTCGAGTTTACTGAAATATCAGCCTATGTGTTTTTGTAATTTTTACTTTGATTTCCTCATTTTGGAAAGCTGTTGGTCAAGAACAGGAATACTAATTAATCGTATTTTAGTTATTATATGTTCTTCGTCAAAGCAATAACAGATGTAAAATTTTTTCCGAGAGAACATTACTTTGAAACATTACCATATAGAAATGAAAATATTTGTAAGCAACCAGTTTGAAAACTTAATATTCACCCTGCCAATCTTTCTTTCAGCAGCAGTATGAGAGGCAAAGCCGTTTCTGCCTTCGGTTACCAGATGGCGTTCATGTGAGAACAGCGCCATCTTTTCTGCTCCATTTCCTTCGATCGTCATTTTTGTTGAACGTGAAACCGAGGACCAGCGTTTTAAATCTGGGTCGTAGAAAGCGCCATTTGGACCATAATAGATGCGAAAGGAGTTGAGAATCGAGAAAGCAGCAATCAACCTACACAACGTACCTGAATAAAAGGACCTCCTCTTAGACAAGTGGAATTTTCCAAAAATATTTTTCTGGAAAACTATTGTCAATACTTTATTTATTTATTTATTTTTTTAAACCAAGCAGATGATATGAAGCTCTATTGAAGTAGGGGGAAGGAACAAAAAAAAAAACAAAAA
>JAFIDM010009631.1:95579399-95625383 GCA_023159025.1 Thereuonema tuberculata | reverse complement strand
GAAAAAAAATAAAATAAAATAAATGCTTTGTATCAACTGAGAATAATTCCTCTGATGTATCTTTCCTTAAAACAGATCTAAATTGATGGAAATTGAAATTGGAGCTCTAAAGGACTTTGTCGGATTCAGAGTGGGCAATGTATGAAGGATAGCTAGTAAATAAATCTAAAAAGAACAAAATTCTTGGAACTTTATTCCGTTTTATTTAATATATGACATGTTCAGTCTGCAGTCCTGTCCCATACAGGCTCAATGGAGCTTAATGTGTCATATATTAAACTCCGTTGAGCCTGTATGGGACAGGACTGCAGATTGTTTAATATAGTACATGGCACGAATTTAATATGTGACATGTTGACATTACAACTGTTGAATGCGTTGGACGGATGCCATCAGGAACAATAGAATCCCATGCTTGTTGCACTCGAATTCATTGGCTGTGACGATTGACAACATCTCCAATCCTGTCCCGTACAGGCTCAATGGAGTTTAGATCTTGGGATCTAACTGATAAATCTACCACTGCAACATACTGAAAAGCTTCTTGTGACATTTTTACAGTCATATAGAATTGTACATTGTGATTCTGGAAAACTTTACCTTGGACTGATAAGGAATTGGGCGATCGCTTCAGGTTCTTCTATTGTGTACCAAAACCTTTTCCAAAATGTTTGCGGAAGTAGTCTCTGGAAGGTCCGTTCTCCAGTTCTTTTTCTGATATGGATGCGGCATCATTGTAATGAAAGTAGAATCAACACTCATCGCTGAAGATGTAACAATACCATTCGTTTTCTACAACATGTTGAGTTTTTAGTATATCTACCATGCAGTCTATCTCAAAATCTATCGATTGGTGGTTTCTATCCTTCTTTATCTCAAAGATATATTTGGAAGAATATTAAACAATGTCCAGTACAAAGCTGAAGTATACTTAGCATCCATTGTATGGTTTTTACTGTTATGATTTTCCTGTGGTCTGATTTTGGAAACTTTATGCAATACTATAAGAGCTTCAAATTGTCACCCCCGCACTGGCAGTAATTTGACTTTTCCTTTATGGCGTTCCAATTTCTATTCGGTCAAATTACATTTAGGAGAGGGATTCATAAGATTCAATTCCCGACCTCTATGAGTATCCGGAGATGATGTAAAGAAAAGGAAAAATAACTTCTACTGTAATACTTTTCTTATAGTCTCCAAGAAACGAAACTATCTCTAAATCATATTTGGAAATAATTCTGAATAAGATCTTTTTTATGAAATAAAAAGAAGCATTTATTATGTCTGTTCGCTGACCTTAAAAGCGAGAAAAAAATGATTATTAAAGTTTATTAAAAATAAGTTAGAGTAGAAAAAGTTGTAAACATCAGAAAGGGAAAAATGAGTCATTGATATAGCTGCCAAGAAATCTATCTACCACCATATCTTCTTAATTTTAAGTAAAAGCTGTTTCTTCCGATCAATCAATATTTTCACTAATTTGAAATGAAATACTTCTTACGTAAGTGTGTACTCAGCAATCTATGTATAATGAGGAGTGAGCATGTATCGATGAGGGGTTCATTTTGAGTACTGGAGGGGGAGGAAGTTGGAGATCAACATAAAATTTCCAAAGTTTTGGACCATAAATAAGTAAACTACCAAATTTCATGGAAATCTGTTCAGTCGTTGTCTATTTGTATGTAATGCGCATACAAATAGACAAAGAAAAGAAATAAAATACTCAAGTGGAACGGCAAGTTATGTGGAAACAACGAAACGGGAGACAGCAAATATTATGAGAGTATTAATGTACTGTTTTAACATAGTTCATCCTTTCTTTTTTCATCTTTAAATTTTATCTTTCATCCGAAAATAATAGAAGTTGTTACTTAGAAGGAAAATATAAATGAAATTCAAAACCAGAAAAGCTTTCAATAACAGATTTCAAGAAAGTCAGCCTTTTTTAGAATAAAAAGGAAATTTTGCAAAGAAGAAAATTTCTTCTGGTAAAGAAGGCATTTTAGTTTCCAGAAAGAAACTGGACTAGAGTTCAGGTAAAGAAAATTCATCTGAATGTGTTATTGAATTAATTAACAATATTGATACACTGCTCTCTTAAGTGGGGCGCACATGATGAAGCAAAAAGCCTTGTTGTCCATCCAACACGTCGCATGCGACCTTGTCTGGCGGGTTTTCGCCAGACTAAAGCTTGCCAACAAGTCGGTCGGTCAGTTCTATTTCGGTATTTGGTTGGGCGTAAACTAGCCAATCACAGTGGAGCTCTGGAACATGTCAGTCGTGACGTCACGCCCATTAGTAGACATGGCGTCCCTTCGATTGTCTCCACTTCAGCTCGACGGAGAGCTATTATACAATTATTATCGCAGTATTGAGATTATCTTTCAAAAATAAGTAAAGTTTGTACTTAAATGCATTAATTTAAATGCGTCAGAATTTATCAGAGAATTTTTAAAAACTAGATTTTTACATAATTGCACAACATCAGCTGTGTTCGCATGGAATTCTGGGATAGCCGATCGCTCGCTAGTTAGCAAAATGAAGAATTAATCCCACTAAATCTATGAAATTCAAAACGAAACTATCTCAGGATTGATTTGCTAAATTTCTGTTAATTTCTGAATGTGAATTTTGCTATAAATTAAAGGCTTCTATAATTATCAAATTCAAAACCTTAAAATTACTTTCGCTGTTTGATTCAAAAACGGGCACAATATCATTTAATATCGTTTGAAATTTCTTCTTCAAAATGTTTTCTAGAGTATTTTGATGCATAAAATTACTGTATTTCTGTGCAAAGATTGTTTCCTGTCGAATGATGATATTTCTTACTACTATAATAGTTTTTTGATGGCTTTCAGTGCAGTGGAATTGAGATATTCAGGGGTGCAAACTACGAATGATGTCATCAGTGACGTATTTCAATTCTGTGCTTTTATTGGTTGAATTTCCGAAAGACATGCGTTGAATGTCCTGTCGTGTTCTACCTGGCAGTCTCATCAAACATGTTTCCGCCAGACAGGTCGCACGAACATGTTGGATGGTGTTCGCCTAGGTTTAGACTCTTCAGTGACTGAAAAAAAAGGTAACAAAAGACTATTGAGATAATAATTATGCTTTACTTACTTTGAAACTATCAGTAAGTAAGTGAATGCAATTAGTAAGTAAGAATATATAAAGAAATAAAGAAATTGACAAATTCTTAGTATCGCGTTTAGATCAGTAAAATGTTGAGGCCATTACGGAATTAAGACTTTGTTGGTTTACTCTGTTATATTATCTTTAATTTTTAAATAACAATATAAGAATGTGGGTTTTAAATAAATTATTTTTAAATAACTTATTTCAGACTAGGAAAAAAATAAATAAAAAGAAACTTGAAGAGTGGATTTTCATTTTAAATGTGGCTTTTTTTTTTAATAAGAATACAGAATGAGATTGCGAAGTTTTCCTGGTTTGAAAACTTAAGATGCCAGAAAGAGAAGTTGAAGTCAAACGATCGTTTAAGACATTACTATCCTGTTAGTGTAGGAATTAGCTAGAATTAACTAGAATTTGATTAAAAAAAATCAAAAACTTTGTTAATTTAAGCTAAACTTCGTTTCATTTAACTTGGAATCATCTCCAAGAGAAAAAAGAATTACAGCCTTAACAAGACTTCGTCCAGCGTTTGACAATTTACTTTGCAAACAGGCTGCAAAAGCATTTGCAGTTCAGTTCGGATTTGACGATCCATCCATAACGATTTGATCCATGAAGTAGTTTCAGCTGTAGCAGTAAGAACACATTAACTAGTCCCAATGCCAATTAAGAAGGATTAATTTTACAGAATTAATGGAGATAAGATGTTCACCCATTTGGATATTCGACTTCTCCTCCTGCTACTTAAATCGAGCATGTAAAATGTCCCAGTTTCCAAAAACGACGAATCTTATCTACTGATGTGATATCATCCACACTTACGCCTTTCTCTGTATCACTGTCCGATACCCCCATCCCCTCCCCCCGATCGCAGAGGAGCTTCAACAAGGAAACGTTTTTGTATCAAAAGAGCTAGACTGAGTTATTAGTCAACAGACAAATAAGATGCGAATTAAGACATTTTCTATTCCGTATCTCTATAAAAGATATAATTTCTCAAAGCTGGAAATTTCAATGCTCAGCTGGAAATTTCTCTTCACACCTGTCTGTTAGAGTCCACCGAAGTGAGGTGAACAGGGTGATATGAAATGCCACTTTAAATCCTCATTGACCAAAATGTACAAATTGAGAGGTTTGCTGCCATTTTAAATTTGATCCTTCCATAAGTGAGAAAGTAACTATTTCTCTCTGCAAACTTCAGAAATGCGGCAAGACAAACCTTAGCTTGTGTATGACTTTCATACGGAAACAAATAAAAACAGTGATAGAAGCCTTAGTAACAACTGGATTCCCTGAGGTTCTCTAGGGGTAATTATATTTATCCGACCAATAGAGTCAAAATCAATTAGAAACTGACTCAGGATGCAGGTAAATTAGACTTTAACAACAGTCTAATGACACTCCCAACATGAATTCAATGTAGGCAGCTTTTAACACACTTACGACCTCCTGGATTTCAGCCATATTACGAGCTTAAACGTTTTACAAAGTATTGACTCTCCCTAGATTCAGGATAGTATAACTGCAGAATCACTCTAGGCTCTGATGTTCTTTGTAGATATTCTCAGAATAGTAGCTATCTTGTAGGCGAGACGTGCATGAAGCAATGCAGCATACAGATCTAATCTCGGTTTGAGTGGTATTATTCTGTATTTGGAGCACATCAAGGAACTTGTACATGAAGTCAGGCAGTTAATCAGTAAAACCGCAGCTCCATATGCTTTTTCTGATGAATCTGCAAATTTCTGCTTGTTAGGGATCGTTCTTGAGAACCGTGAGTTAGAAAACGCTGTGCGCGGACTTCCAGTAGTCTCTGCAAATCATGCCAAATCTTTTCCCAAATCACTTAAATCTCTTCCTTCAACATATACCAAGAAGTCATAGTTGCTGAAGAATCAACTTTGTCTTAATAACAACAGGTGATGCTAATCCTATTAGGTGATCGACGATTTGATTATTTCCGAGAGAACGATTCGCTTCATTATAGACTAAGATGGTAAGAAGATACAATTAATATATAATTGATCGGTAAGAGGATGCCAGTCTAATATTAAGACAGTTCTTCTAGATCGGTGGCAAAAGGATCTTGAATAAGCTGAGATAGGCTCGCCCACTTGTCAACCAAACTCTGAAGTATATTTAAAATGTAATAAAAGTCCTTTAAAACACATTGTAAATTAACACAAGAATTACATAATACGTTCCTTTATGTTCGTCAAAGGATGCGAGAACGGCACTCGAAATTAGTCACGTTGTAAAACTTACAACTTGTGCGCACGTTAAATTCTACTCACTGAAGTAGATTCTTTAAAATTCTTGTGCAGTCTCAACTTCAACTACCCGCACACAATCATTCATGTATAAATCTTCCTGCAGAACTTTGAAAGCTTTGAAAATTCTTCTCTTCATCTAGTGTCAATTGTTACCAAGTTCGCACAGCCAGAAAGGATGCCTTAAAATTATTATATCCTGATTTGGTTCATTTCGCCTTAAAATTCGCAATCTTCCAGATTCAACTGTACCTAACTAGACATCTTTCTTACATTAGCAGTAAGTGTAACTTTATGGCTTCTGAACTAAGACCACAATTACTATTAAGAGCTAATCTTTTACAGATCTGACATTCGTGGACATAAGGGTTCTTCTGAGTTTGATATTAACACTAATCTCATCTTAATCTTCTAAAACATCTTTAAAAACACAATATTTCGAAAATATAAACTATTTTCTTCTTCAGGTGAAAAATAAAAGAGAAGAAATTTTTTCTCATAAAACATATAAACAAACATGAATCATACAATGATGCCAATCATTATTAAACAATAATCAATAGTAATAGTAGTAAGTGATATTAATTTTGATATCGTTCAACTGTTAAGTAATAATGCTATAATTGAAAAATTGTTAATAATGGTATAGATGAAATATAATAGTATTTACTATTTCCATATGTTTGGGTTTGTTCTGAAACGAGCGAAGTTGATTAAGAAATCTGCTAAATGATGACGGTAATAAAGTAATTTTAAAATATAAAAGGCAAGCTTAGATAAGATCTATTAAAGACCTACATAGATATTTCATTCTTTCTAAAACTCATCAGTTCACTTAAAGTAACAAAATAATCATTAATTCAAGGAAAACTAAACTTCTTTGAGGGAAAAATGTAAACCGAAGTAACTAACTTTGGAAATTAAGAATATTAATTCAGTCTGAGTATCTGTAATCTTATTATGAGTCCGTTTAATTAAATCTTGTTTGAGCCATTAGCAATAGGACAGTAGGCGTCTCATAATCAGACTGGATTAGACAACATGGAACGACTCAGTATTAACTGTAAGCAGTAAATAATCATCTCAAAATTAAATTTGAAAACTAGCAGCTTGCAATAAAATAATCATTTATTTGTAATTGTTTACATCCTCTACTTCGTAAATTCTTTTAAGAGATTATTTGTTTCGGGTATAACTTAGAAGCTTGATTCTAAAATTCACCAATTTCTAAAATACACTCTACAAAACAAGGTAAAATGATTATTTACTAAGTCTAATTTTATAATATCTTACGATCTCTAAAGGTAATGGACTCTCCTTTTGGAATCACAGCAAAGGTCGTGAGAGTGGATCGATCCAATTGAAGACAAAGGCACTTCAAGTGTTTGATTCCACTTTTGTTCTAATGAAGTGCGGCTTCCCTCGCACTGTCCCTCCCTCCATCATCAATGAATTATGAACCTCACCAACCTCGCCAACAACTCTTTAATGGAGATGAATTGAAGAACAATGAGGATCTAGGCAGAGGCAGATGGCACTACCACTATTAAGGACACAAAATTCCTTAGTTTACAAGTTTCCTAAAATCGATTTCTTCTAGTTTGGCGGCATGAACTTTTTTTTTTATTTCCACTAATTACTTTTTTATAGATGCTTGGAAAGAACGAGGTATTGGTTTGTCATATTTCTTAATGAAAAAAAAGTTATTAAAGAGAGAAGGATCGAAAAGAGTCTGTTCATCCATCACAATAATTCAAAAGATATTTATCGTATTTAAATGAAGTATTTGAGAAATGTTAGATTTTCCAAACGGAAATTATCGAATCATTTTGTTACAAGTTAGCCTAATAAGAAAGGAGAGTCAAAAACCTATCAGAATATGTTATCTTCAAAAATCACTAAACTGATAATTTGTGAAGTAACATCCAAGAAAACTGAAATTTAATAGGAAATATTAAATAAAAATACTCTCTTCTACACATGACATTAGTATTTAAAAATTTATTAAAAATACTAAATGTCTGAGACAAATTTTCAGGAATTATACCTATTCCTTTTTTCAAGTCAAAAATAATAATAGAAATAAAGTCACAAACAAATTAAGAGTGAATATGGCAGCAATTAAATAAAAACATGGACATCAACTAATTTGATTGTTGTTACAATATACATGACATTTCACATAACTTAAGAATAACAAACATAGATATATAACCAACCTAATTGTTTTTTACAATTATAAATTTAGTATCAAAAGGAGACAATTATTAACCATAATTTCTTAATAATAATCATTTAAAAGAATTGTTAATAATTTAGCTCTACAACATTAGCTACTTTTTGGGTATCAAAATGTAATTAATCTTTAATGAGAACAATGGTATTAACGTTTACTAATGCTCCTTCATATCTATTGAAATTTTTTTCTTTAGAGTTTTTTATAATACAACTTTCTAATATTTTTCTTAAATTTAATTGTGTTTCTTTATATAAAATTTGAACATTTGTGTCCATAATGTGGCCCTTCTGTATACAATGACAAGCTACGTCGGAGATGTCTTTGTTTTTATTTTTAAGAGCCCTACCGTGTTCGGAGACCCGCTCCGTTAAGGTCCTTTTGGTCTCTCCTACGTAAAAATTCTGGCAAGATTTGCAAGTAATTTTATAGATTAAACCCATTTCGTTCTGATAATCATGTTGATTTACTTTTTTACAAAGCAAATTTTTAATTTTATTATTATTACTAAAGCCAATATTTATGTTGAAAGTTTTACATAATTTTTGTAATAAAAAGCTGTTATTATTGAGTTAGGGAATATATACCCTATTTTCAAATTTACTTATTTCCTTAATTTTGAAAGTATTATAAGATTTAATTTGGTCGTTGATGAACTTGTCAGGATAGTTGTTTTTCTTTAGAATGGTAGTCATATCATTAATTTTTTCATTATACACTTTTTCGAAACTGGTATTACAATCTAATCTTCTTAAATAATTTTCAATAATATCCTTTTTAATATGAGCTTTATGGCCTGAATAGAAATTTAAAACATGGTCACTTTGAAATTCTTTTCTGTAGTGTTCCATTACTATTTTGTTGTTATTTTTTATCAATTTGATGTCCAAAAACTTTAATTCTCCATTTGTTTCTAATTCTTTTTTAAACTTTAAATCCTTAGTGCTTTTATTTAAATTTTCAAAAAATATGTGAAATTGTCTAATGGTGCCAAACCATATGATTAGGATATCATCGACGTACCTGAAGTATTCAAAGTTTGGTTTTTTTTGTTTAATTAATAAATTATTTTCAAAGTAGTTGAAAAATAAGTACATAATGTGCCAGATATTGGTAAGCCCATAGGGAATCCTTTGGTCTGTTTATAAAATTTTTTACCATGTTTAAAGTAAGTATTAATTGTTACAAATTCTATTAAATCTCTAAATAAATTTTCATCTAAGTTATATTTTAATAATTGTTCCTTATATATGTAGATATGTTTGTTCAAAATAGACAGAGTTTCATTAACTGGAACATTATTATACATATTTACAATATCTAATGATGCTAAATGAAAATGTTTTTTGTTAGTGCTGTTAAAATTTTCTAATTTGTCCATTAAATATTTTGAGTTTTTATGATCACTCTTTCATTTGGCATCTTGAAATTTCTTATCCAAAAATTTAATTTTCTAGCCAAATTTTGGGTGGGGGAACCATATTCATTAACTAGTGGCCGCATAGGGAAATCTTATTTGTGGATTTTTATCCTGCCCTCTAGCGTTGGTGTTATGCAGGAAACTTTAAGAATTTCTTCTTTTTCTTGAAAGTTTATAGATTTGTTTTCTTCAAGAGCTTTGGTGATTTTTTAAAATTTATTATATATGGTAACGGTAATGTCTTCTTTGATTTCGGTGTAATGTCCATCTTCTACTATTTCGTTTAATTTACTTAAATAATCTTCTTTGTTCATAATTACTAGATGATTTCCTTTATCGGATTTAGTGAAAAAAAGATTTTTATCTTTGCCCAAATTTTTTAAAATTTTGACTTCATTATCATTCATGTTAACATTTTTTAATGGCTTATTCTTGAATTTTCTTAATTCATTTAAAAATTTCTCTTTTTCAATCGGGTTTAATTTGTTTGAAGCTTTTTCCAGAGAAATAATAGTAGAAACGTCTAAGTTGTTTTTTTGGTCATACACAAAGTCTATTCCTTTATTTAAAGGATGAAAGGATGAAATTTCTTTATCGTTGAATTTTCTTTTGCTTAAGTTTACCACGTATTCTGAATGAGGATCTTTCTTGTATCTAAACTTTATCTTTTTCATCTTTCTTTTTTTACTATCTCTTTTAACATTTAGGTATAGTTCATGGTTCCAACTCATAATTTTTAAATATAACGGATTAGGAATAGAATTGTATACTATTAACAAAATTAGGTTATCAATGTTACCATCTGGAAGATCTTAAATAAAATAAGATACACTCAGGACAGCAGAACAAATTTTCACCTACATTATTTTCTTACCTACATTCTTGCAAAGTTAGGTGTCTTAGCCCTTACCAATTGAGAGATCTTTAATCAAAATATCCTGGAGATGAAGAGGTTTTCCTAAGCGGGTAATGCTAAGTGGGAACTTCATATGATTTTTAATTTTGGAATTCGATCTTAAAGAATACCCACTTGCCAAATGACACATTTTCCCTTGTATTTATCGTCTTCATTAAGACTGCTTTTAAGATAATTTTGAAATACGAGTAGTGCTCTTGAGTTTAAAAGACAGTCAATTCTTTGCAACACATTTATTTTATTTATTTATTTATTTTTTTATAAATCCATTTTTTGAAGAAAATTTATATTTGTAAATAAAAAAACTGGAGATAGTAGAACATCTTGCTTACACAATTCTACGTCTGACTTCATTCAATTTCAGTCATACAATCTTTCAGTCATAACTTTGAAATACGAATAGTGCTCTTGATTTTAGAAGACAATCAATGAGTAACAAATTCTTCAATTTCTTTGCAACACATTTCTTTTATAACATCTAACAACAAGTTTAATGTGCGGAAATAAAATTAACATCACAATAAGAAACATACATGCACATGAATAAGGAATCACTGATCTGTTTTTAGTGTTTTTGATGCCGGAAATCCAGAACAGCTGTTTCAGGTTTACAAACCATCATCAGCTGGATTCGCCCAGTATCTTAAAGCTCAGTGATCCCAAGAAATATATAAAATAAATAAAAGTTAACAAGATGATGGCCCTTCATATTAAAAAACAGCAAAATATAAAATCCCTAAAGCAGAATATCGAGCGACGGGGCGACAATGTCGCAGAACGAAAGTGAGGGCTGCAGAAAGATATCGTATAGAACAGGGGTCTTTTTTTTTTTTTTTTTTTTTTTGGTTGTCGATTTGAAGGTTCGGTTTTTTTTTTGTTTTTTTTCTGCACCTGAAGAAAGTTTTTTGTCTTAGCATCAATCGTCGCAGAAAGATAAAAAACATTCTGCTTTCGGGTATAAAATAAGAATAAAAAAAGGGCCGAAATTTAATCCCCGCCAGCAACAATTAGCTTATGAAGGATTAATTTGTAAAAAAAATAAAAAATAAATAAATACATTTAACAATAATCGAAAACACTAAAAACAGATCAGTGATTCCTTATTTACAGTCCGTTTCGATATCCGAGAACCACGACAACACAGACGATTTTACTCCGCAGAGGGGCGATACGCTGAGATGGATACTTTCCTAAGAAATTCTTTTAAACATTTTCGCTTTTAAGAAAAAAATAACGGAGGAGCATTTCTGCAATAGTTTATTCTTACCATAATTCTTTCCCGAAAAGCGCAAATAGAACCCAGCTACTAGTAAACTAACACTATAAAAAGTAAACATCTCATCTTCCTCGCCACTATTTGGAAGAAATCGCTAGAGACCTGACGCATGCGCAAAAGCGCTGAAGGCTCTCAGAAATGAAAACGGACTATGTGCGTATGTTTTTTATTGTGATGTTAATTTTATTTCCGCACGTTAAACTTGTTGGATATATGAGGTTTGCCTGAACAAAAATTGAGGAAAAATACAAAATAATAGTTATATCTATAATTGGTTCAGGAACATATAAGTGAAGGTTCATATGATATATTGTAATTGTTTGCAAGCAACTGAGACGATAAATGACAAGAATATGGGCAGGTTTTCTTAGATGGGCGATATTTGGACCATATACCTTAAATCTTATGTGGAGTTCATTAAAGTATTAAGAATAAAAATCTAATGTTATATTGCTGCAATTCATATATTGGTTTTCTTTCTTTTTAAACCTAAACTAAATATCTCACTGAACATGTTAGTAATCTGTAATGTTTACAAATATTCTAGTTGATAAAGAAAACAAACAAAATAATATACCCTAGAATCGTGGTGAAAACTGCATTTTTTTCTTATTTATTGATTGATTGATTAATTTTTATTTGCTTGTGCTTCAGTATGAAAATTTCTGTTTAACTTTTTCAACTCATGTCAGTATTTTCGCAGAGGTAATATTGTATCATAAATTGTATTCTATTTGTTTTGTTACGATAATTTACAATTTAAACATTTACTATGAATAGTTATTTAAATATTTTTGTAATGTTCAATGAATTCTCTTAGTACTTGCAATCCAGAATGAAAATCTTCAGATATGCTGAACATTTTTTAGATGTTGTTGCTTAATGCTAAAGTACGTCAATTAATTGTAGTGTCCTGACGATGTGGTTTGTTCATATTATCAGTCATTTTTGCTTTACATATTGTAATACAAGATTATAGGACGGTTCCTCATTCCAATCTGTGAATATAGTTTGTATTTTAAGGAATAATTTGTTTCGTTTGAATGTTCGATGAAGTCAATTGAATATATCTTATTGGCGAAGAGAAAAGAATTCACATATTTAATAAAGCTGATTTAAATCTTTATCATGTTATAGTTTAAATATTGGCTTTTTTAGAATTCCCTTCAATTTTAACTCGGTGCCAATTTCTACCCATTGCCATAAATTTCTATTATTATTATCAGTTCCTCATTCTAAAAGCGTTATGAGTTTCAAGGTTTTCAAGTAATTGAAGAATGAAATAGTTTCTAATTGCGAGCAATCTCTGTAGGAAGAAGGACACGGAAACAACTTGTCACGGACAAAGGAGAAGCTGCAAACTTCATATATAACTCATCATCTCCTGAAGAAGGGTTAAGGAACTGAGCCAAAAAATTATGAACCTCACCCAGAATGGGAAAAAATTCCTCATAGAAGAGTATATCCTATTAGTATATATTATAATTATCATGGCTCACTTCTCCTTGAGAACCAAGTTATACCTTCAAACTTACTAATTATAATTAAGTCTTATCATAGTCGATAAATCCATATTCATTCATCTCTTATTGCCTTCTCTTCCTTTAATCCATTACCTTAAATTTTGAAAAAAAAAAAAACCTTACTTTGCAGAGCTTACATCTGTTAGCAGATTTTTAGTAACTGATGGAAAACAATTGTCGAAACATTAACTTTTATTAAAAGCTCGCCATTTTTCTGATAATATTCTTTTAAGTATTATTAATTTTGCAAAATTGATGAAAGAAAGAAATTGTAAAATAGGGATCATATCCTTTATTGGTGTAGTTAATTTTTCACTGAATCTGACGAATAATTGCTGACTAATTCAAATTTGTTACTTCAATGTCTTTTTCAATGCCTGTTTCCTAAGGAGGAGTTTTAGTAGAAGATAGACGTTCTGGCTCATCTCTCCGATTTTGGTGAATCCGGAAATGGAAAGAGCTCATAATTCTTGAAGAGGGGAACCGTCTTTGAGATGCAAACGAAAATGGAGTCGGAGAACGGAAGCAGAATTGGGTCAGTGATTATTCGGATGTTGATTCATCAACCCTCGTTAAGATGAAGTTGCTTAGTACATACAAGTCTCACAAAAACATATAAACTATCACAAACTTCATATTCTTTTCTAAATTATTGATCCACTTACATTTCGTGTTTGTTTAAAACATACAATTATAAATAAAATTCCAGCAAGTTATTATTAGAAGTGAAAATAAGTGACCTTTGCTGCTATGCTGATTTCATATTTTAAAATCGATTTTTTTACACAATACTTTTTTATTTTTGAGTTTATTATAAGAAATTAGTTAAAGTTTACAACTTTATTGATTAAACTTATTTTTTAGAAGCACTGTTTTACTGTCGTAGATCTAAAACAGCTACGCATTCTACTTCTAAAGATGTGGAAATAGACTTTGCATTTCTGTTCCTCTTGATTAAAAACTGTTTATCTAGGAAAGTTCAAACTTTAATAATAAATTTAGGATAATGAAAGTAAGATGAAAAATAATTGGATCTGAGTACTTTTAGGTAAAACACGTGCAGCAAAAAGTCAATATTTACGTTGAGATTAAATTATGATATAACAATAATTACTTATAGCTAAGAATTTTTATGCACACCGGATATAAAGTAAGTAGTAAGGATCAAAAACCTTTAAAGAGGATTCTATTAAAGTTCAGTGATCACAATAACTCAAAATGACTAATCGTACAAATTGGAAACTGTAATGGTAAGTGATCATCTCCTACTTCTTTTGGCAAAAGTTGAGCTCAAGAGATCATAGGATCAGAAACTAGGTATACGGGTGTCCTAAAAAAACTGTTATAACGATAAATAAATAATTGTTATAAAGGAAAATTGAAAATCTTTAAATTACATTTTATGTTTTGAAGAATTATTTTTGGATCCTACTTTAGAACACTTCACGCTAATAGTACTTTGTTTACTTTATTCATTACTTTAAAAGTTGTATTCATCATAATTATAAGAAAAGGAAAAGAAATTTATTTATAAGACTTTTTAGGCTAAATGCAACAATTGTTGTAAAAAGTTAACAATTGTTAACAATTATTTACCGAGGATTCATAACTTACAATTTCAAGCATTATTCTCTGTTGTGAACTTATTTCGTTTGGTTAAAATACGTTCCCATCGAGTATATTACGTGCAATCAAGCGACACATATTAAATAAATTAATATATTACATAATATATATATAAATTTTAATCTCGTTTATAAAAACGGCTTAAAAGAATTTATTATATACACTAGCAATGCACGTTGTATTGCGCCGAGAGGATTAGAAACCTTTGGAAACTGACAGACTTCTTTGTATAACATCCCGACAATGAGGCGAAGAACGAGGAAGTTTGAACAGTCTGAATAAAATTAGAGAATATCAAAAATAAGGGATTACATTATTATCTTCTTTTTCTTCAAAATGTTAATTTTTAAACGAAGTAAGTTCAAATTAAAACAAAATTGCATTCTCAATATCTTTATGAAGATTTTGCAATCTAAGTAATTGTTAATATCTTAAATGCCCGATCTGCGGTGATTCTAATTATTAAACACATTAATTAACCTAATTGTTATTATTTCGAGTTTCTTTTGAAAGTTTACTGAGATTTTTAATCTATTCTAAGAGACTTCGAGATGCCGCCATTCCTTAATTAAAAATTAAAAATTAAAAATTAAAATTAAATTCCTTAATTTAAAATTAATTTCAAAGAATTTTAAAAGATCTTAAAGTATATTGAGGAAGATCCAATAACTGCTTCAAAAGCTATTAGGAAAAATACGTTGTCAACACAATAGCAAATACATTATTATCACCACATTGGTAGCATTATTTCATCTTTTTCCCTCCTTCTTTTAATTTTGAAGTTAAAGTTTCAATTAAAATCTGAATGCTTTGCCTGTATGTCAAGTATCAAGAAGATCTTTATAATTTATCATGGATACACACATCCACATATCTAGCCTTCGAAAATTAAGCTAATGAAGGAAAAATCTTTTGATGATTTCTCCTTATTTTAATAAACTTCAATGGAACTAAACTATAAAATTTAAGTTATATGCATTATTTATAAAGATATCTAAGATTTATTCATTGCGTTTTGAGCTGTATTTCATGTTATCTATAAACATTTAGAAAATTAAAAAAAAATCTAGTTCAATATTAAAAATAGTATAACCTAATCATAGCTAAGAACTCCGTAACTGAAGCATCAGATTTTCCTACAGAACAAACATTCCAAATGTTCATTGCCTTCACTTATTTCAAATGTTACACTAATAAAAATATCCTATTTTTGGAAGCCAATACATATTATCTTTTCCTTTTCTAAGATTGAAATTTGGTCAAAATAATCATAGTTAGTTCAGTAAGTCTTTTACTTTAAGGCACTAAAATTATCTACTCTCTAGCATTTCAACATTATATTTATGTCTGCAAGAGAAATAGGCTGTTTTCTTTCTTTTCTATATTCTTTATAGAAAGTACTTGAATGCTTTCGAAGATGAGATTGTTTCTGTTACGTTGTAAGGAGGGTCCATTCTTTTTCAAGACTTTCCTTTCTACTAAATCGTTATTCCCAAGCAATGGGTCATGGGTAATTAATCGCCGAATAGCAACCGAAAACCGGAAGCGGCGTCTCGTTGCAAGGAGGCACCCATTTACGATTTCTGGTGAAGGGGTGATTTAGAGGAGGCCGATCTTCTATCTAGTTCAACTCAGATATTATCTTTTTTTGTAGGATTAATGAAATTAATGTGCTCATAATATTTAAGCATCGTGAATTCATTAGTAGGCCTACTGCTAGGATAATAAAAAGTTTTATGACACAGAAGCATAGTCTAATGTCTTTGTTAATATTCATTAAGCAAAATGGTGACTTAAGAAGAAAAAAAAACCGAGCTATACACACTGCAATTAAATTCAGATCTACTTAGAAGCTGTTTGCTTCATTTATTTTATTTTTCATTTTCTATTTCCAGACAAAAGTTGCAACTGGTCTTATATTTCGCACTAAATATCTGCATTCTTATAATTTCAATCTGAGGAATACGATTGTCAAAATTTCCTGTGAAACGTCTAGGAAACTTCTAGCTTAATAAGCAAAGGAATAATGCCTTTAAAATTAAGTTAAAATTGATAAAATGAAAGCCGTTGTTTTTCTTAAATTGGGTCCAGGCATCGAGTATTGTATTATCAAGAAGCAGTCTTATCAGATAAAGAACGCCAAACCCCTATCTTAAAATTTATAATTAGTAATTTAAAATATAACCAAATGAATTATTCTCTTTTTTTTAACTATTAATGTTTATCTGACATTGGTCCAGTTAACTTATTTAACTCGTATATATCAAACAGAAAGAGGGTTTACTCTTCTATCTATAATTAAGTTACATTATTCACTTAAAGTAAAACGTGTATAAATGAAACATTGAATTCCATTTATAGTGATATGATCCTAGTAACAATAAGAAATATAATATCTTATGATTATCTGATTATAATGGATTGACAAAATGCTTAATCAAAACTGAAGTATCTAATGTATAGTAGAGATATTTTTACATTCACGAAATCCTTCAACTATCAAAAATAATGCAGAATTGATCGAAGTTTTCCTTTTTAGCCTACCTATAAATAGCTAAAAGTATTACATAAAGGTTCTAGATTAAAAGCGAGTCTCAAGATTTGGAATTAAAATAATTGGCTAAAGTATAAATGGTTTTATTCGAATTAACAATATCCCTGCTAACGCAAAACATCTAAAACTGTTTACTTAGTTTACAATTAATGAAACATTTTAATATGTTTTTACTTTGCTTCAATGCTCAATGTCTACCGAAATCTTCATCATTTGGACGTGTTATTGAGAGGTGTCATTGCGAGGTTACAAAATTTTAGAAATTTGGTTTTATTATAAAGTAATATGTTGTAATACTTAGATTTAATTCGTAATTTAAATTTATGGAATTTATTTTGCTTTCAAAAATAATATTAACATCTTGGAACTTATCTAAAGATATTCACTTGATTGACTGTCAATTCTTTGAAAAAGTTCTTCAAGTCTTCGCTACATAGGCTATGCGTCACCAGTTAGAAGGTCAAACCAGTTAACTCGAAGTTTGGCTTTTATGATTCGTAATAACATTTTAACCGAAATAATTGAACTACATATATATATTTCAAAATATTCATAAATAACTCACAGATATACAAAATAGGGAAAGAATGATTTAATAAACGGTGTTGGAAAAAACAAACAAATAATTAGGTTCGGAAATGACCAACCATACATTGAAAAATGAAAACTACGTTTTTCGCGAAAGCTATTCATTTCCCGACCCATTAATGGTTTAGTTTATTTTTTCAACACCCTTTATTAAATCATTCTTTCCCTAATTTGTATAAACGTGTTTTAATTTATGAACATTTTTAAATACGTTTTATCGCATCATACTGTTCCAACAAAAATAAAAAAAAAAACAATAACCATACACTGAATAATGAAAACTATTCATTTCCGGACCCATGTTTATTTGAACTTTTTTGTTTGTCTTACTGAGTAGAACCTACCTTTAAAGTTTGTACAGAGAATTTTGAATTACCCTGTTTAATAATTTCAGAAAATCAAGAAGTATCTTCTATTTTGGAAGTCAATAGTTAAAGGTATACGATGGTGTATGATTTTTCATGTCTCTGATCCTTGGGGTCAGCAACATATCGAGTTACTTTTTATATAGATTCATTTTCTTAAAACTTGTATTGTGCTTCGTTAACTACTATCCATAGTTAAAACTTTCATTTCCTGATTTGGAATTTTAGACCAAACATTAAAGAATGCCAATAGAAAAATTTCATTTTTTTTAATAATACAACAGCTGTTGCAAGATTAGTTTGTCAAACTGTGCTACTTTTGTTAATGTTCAGTAACATGAATTTTGTTGTGAGAGCTGACGATTTTAGAATTGAAAAATTAAAGCCTAGCAATTCTGTTTTCATGTCCTTAGTCATTTCAGTTTCAAATCTGGACGTTTTGTTTTCAGATTGGAGAGAAAACAAAACCTATTTGAAACAAATAATTCAAACTATTACGTAGAACAACTGTTTCTCCTTTCCTTAAGATTCATCTATTTCAATGTCTCCGAATTTGACATGGAGAAATTGGACGATTTAGAAATGGCAGAAACGATTTAAATATGCAATTATTTTTTATGATTAGTGAGTCATGTTTTATCTTTATTTTCATTATTTCTTTTGAATTTTTTTGTCCCTCTTGAGTCATCGAAATTGAATTATTTACACTTTGTATTCTAAATTATCTTAGTTATTTTTTTAAGAACAATAAAACTCTTCAAAACTTTATATTCAGCTTCATTTCTTCTTCTCATTTCAAGTTGAATTAATTGAAAAAGAATAGCAACTTTGAGAAACCATTCCCAAATCAGACAATGAAACATTCTGAAGTTCAGGAGTCATCTGATTTTAATTGATGAGAGTATAATTAAGATGTAAGATATTTTGAATTATATTTTGCTTATTTCTTATAACTAAAGCACTAGCTTGTCTTAACGATAATTTATACATATAAAAAGATAATTATTTCTTTTTAGAATTTGCTAGAACCTGCTGTTTTATTACGAGCAAGGACTAAAATAAAATTACAAAACACAATAAAATCATTTCAACATTGACTTTTTTTTTTCTGTGATTAGTTTTTAAGAAGACTTTTGGTCTTTCGATGATTTAAAAAGAATGAGAGAAGGTTGTTGGCTTTTCTTTTTGAGCATCTATTTGAAAATATGGAGACGTCCTTTACACAGCCTAGAAACATCGCTTGGAAATAAGTCATGGTCCATGGAACAGCACTTTGATTAAGCATTTCTTTTGTTAGGCTTTGTATTCGGTGGGACGATGGCTGCTTTTGAATTTACCATCTTTCTTTTCATCATCCCCTTGCATTCACTTTCTCATGTTGGATTTGGATTCTAATTGGACTTTAACAATAGCTTCTCAGTGCACGAACCCTTACCTGCTTTAGTTCCGTCCGAGTATCCAACACACTGAACCCCCAGTTCTCAAGAAAAATATTGATTGAATTTACTTTCGACTGAATTCACTTGAGAACTAGAAAAGTGATTTCAATCGATAGAAATCACTGAATTGGACCAGAAACAATTAAATAAGATCCCCTACGTTGAACCAACTCATCTCTGAATCTAAATCTATTGGCATTTGTAATTTTACTACTTTTAAATGGTAGGGAATGAAAGACTAGACTGTATTTCATTCATTGGTTTCCAAAAAATAAGGGTTAGATAAAAAAATAGATAGCAAAGTAAGTTTACAATAAAAATGAATGAACACGACAAAAAAAAAACTAATTCAGAAGATAATGTTGAAATTAAAAGGAACATAAGGTTTAACATGGCAAAAATAATATAAAAGAATGAAGAAATGACATTGAAATTATAAAAATATCTGAGCTTTCATCGGTGAGAGTGTGTGACGGCCGTTTCGTTCTTTTTGTGGACTCGTTAGTCAGACCCACGCCTTTTTGAAATGAAAAGGAAAATCCTTTTCCTAAATTAATTTATGTAATTAATCTTTTCTTCAGAAAAGTCCCGTTTGAAAAGTACTTCATATACAGTATCTTCTGGATTTTCCCACTCATTCTAAGACACTTGAAGTTGTAATTCACTGAAAGCTTTTAAAACTG
This sequence comes from Thereuonema tuberculata, assembly GCA_023159025.1. Classification (NCBI taxonomy): domain Eukaryota; kingdom Metazoa; phylum Arthropoda; class Chilopoda; order Scutigeromorpha; family Scutigeridae; genus Thereuonema; species Thereuonema tuberculata. The sequence goes on along the minus strand of JAFIDM010009631.1, from coordinate 95,605,346 downwards.
GTAAACAGCAAAGATATAGAGAGTTAATAAGCTTAGATTCAGACAAATAAGCTGGCTTTGAATGCCAGAGAAATAAATCCTACTGATTATGCTCACGTAGTCTAATCAGCTACATTGATACATTAATTGATATATTATAATAAGCAAATTGACTCAACTGTAGATGTCATTCGCTACTGGAGGGACTTCCGAACTAGCAGATGGAAATCTGGACTGGACTCAAAATCAAAATTATTGAAAGAACTTTTCATGTATCCCCAGTAGGGCCTTTTAAGAGAGTTGTAGCACTTGTCTTTAAAGGCGAAAATTTGTAGGTTGTGACAATGACTTATCGCTTCTTCCTTCTAAACTCCATCACTGATCAACAACGGAAGAATAAGATACAGAAGAAAATTTCCTTCTTCAGTGCGAATTGAATAAGTACTCTTTTACCACGCTATCCCTTAGTTAGGACAAGTTCGACTTTAAGGCAGTGGCTACTAATCGTTCGGCGCTCGAAGTATATTTGAAATATCTATTTTTTTTATTTTGTGAGTCAACTCATAAGCTTAAAAGCAAATTTACGACAAAATTAGAAGAAATAGGGAAAAATATAAAACCCAATCGTTCCAATTACAAAATACAATTAACAGTCCATTCAAAACAAGACTTCTCTGTTTTCGTTCATTAAAATTGTTATCCTTGAATAACATCAGCTTAGCGAATGCAAAAGGTGCCGATTCAAACCTTATTGTTATCATTTTACTTATTTATTTATTTGTTTATTTCTCTTTATCTGCGATATTTTGTTATTTAGTTTATTTGGTTTTTAATTAATTATTCTAATTATTTCTATATAATTGTTCCTTTGCAGTTGATTAACAAAACCCATTTTTTTTTAAGGAAGTTTTCGGATATTTCAAATAGAAAGCAGCTTATTAAGACACTAAATAATGATTCCTTAATTTATACGTAAAAATCAAACATTAAACAATAAGAGTCAATCCATATCAAACGGTCCAGAAAACATTACATTGGTTGCTCGACCATTTTTAAAAAAATTGATTTTTTTTACTGTTGTTACCCCTATGCATGTGTAGTTCAAAACAGGCATTATTATTTTTTTTTTATTTAACTTCGTTTAAAATTGGCGTCAATTTTTGTTTTTTGGTTTCCGGCATTTTTGGCCTTTGCGGACAGTTGCGGTAAATTTGATAACTCACCTAAGAAAAATGATAGAAAGCTGTGATAAAAAACATTATTTTCATCACATTTCAAACTGATATTCGCTTTTAAACAAAAATCAAAGTTAAGGGTTTTTTTTGTTTTTTTTTGAGCAGGAAGGAATGAAATAGAAAAGCTATAAATTTTTTAGAGAAAAGATATACATCCAAAGGTTTCGCAAAAAAATATTTCAGCTCTGTTACTGGCTTCCTAATTTAGTTATAGCTCTTGAAAAATGCTCGTTTTTCATTTTTTTCAAAGTTTAAGCCCCAGTAGCTCTGGTGGGGGACATAATAAAAATTTGATATTAATAATAAATACGCATCCAACTTTTTCAGGCTTTGAAGGAGGAGTGGGCAAAAATACCAGTTGCTTGCTATCAGAAACTGGTGTAGAGCATGCCACGGCGTGTGGATGCTGTGCTTAGGGCAAAAGGCCACAATATGCGCTCTTAGACACGCTGTAAATAAAGCGTCTGTTCCATACCACAGGTGTCCACTTTCAAGTGAGCAATCAGTGTATAAGATGCGAAAGCAGATTCTTACTTGAAATTTCTTTTCTAAAATTTTTAATGAATGAAAGTGACTTGGTTTCTTCATCTCTCCATAATTACCTCAAGTTAAAGGAAAGGTTTTAACCAAGGATAAATAAAGTGACAACTTTATTTATCCTTGGTTAAAACCTTTCCTTTTATTTTATGATAAATTGAAATTTACTTAACATTTCAAATAATTAAACAGGTTGCTCAAATAATTTCCTTTACAATTTCAGAGTGATTCAATAGAATAGAAGATTGAAATTTACGTTTACATGTTGCCCCAATTCCAGTCTACTAGTCTTAACTGTAGCCAGTAACATGTAACTACTGGCCACACTTAAAAATAATCACTCAAGTGACACTGAGTAATAATATAGGGTGTACTAGTTTGACCCGGTCAACCCGGTAACTTCTTCCCGAGAGCCATTTTCGAGAGCAGCTTATGTTTTCACAAGAATAACTGTATCCTAACACAAGACAGATACTGGAATGCTTCACCTATGTGCAACATTGGGCATGTATCTGATGTCAGTAAGAGTACCTCGAGACACTGTATTAGTGACCGTGTGATAATTCAAAATGTCAGGCAGGGAAAGTGTGCGTTCCGCTTGACGATAAAGGAACGTGTCTCTGTCATTAAGTTTATTTATGAATCGAAGTACAATATCTCTGCAGCAAGAATTTTCTTTGATGAGGAATATAGTTTTTCTCCGAAACGTGAAACAATGACTGCAATCAAGAAAAATTTTGAAGATACGGTTCTGGTGCAACAAAACCTGTTGCGAAGGGCTCACACACCACAATCACTAAGAAAGAGAACCAACACATCATCACCGAATCACTGTTGAAAAGTCCGAAAATCCATCTCGGTGGATCCGTAAATCGGCACAACACCTTCTACTGGTCGGATTTCAATCCCCTTGCGACGGTGTAGCAACAGGTTAATTCGCCAGGAATTACATCTTGGGTTGGAATTTCTTCCAAAGGCATCGTGGGACCGTTCTTCTTCGATGACACAGTGAATGGTAACGCTACTTGGAATTAATGAGGACACAAGTACTATCGCACCTCCCAGAATGGGTACAGGAACATATAACGAGGCGGTGCCCCATCCTGTTATGCTGTGGCAACAGGATGGGGCACCGCCTCATTATAATTATGTTCGTGCATTTCTCAATCAGATGTTTCCCGGACGCTGGATTGGCAGGTATGGTCCAATCGAAAAGTCACCTCGATCACCAGATCTGACACCCATGGACTTTTTCCTGTGAGGATAAGTGCATGAACAGTTCTACACAACCAAGCCCCAACACCTTTTGGGCGTGCAGGAACGCATCGAGTTCGAAGTTCATTCCGTTTCGAGGGAGTTGTGCGAGAAGTTAAGCCTCAGTGTCGCCACACGACTGCAGGACTGCGTAAATGCTGACGGTCTTTGAGCATATTCATGATTAGCAAGTGCATTGATAGGCAAGTGCATTTACTACTACGAAGAATTAACCGGATCCAACTGATGCATCCTGTATATTAAAAGAAAGTATTTTTATATTTCATATTCATTGAAAATTATTAAAAACAAATAGCCATTGTGCTTTTTTTAATTTACAGTAATTTTTAATTCAATAATGACAGCGATTTAAATATGATACTTTATTGACTTCATGAAAATCTTATTATTCAACTTAAATATTTTTCAACTATTATTAGATCTGCTTACTTGCGCGTTTGAGCTTAAATTCTTAAAATTCTTTATATTTGATACGTAATAAATACGTTAGCTGAAACGTAAGGATCAGCTAACCCCTCATAGAGAAAAATTCACAGTAATATCAACATTTTAATTTTTACTTTTACTGCCAATCAATGAATTTTCTAATTATATTATATATAGGGTGTCCCAAAAAATGTACTCACTCTTTAAATGATTACAAATTCGATGTTTATTAAGATAAATTTAAGTTTTATAATTAAAGCAGAGAAACGTAGAATTTTTTTTTTTTTTTTGAATCATCTTAAGTGTTGGAACTTGATGGTCATTCTGGTCGAGGCACTGCTGTTAATGCGAACTAAATATCAGGACTCATTTCAATTGGCCTTTTGGGCGCATTCTGTTTTAATAATTTACAGCGTTTCGTTCATTACTTGTTTGTCGTTTGGAGCCAAAAAACTTTATCTTTGACCTGTCCCATAAAAAAAAAAAAATCCCAGTGGTGTGAGGGCGGAACATGTTTTGGGGACACCCTGGACCAGAACGATCTTCAGTTCCAACACTTGCGATAATTCAAAACAATTCTACTGTTTCCTGCTTTAATTTGAATTATAAAACATACATTTATTTTAATAAACATCGAATTTATAATCATTTAAAGAGTGAGTACATTATTTGGGACACCCTACATATAATTAGTAAAAAAAAATCAATTAAACTCAAAAGTAATCAATATTATTTCGAGCTTTTGTATACTCCAAATTTCAAATGCCGATTCGCAACATGTGAAAAATGTTTTATATTCATTGTTTCAGATCAAAAACTTCTTCTGCTTCAGCCTCTCACAGCAACTTAAAGTTTAATTTCTTTATTGATAAAAAAAATATGGAATGAAATGTGGAATAATTTTAGGAAGTCATAAATATTACTGCTTCAGATTAGTTCAGTACTCTTCAACTAGGATTACTCCAAATCCTGCAGCTCAAAATAGCGATGAGAAAATTAATGCTTTTCTTAAGTAAATTACAATAATACAACATTTGTATGTGACATGAAATCCTAGCTACTAATTTCTAAAAAAAAGAAAATTGCAAATATTTATTGTTGAGTAATTATTTTTCTAATTATATATACTTTACATTTTTATAATTTTTGCTGTATATATATATTTCATTTATTTTTTTATAATTTATAATGCAAGGCATTGCAACTTATAGTAACAAATAGTTTATAGGTTTGTTTGTTGTTGTTTTTTGTTTTGTATTTTTTTGCAAAAGGACTGTGAAGGAAAAAAAATCTCAATGTTAGTTAAGAAATTCATTCAACTGTAAGAATCTCCCCTTAAAAAAGTCATTTGAAAAATAAAATGACCTTTTTTCTCCCAGTTCATGTGACGTTTCTGATCTTCTGTTATCACTCTGTCAATGAGTTTTTATGTGAAGGTAAATATGATAGGTGTTATCAGACATGACACAGACGCCTAAGTCTTCACACTGGAGCGTAATGCGCTTACTGTTTCAGTAATTCAAAGGGTTTGCGTTGTAGTCTAAGAAGATTGCACGGAGTTCCATCCCTTTCTTCAGACATTTCAATCTATTTTAGTTTTAAACCTCTTGAGTGGAGATTGCCAGAAGATTTTTTTTTTATTGTATATTCATATATATTGGTCTTAAATACTAATATTGAAAGAATAATTGGTTTTTCATCTCAAGAAAAAAAAAAAGAGCAAAGAAAATTCAATAAAAAAGTAAGTTGTAGACAATAATCTACTAAAAAAAAAAATCATTGGAATAAATAACCCTGCGACTGAAATTTGGCCAGATATTTTTTGAAAACAAAGAATTTCAATAAATTGATGAAATAGCATTTTTTTTCATAGAGAATTCAAATGCATAGAGAATTCCGTTTGTTCACAAAACAGAAAACAAAAAAAATTCTAAAATAGAGTTTTTTCTTCATTGATATGAAATGAAATTTATAGTCTTCGATACATTTGCTTCTTAAGATTCAAATTTTGTAAACACTTTGTTTATAGAGTCGATAAAGAAGAAGCATTCGGAGGATATAAAAAGTTGAAACCTTGGGAAGAACTCACTAGAGTTCTAAATACTCTAGTTGATAAAAAAATACTTTTGTCTTCATAACAATTCAATTGACTTCTCTTCATACGCATAAGGAGGTCACTTTCAGAAATATCCAAAAATTACGAAATGAAATAGTTAAAAATCCGATGTTAAATTTTTACTACTTGGGATTTTTAAAGTGTGTTACTGTATCAACTGACTGTCTGGATGTCAACAATGCTAAATAAGAATACTTTGTCCAGCTTTTTTTTATCCAAACACTAATAATTTATGTTTGTTTGATAGACTGTCCCATTTTTAACTCTCCAATAAAAAAGTTTCATTGGAATTAAATGAGTTGAAGGACAGCAGCAGAGGAACAGCAGTTTTCATTATCATAGCAAATCATAAAAAGTCAAATAAAACATTTGGCGCCTGACCCCCCCCGCCCTCCAAAAAAAAAAAAATCGCCTTTTTTCCTAATCTTTTAATGATTCTTTCGATTTTCTACCTATTTTCAATTCGATGTAGAATTTCCAGACTAGATTCTCGAGATTAAGGTTTAAAGTAAAAGGTTAAAGTGTTTTTTTTTTATCTAAATATTGGTTCTTTCACTATTCAGACAGAACGATTTTCTTTAAATGAGGACTAGGATATTTCACGGTGTAATTTCCTTGGAATTCCCTTTCCATAGTGTAAGAATCCTCAGGGCAAAAGATGTTTGGTCATTTTAATGACATCATATATTATTTACCATTAACCTAATATGACCTCCAACTCGGAAGAGAATGAAGCTAATCCTTAATTAAACTCATTTGCTCTTAGTTCCATTGAAAGTATTCCTATGTTATGGTTATATAAAGAAATTCTTTTAGGAGTGAACGAGATTTATTAACCGGAAGCTTTTTTTTCGGTGAAAATTATTAAAAACTAAAATTTTAAAACATACTTTGTTTTAATTACGTTTTAAGTTTAAATTTTCTATCAGTACCATGTTTTGATTGTTGATTTCTAATTAGCTGCTTCTATTTGCCAGACCCTACTTCTATTGATTTTATATAGCCTCTCGTGTCTTACTTGATTGTCGTATGTCATCTTGTGACACCCTCCATTGACAAACACCAGCTGAATTCCACATCAATCCCCTCTGAATCCGAAAGGGAACGATAAAAAAAAACCCACCCTCAACTCAGTTTCTCACTGGTCATGGAAATTTTCATGGCTATCTGCTTCGTTTTCGCCTTGCCTCTTGTGGATCATGTTCGTGTGGTTTTAAAGAGCATAATCCAGAACATTTGCTGCTGCACTGTCCTGTTTTCTCCCAGCAGAGATTGTCATTGCAAAACAAACTAAGATCTCAATCTATAAATTGGCCTCCAATTCTATCAAAACTGGTGAAAAGCAAAAAAGTATTTATAGAACTTAAAAATTTTATTTCAGAATGTGTGGTTTAGTTTTTCTTGTCTTTTGTATATAATTGTATATAATTGTATATATTTGTTAAGTTAACGTACTGTGCCATTGTCTTTGTTCTTTGGTATTGCTCTTGTTGTAGTCAAATATGATTTCCTTCTCTTTTTACCCTTTTCTCTTTGTTGTAGTAGTTAACGATTATTTTTCTTTTGTTAAGTTTTACATTATATGTTCACTTCAACTTACTTCTGTAAGCCTTGTGGAATACTTGTGGAACACAAGGTATACCTTTCGATATGTAAATAAAAAAAAAAAAAAAAAAAAAAAAAAAAAAAAAAAAAAAAAAAAAAACTAACAGAAATCTTCGTCACACTTCGTCGCTTCCTTTAGATAAGAAAGAATTCGCTGTTCAACTAAAATAAAATAAACAACTTTTAAATTAGATAAGAGTTAATTTAGAATTTCTTAAGTTACAAATGATCAGGTTTTATTGGATCTAAAAATATTTAGGATATGAATCTTAAAATACTAAGAATAAGATATAAAAATAAATTTCATTCAAGATTTTTTCCAGTAATTAAAACTAAAAGAAATATTTCTCAAAAAAGAAAATATTTTCGTCTATTTTTTTATTAATTTCTAGAATTTTTAACAATAATGAATAGCAATTTTTCCTCAACCTTCTCCCCAAAGTTTTATAGATTTTACTGAAAAATTTCAAGTAAAGCGTAAATTTGTTGTAAATTTACTTTTGTGTTAGGTTTTTAATGAATTTTTTAGCTTTCGCCTTTTCTTTAATATTGTTAGATTTGTAATGACGATTTGAGTTCGATTAATGTGAAGCCTTTAAAATCAGCAAAACTTAGTCACATTGACAGCTAATTAAAAAAAAAAATAGTAAATAATTATTTTTCTCCTTATAATCTTTAAAAAGGACGGAGAGCAATTGCAAATAATTTTCACCTTAAATTTTTTTAGAAGACCATTTTATTTTGTAACAAATGATGACTAATTCCCGCTTTTTTAACGCTTCTTACAAATTTATGATTCTTATATTATCTTAAATTTCAGTTAAATATATGAAAACAATATACAAATCTCTTCCTATTGAAATTTTTTATTCTAAAAATTGTTTAATGCACAAAATATCTATACAGCAGTGTTTCCCAACGTGGGACCCACGCCCCACAGGGGGGGGGGGGGGGAATTTATATGTTAGGGGGGGGGGGCAATTCCAAAATGGACTCGTTCAGGGTTTAAGTTTCTTGTTTATAACATAGAGGAATTGATGATGTAAAATACGACATTATATATCTATTTTCTTACATATAATTTATATATTGGCAATATTATTATTATTATTATTATTGTTATTATTATACCGTAAAAGTTTCAAACCATGGGTTTCCCCAGCAAAGACAATATGGCGGGTCAAGGACCAAAGCACATATTGCCAAGTGTAAAAAAAAAAAAAAAGTCATTATTATTATTAAAAATTATGTATATGTTACGTAGGGCGCATAAGAATTTTAGAAAGGTTTAGGTGGGGCATAGCACAAAAAAGGTTGGGAAACACTGTTACACAATGTTATTTCAATCGTTCATTGCTATTCACTGATTTAACTTTACTTATAAATTTCCAAGCTTCTGTACACCTTCAGCCTCACAAATTGAGTTAATAAGAAATTAACAATATTGAATTAACTAATGCTTCAGAACTAGATCCAAAAGCTATTTCTTACAACTATGTCACTAAACTTTGACAAAAGCCATCAACTGATATTTAATCTTTTGATTCTATTCTACAAAATCATTCTCGTAATCACATCTTTTTATAAGACTTGCTAATCCGATTCATTTTTAAAAAAGATTATTCAATTATATGACTAATAAAGAAAAAAAAACATTTCAATTACAAGAAAAGAAAAAGAAAGTTTAGTCTTTAAAGCTCTTAAGTTATTGAGCACATTCTTAAGTTCTGTCTAATGACATCCTGTCATTCTTAAGTTATTAGAACAAAAATCAGCCAGACGATTGGAATTAAAAAAGTAAGATATGATATTTAACTATAATCATAACTAAAGAAATAAAAATACTTAAAAAATTAAAAAATTCTAAGGAAAATAAAATGAAAATTATTGTAAATGTAAACTTCAAGTAATTTATCTAAACAAGTTCGTCGTTAGGCATTTAAAAAAAATATTTAATGAATTCATATATATTCACTTACGTACATATGTATTTCATTAAGAAAATCTTTTGGCTGATATCACAAATGTAAATGAAGAAATTACTTTAATTTTAATCAGTCAATTGATAATCACTGGAGTTAAGATCACAGAGGAAATACGCCAACAATCCCCACAGACCAAGAACAGGATTTCTTTTTAACGAAATCTGCCTGTAGTCGTATATTCAACTATTCTTTCCCAGAGGTAATTATAAATCCTAAGAAGATGCTCTTTATCTCATTTTAAAGAACCAATAGTTAATTTGAAAAGTTTGAATTTAACTGTAATCGATTGTTTGGCTTCACTTGACGTGAAATGGTTGACGTGAAATGTTTTTCAGATGGAGAAAGATTGAAACACTAAGAAAGAGTCGATTGGTGGAAGGGAAGAAGAATGGTTCTTCTCTGAATCTTTGAAAGGATGAAGTGCATAATGTGAACTTTTGTGAAGTAGCAAATATTTCACCAGTGTCACTAGAAAAATAATGAAGCCATTTCTAATGTCCGAAGTGAAGGCAAAGAATTACTATTACTTTTCGATGGAGCCAATCACAAGCCTTGGAGGGAATTTTAAAGATGACAACAGAAATAGCAGAATATGAAAAGAAGAAATTCAGTGTAAATTGACTTATTACCAAATTTAAAGCTTACCGAAATATCTCATTATTTGGGTCAGGGTGAATTGGACTTCAACTCCATTTATTACTGAATGCTTGGCATTAAACAAAATACCAGTAATAGAAAAACACTTTGCAATTGTAATTTGGGATTTATGTAAACTAAACATTATTGGATATCAGAGTTAAACCAGTACGTAATTAGGCATTTAAAAAAATTAAATAAATAATATTTTAATAAACTTTTTTTGATAGTTCAATGTTGTTAAATATTATTTTTTTTTACCTGTGATGAATTTTCTATAAAATCGCAAAAAAATACAAAGTTTATTTTTTTCCCCTCCTCATCCGCACTTGTTGGGTTGAGACTTCTATGGGGACCTTGTCCATGAAACATGTTGGCGTATTCATATATTGGAGCCAGCTTCCCTTTCCTCTGCTGCATGTTTTTAGACAGAAAAACTAAAACACTGAAGAAGAAGAATCATCCAAACCCAGCGACGGAATCGAACCCAGGTTCCGACACATCTGTCTCTTAAAAGGCCGTCGCTTAGACCATTAGGCTATGCCCGAACGACAAGTTTAATTTGTAGAACTTAAAATTTACTTTCTAACATCACACCAAATTTAAATGTAAAAACTACATTTAATATGAAAAAGCAAATTTTCGAAAAGATTACACGTCTTTTCTTTTTCAAGCCTAAAATAACAATAAGTTGAAGAACAATACTCCAAATTACATTAAACTCCTCGAGAAAATATTAACAATATTTGAAACCAATACCATTTACTTACAATCTTTGTTTTCTTTAACATAATATATGATACGGCTTAACAATTTAGTTCTTTGATTGTAATCTTATTATTACATTTTGTGCACATTTTATCTACAAAACTTTTAGCTAATCTTATGAAATATTTCTCTATTTCAATACCATCATTCCTATTCCTATTTTTTCTTTTTGTGTTCCGGATACACATACTTTCTATTATCTTCTTTAGCTTGGTGTCTCTTTCAATATATAAACTTTGTATCTCGTTGTTAATACAATGATTTCTGTTCACACAATGTTCTGCCACTTCTGATTTTTCAATGTACTTGTTCCTAATGCTGCAACCATGTTCCGTCATTCGCTCCTTCACTGTCCTTTTACTCTCACCCAAGTGGAATAAATCGCAATTCTTGCATTCTATTTTGTAAATTATTCCCATTTCATGTTTTTTAACACTACTATTCAATTTGCAACATAAAATGTTTTTCAGTTTGTTGTTATATTCAAATCCAACATTGAAACCAAAACTTTTGCAAATTTCTTTTAAAGTTAGACTATTTTTGTTTAAATATGGTATGAAATATCTTCTGTTGTTATTTGTTGTTAACTCTTTAATTTTCAATGTGTGGTATTTCTTTATAGTTTTATTTACGAATTTCTCCTGATAACCGTTTTTACTAAGGATTCTTTTCATATTTATAATTTCTCTATTGAATTCATCTTCACTACTCGTGTTGACGTCAATCCTTTGCATATAGTTTTCAATTATGTTTCTTTTTATGTTTATACCATGTCCTGATTCATTATTTGGTGTGTGTTCATTTTTGTATTTTTTTGTATAATGTTTCATAATTATCTTATTCTCATTTCTAGTTAAACATATATCCAAAAAATTTAGACTATTGTCCACTTCCTTTTTACCTTAAATTTGATTTCATCAGTAATCTTGTTAATTTCTGAGAAAAACTTGTCAAATTGTCTATCGGTCCCGTACCAGATTATTAAGATATCGTCCGCGTATCTGTAATATTCAAGTTTATATTTCGTCTTTTCCAGTAATTTGCACTCCCAAAAATTCAAAAATATATCACACAAGGTTCCTGATAATGGAGATCCCATTGGGAATCCTTTTACCTGTTGATATATTTTATCTCTATGTTTGAAATATGCGTTCTTTGTGATTAATTCAATTTAATGTAATTTGGAGTATTGTTCTTCAACTTATTGTTATTTTAGGCTTGAAAAAGAAAAGACGTGAAATCATTTCGAAAATTTGCTTTTTCATATTAAATGTAGTTTTTACATTTAAATTTGGTGTGATGTTAGAAATATTTAATAGTAGAGGCTTTAGGAGAAAAGATCTACTAAAAAAATATGGGAACTTTACATATTAAAATTTACTTATTTAATAAATTGATTATTTTTACTCGTGTTTAGTTTGCTTAAAATTACTGTAAATGATACAACTGTTCATTTAATCATTTATTCATTTTATAGTGAATATTTCAAAAGGTATTTTCATTCAATTTGCAAAATTGTTATTAGGTATTAAAGGAAGAATTTAACACAATTTCCCTACCTTCAGACGGACATTAAAAGAAACATCCAAATCTTAAGGTGGATCGTTTTCGCTTCATTTTAGTTGATTCTGATGAGACGTACCTTGTTAGATAATCTTATAGCAGTGTTAGGGTAATCGAGAGAAAATTAATATAAATAAAAAAGATGTTTTCTAATTAAAATCAATCGATCAATAAAATTCCCTCTGTCCATTTTTGAATTCAAACTATTCTTTTTCTTTTTTAAATTACAAAATATAATAAGTGAGCACTAAGTTCAAAGCTAAAGACCTGATTATTTTAAAAATATTTTTAGGTCGCTTAAAATTATCAAAATTTCTAAAATACGATTTGCACTTTCAATAAAAAAGAGAAGCAAATATCCTTTGATTGTTTTCAGATTGGTTTCTTTGAGAGAAAGAGTGAGGATATCTTGAGTTCAAATCCTGAGTTAAATGTGACGATTAAGTTTGACAATTCTTGACGCCAAGATGAATGACGGTCGTATCACATTGAAAGAAAGTGAGGCTGGTGGGTTCTTTTTTTTTCCATTTCCTTTCCACAACTTCTTTTCTTTCCCAGAACGAAATAAGACACGGTTCCACAAAAGAAGAAGAATGAAATAGTAAGGACAGGAATTCCTGTCACTCGGAGCTGTTGACAACTGAAACCCATAGATGTTTCCTTTTTTTTTAATTTACCGCCGTCTTGACACATCGGAGTCTTCGTGACAGTTGAAATAATAACTTACACTTTCTCAAATAACATCCACAGTAATTTGAATTTTCCGGAGATGAAACATTGCCATTAAAAATAAAATTCAATAAAAACTTAAAAAAAAATGATTCTTTAAAAAAAAAGAAAATGTACATATTTAATTGTTTTCCAATCCTAAATTGCTTTTCGTTGAAAAGTTAATGCAGTAAACCTTTTCTAATGGGCTATATTTTGTGATTACAATTAAGATTTCTTAATTAATTCATTGTTTATTACACTTACCACTCGTAAATATAAATGATTTAGCAAATATGAAAAAAAAATCAATTAGCAATATATAGCTGTTTTTTTTGTTTTTTTCTTGCTACAGAATTTAAAGATTTTTAAATAGACATTTTAAAAATCTTTTACAATTTTAGATTCATGAAGATTCAAAGTAAAAATATAATAACAAATCTTCATTTATCCCTAACATTCCTTCATTGACATTTTAGAGCTACAGTATAATGGCCTAATTTCATCTTTTTTTTTTCTTTAATTATCCTAATCTGTATATTTAAAAGAAAACATAGGGATTTTTTTTTTTCTGCCTGGTACTCCTCCGAAACGATAAGACACAGAAATACAATTAAGGTGTCAAAGGTTAGGTTAATTTGACACCTTATAACTTTCCTTACGTGAGGATGGTGTCACGTAGGTCAACCGGAAGTCACGTGACGTAAGGTCAACTTCTAAACCGTTCATTTTACATGATCAAAATGTAAAGACAAGTTGTTCTTCTCATTGAGATGAACTTTTACAGGTAGTCCGGTTGTCATGAAAGGTCACGTGACAGAAAATGACCTCAGAATCCACGTCACGTGATCACTAAGAATTTTTCTTGATAGGTCTGCTAGTTACGACTAAACTAAAACCTTATTTATTGGATTCCCTGCGTCAGGAAACCGAGTGGTCAGGTTGGCTTGGTACGTTGGGGTGCAGTTATCGTGATTTGAATGTCATATGAACCTTAGCATGAATAGCTTTTCTTCTTTTCCGTCCGAAATGGTTAAATTATGGTCAAAGGGTTTGAGATAACATCATTTCCTACTATTTTTGTTGATCAGTTTTCGGCTGTAAAAAATTTACTGTGTAATGAAGACTACAATTTCAATAGACCTCATTCAGCGAGAGTGGGTGTGGATTAGTTTGGCGGTTCCAAATCTATCAAATAAGTCACAGGGTAGCAATTCAAGTGAGAGGTATCCACAGCTCTTTCAAATTTAAAAGTAAATCAACGAGGTCCCCAAACTCTGTTTTAAAAAAATACAGAAATTACAGCTATTAAAGCTTACTTTCTAAATAAACAATATATATTTTTATCGCTATACTAGGATACAAATAGGATTTTACTGAGAAGGGATAAAGCGTAAAAAAAATGAATCTCAATAATTTACAAAAACAGAGATAGGACTTTCTTTCAATTTCCAAACTTCGAGAGGGGGGGGGGTAGGAAGATATTTCCGTCGCCCTCCTCTACACCCCAAATTGTACATGTCTTTAATTGGGAATTTTGTATTGCGATTCTGACTTTTAAACATGGATTAGATTTCTCCGAGCTGGCTTCTTTCTTCTGGTGTAGCTTCTGCCAGTTTAGCGAAATTACATCTAACAGATTTTCTGGGCATTTTTAAATTTAAAGAAACAATCGATCGCCAAAGGATACTAGGAATAAGTCATTTTAAACAGCATACATCATATAAATCATGTACATTTTTATTTGTATGTACAGTATATATTTTTTGAAATTATAGAAACAGTTTAAATGTTTTTGAAAGAGTTAAGAGAAATTAAAGGTTGTTCACTGAAGGGTTGTCTTTGATAAACAAAGCCTGCAAATTTGATCGTTTCTTTTGTTTTTCTTTTATTGTTTTTTTTTGTTTTTTTTTTAAATTTCGTCAATCAAATTCAACCACAGTTTAAAATTTATAATTATCTTCCCTACCAGATAATAGGTAATTATTTTGTCTGTCACAGCACATCAGTAGCTTAAATGAGTAAATATAAGTTAATAAAATTGCTAAAATTACTTTGAGTCTATGCAATATTAGTAGGGAACTTTACCTTTATTTCTTTAACACTGGTTCATATTTAAAATAAAATAAAAATATAAAACAATGTGAATATTTCTGGTCTCTAAATAATAAGAAAATTCAAATAAAAGAAAAGCTAATGAGGAATCTGGTTATTTAAAGAATCAACATATTAGTTAATTTTTGCTTATATAAATTTATAAGTCTTACATCTGTTCATTTCTTAATTTTCATTTTATCTGATCAGAAGATTTTAATAAAAATAAGCAAAAAGTGAATATTTAATATAATAAGAAGATAATTATTTATTTTTAATGATGTTATTATTATTTTTAATGATGTTACTATATTCCTTCCAAAATCGCTTACTGTTGTTAAATTTTGTGGAGAAAGAACAGATATTTGATAAAACAGTTCAGATCTGAAAATTATTTATATTTCTATGAAGAGTATTTTTATTATATTCTGAAGAACATCACTGAAGTGAATTTCAAGATTGAAATTATTTATTTTTATCTTTTGGGTAAAATCTGTAATTTTTATTAAAAATTTAATGATTTTATTTCAAAAGATAATTGATTTTCGTGAACTGAAAAAAGAAGAAATGGAATTTAATTAAAAACGAAAATAATCATTATCGTTTGCTATCAGCAAATGTCAGGGAGAAACGATTTCTTAAGCGAAGATTTTATTTCCCTTTATTCATTCATTAAATCCATCAATATATTTGTAGACATCTGTGGTTCCCTTCCACCATCATTGAAATTCCCCGGTTAATGCTATTATCGTTCCAATCCCAAACGACTCCGAGAAAAACTTTTCATTCAATTTCAGTGGGCTTTTCATTATTTGTTTACATAGCGCCTCCTGTCGTCGAATATGGAAAATGCTGTAATGCTCTTCTCCTTATGGATTTTTATTCGTGCCATGGTGCTATTTTGAAAACACGTTTCATACTTTACTCCAAACTCCCGGATTAAATGGGGTTTTCAGAAACCATAAAAGCGTTAAAGTGACAAGTTGACAACTTCTGACAGCCATAATGTCACCAGGAAAGAGAACGACAATGATTTAATCTGGGCTTTGGCTTTTCCTTATGAAATACAGTGCCTCATTTTTGTATTTATTTTTAAAATATGCTTCAAAACGTAACTTTTTCTGAATGTTTTAGAATTTATAAGGAATGACTGTAAGGATGAAATTATTTTTCATATTTATTTAGATGTACTTATACTTCTAAATATATTTTTCTTATAAAAATTGAGCAGAAAATATGCATTCCATAACTAAATTAGAAAATACCATCTATATATAACTGAATAAAATGGCTTAAAAGATTAAATTGTTTCCTTAGTTGTCGTAACAAATATAATTGTAAAAAAGAGAAGCTCTCAAATTTGAAAATGATTTCTACATATTCTGTTATTTCGAACATTTCAGGCCACACAGAATCATTCTGAGAATTTTTATTATCAACATTATTATGATTCCTAATAATGATGATAATTATCATTAGGAATAGTAAGATGATAATGAAACGATTTCATTGTATTATTTTGTTCAAACATCTACTGTTATTAAGAAAATAAACAATGAATACTTGAATTTTACGAACTAACGAAGACAACCCAAATCAAAAACTGTTATTCATGTATCTTGAAGCAAATTGTCATTTGAACTACATCATCTTAGGTGGTGGCTTATAACTGGGCTGCTACAATCGGAGTTTGATTCTCAGGATTCGCTTAGGTGATTGGCTATCTTTCTTTCTTCTGTGTTTTTGTATCTCTGGCCTTTCTTTCTCTGGGTATCTATGGCCATAAATTTCTGTCTTGGGTTTGTATAATATGCCCAATTTGGTTCTCTGCACTAGTGGGATATTCTTACGCTGTTCAGATAGATAGATATCTATCTGAATGTCTATGTGTGTATGTCCGCAACAATTGAATTGTGCAAAAATTGCAGTTCGCAAGCTCGTTGCCAGGCAACAGGAGCATTATTGCTTGGTCAACTCAATTACGCAAATTTCCGACTGTTACAAATGGATTTCAATATTGTATTGCACGTATTCTTTAAAGAATTTAAACTTAATTTACTTTTCATTTTAGTTTTAAGTTTTAGTTTTTACTTGACTTAATTTTTTTTTTGTTTTAATAAATAAAAGGTTGTTTCCCTTTACATTAGTGAGGCTTCCGGAGCGTAGCCGAAAGTGTCTTCTTAAAAAAATTTCGTAATTTCTTAGTGTTTATGATTAAGTTCAAAATTTATGAGTTTTGAACGAAACCATAAATTTTAAGAAACATTTTAAATATTTAAAAATAGTAAATCACAGTGAAGTGATTTTTTGGGAAAAATTTCAAGAACTCTGAAGAAGATTAACAATGAAATGCATGTGAAGATTGGCAATGCAAGAAAGAAATCAACCTGATTTTTGATAGAGATAAAGTTTGCTTTCTGAGATTTTTTTTTCCTAAGGTCTTTGAAATTGCGGCTTCGTTTCGCAGTAATGGGGGATCCGGAGATCTATTCATCCGCAGGAAAAGAGAGAGAGGGGAAGCTGGAAGAAAACAAAAAGGATGATAGATCGCCTTCAAGTCTTCCGTAAAATTTATGAAGGAAACGATTTTTGTGAGTCGGCGTTTTCCCTCCAACACATCAGACACCCACCGGTTTTTCGTGTTGAATGAAGACGAAGAATCCCTTCTAATCCAAAAACTATTACAATATTCAACAGCATAATTGCTTAATTAGTTACTACATTTAAATCAGGTACCACATATTCATCGGTAAAACTTCTTTGCTGTTATTTTTAGCAATTTCTATACAAAATAGGTATTAATTTTTGGATTTTCTCTGAACTTAAGTGTTATGTACGAAGATCAAAGACACAAAGGCCTAAAGTAATTCAGTTTTTTTTTTTATTTTTGAAAAAATTTTAATCAGCTTTATTAATACAAACAAAAGCGTTAGTCAAACAATTCCTGCATCTCCTTTGCAAGAAAATTGCCACAAAAATTATAACTTTACATGAAACAGCATCTCGTCGTAACTGACAAAAATGACCCATCCAAAATTTTTACCCATTTTAACAAATTTTGATAAATCATTTATCTAGTCTGGCAAAAATCTAATACGAGAATCTCGACTAAAGTTAATAGACGTCACAGTAAATAAAAGAGAAACTTGGCAAATGTAAAATCAATTGCGATTCCCTTCATTAACAATAATCTTTCTCTAATTTATTCATATAAGAAACTAGAAATTAAGACAAAAAGACATATTGCCTTATTTATGACACATAAAAAAATCGTCTGTATATATATGAAATATGTTATAATCTATTCTTTGACCTCCCAAATACACAAAGCACAAATTAAACCACTGATATATTTTAGAATTAATGAAACTCACAGACATAACTTTTAAAAAACAAAATTGTATTAAAATAAATAAAATCACGACCAATATATACATACCAGAAATGACCAATATTTCGTCTTTCCAATCGAAAGACTTTCGAGGTCTAGATATAATGAAACTAAAACATAGTAAAATAAATACTAAGAGAGGAGAAAGAAAAGAATCTTTTTCTCTCTCGAACATTCTGAATTATAACAAACATTATTCAGTTATATATTGATGGTATTTTCTAATTTAGTTATGGAATGCATATTTTCTGCTCAATTTTTGTAAGAAAAATGTATTTAGAAGTATATCTAAATAAATATGAAAAATAATTTCATATTTGTTATTCTTTTTCCTCTTTTCATTCTTTTCTTTCTCCTCTCTTAGTTATTTATTTTTATATGTTTTAGTTTCATTACATTGAGACCTAGAAAAAGTCTTTCGATTGGAAAGACGAAATATTGGTCATTTCTGATGCATATATATATTTGTTTTGGACTGAAGTAAAGTATTTAAATAAAATCACGACCAGTTTCAGATACGTTTGTCAGTTGAATATATTTACATTTCGATGTTTTAATAGTTAAATTTGTTATAAAAAGTTATGACTTTTCACTTGGAAAAGCCCAAAAGATGCAGGCGAAATTAATCGTGATTTTATTTATTGATATTTTAAAAGTTATGTGTGCGAGTTTCATTTATTCTAAAGTAATTAATCCACAGTTTAAAATTTCAACTTGTGTTGATATATGGTATACCATACTTCACTAATACAATAACTAATTCGCTATCCATTAACAACACTAATATGGTAAAATATGTTGTTATTGGATAGCGTGTTTTTTCACTGGTTTTCGGAGGGAATAATTTAATAAAAGATAAATGACATAAAAGACCTCTTACTATGTGAAAAACAATAACTACACAATGACAAGAATTATGTTTGATGTCTACAAATATTCCTAGTAACACATAACATTCCAATACTGAATAATCTTAACTCCATTTTAATTTTTATACAGACAAGTTTTCGATGTAATCAGAAAGTTTCTGAAGTTTCTGAAGCTTCTGAAGTTCGAGAAAATGTTAGAAATTTTTTATATTGAATGGTTCTTCAAAGTTTTTGCGTAGAAAAGTAATTGAGGATTATAATAAGTTCAAGATAAAAAAGTTGGATGAAATTAATTATAAGAATTATGCTGTGTTGTCGGAAAATTCTGTATACCCGAAGAAACTTGATTTTATATTGAATAAGTTTGAACATAACGCATTTTATAAACATAATTTAGATGATATTGTTGAATACGGCGTTTGAGCCTAATCCTAAGGATATGGTTTATAAAATAAATTGCGCAAACTGTAAAGAGAGATCAGATGCTATTTTGGAGAATCATATTTGTGCAAATTTGATGATGTTTATATAACCTGCCAGGTTATATAACTAACCAAGCCAATTGTTTGAAGTTTATTCTTTATTCCAAATTTTTCTTTTTGAAAGATAGTTGACTTGATAAAGCAGTTAAGTAATATTTCAAAAATGTGTCTGTATAAGAATTTCAATGGAGTATTCGATGTCTAGTTTCAATATTTTTTGGATTACTGAAATGGTATTTTCAAGTTTTTTGCAATTTTTGCAAGATCACAATCAATAAAAAATAGGCTATATTAGACAACAATGTTTTATTGCGAAGAAATATAAAAGTTTATTAGCAAAGGTAAAGGGACTAATAAAGATACAAAGGATTAGTTAATTTCCTAGATACAAATTTTTATACAGGGTGATTCAAAATTCCCTGTACAATCTTTAAAGGTAGGTCAGGAATATAAAAACAAACCGTATTCATAGTGGGACGTATGTCCGCAAAAGCCACCCGATGTGATAGAAGCCCCAAGCAGAATATCGAGCGACGGGGCGACAATGTCGCAGAACGAAAGTGAGGGCTGCTGAAAGATATCCTATAGAACAAGGGTGGTTTTCTTTTTTTTTTTTTGGTTGTCGATTCGGAGATTCGGTTTTATTTTGGTTGTCGATTTGAAGATTCGGTTTTTTTTTCTGCACCTGCAGAAAGTTTTTCGTCTTAGCATCAATCGTCGCAGAAAGATAAAAAACATTCTGCTTTCGGGGATAGAAGGTACACTAAGGTTCAGAAATAAGAGACAACAAGTAAGGTTGACAATATGTTCATTAGCCCTGTGTTTACAATATGACAGTAAGGTGTACACTTACAAGTTCACAGTAGGTGCTCAAAGTTCCTTCACACAATCTCTGGTGCAAACGCGCAAACATTCGATGACTGGTCACACGTCTGTTGAGGAACTGTTCACGATACTATCGTACAGCGGCTCGTGTGTTTCTGTTCGCTGCTCCATAGGCTAAGTGCATATCTGCCCTCTCAGCATTAGTGAAGCGATACATTCTACTCGTACAAAGTCAACGTTTCAAATGACGATGGTCCACACTGCCCAACTAATTTGCTGCCAAACAGCGCCCTCTAGCACATTCGGATGGCTTTTGCGGACATACGTTCCACTATGAATACGGTTTGTTTTTGTATTCCCGATCTACCTTTAAAGTTTGTACAGGGAATTTTGAATCATCCTGTATAACTCACTAATGAAAAAAACAAACAATAAAAAAATGATGAGTAATGTGTATATGTTTAACAATAGATAAGTAAATAAAAATTACAGCAATAAGATTACAGATAACTGTCTAAAAATATATTAGATCCTATGTTTGACGTTCCAATCCATTGTCCATACCAAGTTACTGTGGCAGTTGATTTAATGCAGAAAGGCTAATAAAAAAAATGTACCAATATATATCTGTAAAAGAAACTTGAAGGCTAAAACTTATGCCTTTAATTATTTATTAATTTAATTAAAGAACGTTTTCTAGTCTAGAAATTAGGTTTGTTTGAGGGAAATTTTTTTTTTAGCATACAACTCCGCGTGACTTCTTCTAATAGCAATAAAAAACTTAATAAAAGAAAAAATAGTAGGCAAAAATCATGCATTTCTTAAGGTTCGTATTAAAAAAAAAAGTTTTCATGCTTTAAAATTGATGACCGAATGCTTCTTCAAAAACTACTCAAATAAAAGATTGATCGTTCATTTTTAAATTATGTTCCTTTCGTGATGTACAAATGAGATGGATGAAAGAATGGATAAAATATTTTATTTAATTGCATGTCTAACAAATTCGATGCAAGAAAAATTCACTACGTAAGTGTATTAATTAATTCAGTTCATTTCACTTTCATAGTGAATGTATTCAATTTTTTTTTAAAGTTTTTGGAGATCTTTCCTATTGTATCTGATGAGCCAAAAAATGTGCGAAACAACATTAGTTATCTCATCTCATAATTTGTATTTATGTCAATCACGTTTGCACAGTTTTTCAAGTTAATTCATAGGATTATATAAGCTAACGAAGAAATAAGAAGCTAGAATGATTTTTATGATTTGCTTAAAAAAAACAGTTTTTAGTTTGTTTGTTTTTTACTCAAGTCTGTAACACCTACATTTCATTAAAAACATTTTCATTTAAAACATAATTTTTGAATTCGACTGATCAAAAATTATGTTTTTAAAGCTATTTACTGAACAGCATTAGCAAGTAACAGGGATTAGCTATTTTAGGCACATTTAACAAAAGATCCATCAAAATATGCGAGATGCCAACAAGAGGCCTAAGTGAAATTATCTCGCCAAGATGCATTTGCATTTCCAGTTTCTTAAAACGTTGTATGTAGATTTATGCGCTTTTTATGTATGTTTAGATTCATATTACACATTTTTATAAAATTATTAATTGTTCTTGCTTATGATGAAAATATATCCAAGCATCTATAATAAGTAAACAAAAATAAATGTGGCTCATTTGGAATATTACTGTAATGATATGATCTTCATGTCTAGACAACGTTAAGAATATTCACGATTAGAATAAATAATTCATTAAAATCAGAAAAATAAATGATAAATTACCCTTATATCGTTCAGACTGGCATGATATAAACAGGAAGGAATTTAAAGAATCTAGCGATAACATAAAAGTGTTTCAGAGTAAATAATAGAAACAAGTAGTTTTCTTTATTAACAAAAAATACTTGAAAGTGTAGTTAATTAAGCAAATGATTTCGTTTAATGTCAATGGTGACACATATAATTCTTACTTTTAAATGATAATCTAAACGTGTGGCTGGTACCTACTGATTCGTGTAAAGCTCCTGAGAAATCTCATACCTTTCATATAATGCTATGTTTCACTGGGTGAAAAATACGATTCCAACATATGCAATTATTCCGAGTGTTATTTTTTCCTTCTCTGTTTCTCGAAGGCGTAACATGACACGGTGATAATTCATCGATGAGAAAGTACGCCCTCGTTTTTTCCACGCCAGCGATTTAAGTTCAGTCCAAAAGCGGCAAAATTGATCATCGTAGGTCCCGAAAAATGTTGAATTATGCGTCAGCGTGTAGGAAATTGAAACAAGCATGAAATACCGTAAGAAGTTTTAATAGAACACTCGCTGCTTAGAAAATATTAAGACACATAAATTTCTTTTCAGCTTTTATTGAACTTAGGAAAATAAAAAAAAAAGGCGGGGAAAAGATTTCTTAAGAGGTTTCAATTGGCCCAGAAATAAATTGCTGCGAAGAATTATATAAAAATTAATTTTACCACAACAAATCAATCTTAGACACAAATAATCGAAATTGTTAACCCCAAGTACTGTTAGTTCTTTCCCGTATTTTGAGATAAAAGTCTTTTTAACTCTATTTTAATTATTTCTTACACAAAAGTGTTTTTATTTTCAGATTCTAAACAATAAAGATTCAGTGTACGGATTTGAATTTGCTTTGTAAAACTAAATTTTATTTATTTATTTATTTATTTATTTATTATTTTCTACAAACAAAAAATTTAGAATCATCTGAATTATAAAAACATATATAAATAATTTAATAATTACTCAATTCTGATTATTGATATATTTCCTAAATTAAAACTTTAAAAGTTATTACAAATTAAGAACAGAAATTGTCGAATGTCAAAAGGAACCATTGACTTTTGTTTTTAAAAACTATTTGTTGTCGTAAATCTTTGTTGAAACTAAAAATACTTATACTCTTAATAACCACAAACATTAAACTACAATATACCGGCAATATTTCTTCCTGTATTTCAAGGACTTTGTGTAGCCATGTCCAAAAATTCTTGTGGAATACAGAATGAAATCTCTCTTTCCAAATTCTAAACAATATAATAACCCGAGAATTTAAAAGCATGAAAAACTTTACAAAGGAACGTGATCTCAAACACGTTCAATTAATAAGACCAGATTACAATTGTTTGAAAATTATTCTCTTAAAATTTCAAATATTTTAAATATTTTCTTTATACAATAAAACGACTATAAGCCTTTCAATGTTTTCTTTATACAATAGAATGACTATAAATATATATAAACTTCCCAATGTCATTTTGAATAGTCTTTTATTTATTTTTTTTTGGAAGTTTATATATATTTATAGTCATTCTATTGTATAAAGAAAACATTGAAAGGCTTATAGTCGTTTTATTGTATAAAGAAAATATTTAAAATATTTGAAATTTTAAGAGAATAATTTTCAAACAATTGTAATCTGGTCTTATTAATTGAACGTGTTTGAGATCACGTTCCTTTGTAAAGTTTTTCATGCTTTTAAATTCTCGGGTTATTATATTGTTTAGAATTTGGAAAGAGAGATTTCATTCTGTATTCCACAAGAATTTTTGGACATGGCTACACAAAGTCCTTGAAATACAGGAAGAAATATTGCCGGTATATTGTAGTTTAATGTTTGTGGTTATTAAAGAGTATAAGCAATTTCAATTTTACGGTGTTTCTTTGTTGAAACCTTTTTGGAGATCGTGGAAGTAGGGACAGACAACTCATTTTCGGGAAAAGTCTACATTTTTTTGCCTTTTGGGCAAATAGTAGAGGTTAATTATTTTATCGTATTACAATGAAATTGTAATTTTTTTTATTACTCTTTACTCCAAAGCGGGAAAGAGACTTTGGTTTTTTACACCAAGAATAAATTAATCAAATGTTTGATGGGATTTCGATGTTCCACTTTATCTCAATTTTGTTTTGTTTTTTTTGTTTTTGGTTGATAATTTTGATTTTCTCAGTGAATAACTTTTAGAAAAAAAAAACACATTTGTTCAATGTGCCGGACTGTCCAAAGAGAGAACAAAACCATTATATTCAAGTAAAGAATAAATACAAGATTTAAAGAATAAATACAAGATTTAAAGAATAAATACAAGATGTTCCTGAAATACTTAAAGCCTACTTTCCTACTTTTCTTTTTCTGTTTTTAAGTCGTAAGAAGACTAAAAAAGAACGATTTCCGGTTTCTTTTTTTATTTTAATTATAATGTATATACAAGCATTAAAACTCATTCATTCTCTAAAATAAAAATTAATTAAAATTGCATCACTTAAATTGTCTGAATCTAATTACTTTTAATCATATCAAATTAAAATAATGCTTTAGCTAAAAAAAAGTAATATTATTTGTTTAAGTCATCAATTGCAATCCATTGTTTTGTTTCTATGGGTATTTTTTGTCACATTCTCTGGACAAGGATCCAGACGGAAAAAATTAAAAACATACACTTTGGATCATCTCTTGTCCAAAATATGCTAAGTTTCAACAAGATTCATCCTATGGTTCAAAACTTGTTAAAATTCACACAAGAGGGTGGCTGATTGAATGAGCATTATTTTCCTAAGAAAGAAGACTAACAACATTGATTTTATTTAATTACTAATTGATTTTAAGACATTAGCTGAAACTGATTGGAAATATTTGTCTCTATAATATTTAAATGACTAATTTCAAACAATTAATCGACTTCATCTGTTGTTTTACGATTACTTAATGCAATAAAGATTCTTGCTGAAGACTATTTTATTATTTATGAAACTCAGAGAACTGCTAACAATACCACATGTGATGACATTGCTTTTATTTCTTGCATTGCATATTCATTTTTATGTTTAATTAATGACATTATATTACTCTGTATTATATTGTTATGCAACTAATAATGTTTTGATGTTGTTTTGTCACCCACTGCTATTTTTGGCGCAAAATCAATGTTATTATTATGAATCACTTCTCTAATTTTTACAAATAGATAAATTTAAGAGCGTTTTCCATCAGCCAATTAATTGAGGGTTTTTATTTATTATAATTAAGATATCAACTTATATAATTTGCTAATTTCGTCTGTCTGTCTGTCCTTCTGTCTCTCTGTTTGTAACTCGATATAATTCAGCTATTAAGATAGATCCAAGGTTCTCAAAGGTACCATTGAATCAAGGGTACTCAAATTGGATGAAATATTAGTTCATTTTGTCATTCCATGTCGTTTCCATGAAATTTTAACTGAAATTCGAACAAAACATACGTTCAAAACCAAATAATTTTGTTACCACTGCACCGATTTACCGAAATTTGGCATACTTACTCAGTTTTTTACGCTGATTTTGAAACTCAAAACCATTTTTGACGTAGAAGCTTCGTTCACAAGTTAGCACAGTATTTAGATTATAGAAAGGTGAGTTTTAAATGCCTTTCGGCGTTATGAG
>JAFIDM010009631.1:95559374-95578121 GCA_023159025.1 Thereuonema tuberculata | reverse complement strand
TTTGATTGGTCTTAATATGTGCCAGCTGAACAAAACCCATTCCGCAATAGAGCCACCGCCGTCCTGCATTATCCCTTGTAGGCATGCGGGATCCCGTGCGGCGTGGGATTTTCGCCACACCCGGAATCGCCCATCTGCCAAAACAGTTGGAACCGTGATTCGTCATACCAGGCTCCACGTTTCCAGTCATCTAGAGTCCCGAGCCAGATGAAGCGCAGTTGCCTTCTATCGCATCTCTACTTGTGTTGTGTGGTCAGCAATGGCACAGGGTTGGCCGTTACTCTGGAACCCCATAGAACACAGGGAACGTTGTACTGTTCGAACATTGATGCTAGTACTGACCCAAGCTTTGAGTTGCGCTGTTGTTTGTGGCAATGTTGCACGTGGATAGAATGTTACGATTAGTGCCAGACGCCGCTGTCTACGTTCGTCAAGAACTGGATTTTTTCATCTGTTTCGCACGCAAGATTTTTTCCCTGATTTCGTGTAGTCCAGTATACCCTTGAAATTGTTGTACATGTGAACCCGTCGTAATTTCTGAGATGGAATGAAAGGTGGAAGAACCTCTACAATCATATCTCTTTCGTAGTCGCTTAAGTCAATTTCATAAGTTGCCATCGGAGCTGCGAATGTTACTACTTGAGATTGATAGATATCTTCCATTATAGACTATAACCGTCGTTTCCGAACAATTCCATTAACCGCAAATGATGTTGTGGCCTGAAATGGATATGGTATCGCCTTTCCCTGTTTTTTTTTTCGCATTTCACTTTATTCAAATCACTTTTAAAGATGTAAGTCATTTCTCCCAACCTGCAATGTTTCCTAACTTGAATGTTTCAAACTTAATTAAAAAATTTAATAGTTATTTTTTTTTTAGATTTGAAAAGTTATTTAAAGTATAATAATTAAAAATTATAAATTAAACTTACAAGAATTTAAGGTAAACTGTACCGATTCAGTACAATAATATCTGTTTTCACTGAAATAAAGTTGCGGACATTATCATTAAAGCCTTATATCGATAAGCAAATTTGTCTTAATGAATGTAATTTGCATTTTCAATATAACGGAGCTTTTTGGTTATTTATAAGTATTTATTGTTAAGCTTATAAGATTTTTATATTAATTCTTAAATATGCCATTTCTGTTATAGCCATATTTTTATTTAGGCTATTTTACTTTTCCTTATTTATGTGTTGAGGAATCATTTTGTTTTTCACTAACAATTACATCCATAAGATCTTGAATCGTTTGAAAAATGTGTAATTGCAGCTAAAGAGAGGTCACACAACTATTCCGCCATTCCTAAGATAACCGAGTCAATTGGAAGGAAGATTTACATTTTAAAGGAAATACGAAGCAGTTTAAAATGTCTTTATAAGTTTTCCCCTCAAGCATCTTTCAAGCTGTTTTCAACGTACTTTAAAATCTTTTATCTTGATTCCAAATCAATTAAATCTAGTGTTTACAAAATAATTCTTATTAAGTTGTTTTCTTATAAAAGAAACTAGTACTGACATGGCTTTTGAAGTAATTGTCATTCAAGCAATTCAGGTCTTCTTTAAAGATAAAATGACTTCTTAAATTGAGTTTTATTTTTTGTAAACGTAGCAACACATATTTTTTTAAAAGGTCAGATGCCTATCAAAGTAGGAAACAAAGGATGGATCAGCATTATTTGTCCCCAGGTGGTGTGCAGCAATCTGAGGGAAGCTTTTAATCGATCGTTTATGGTGGTTTAGAAGCCATCTTTTGCAATCCAATCAGCTGCTAAACGGTTGTCTTGACCCCTGGGTGAAGCCATAACCTCAGCCCTAATTCGTCCCCAAACCCCATAACCATAACCATAAGGCAGCGAGCAACAGGTAATCAACTTCCTGGCAAATGGGATTGAGAAACATGATCCCCTGGATTATTTCATCGAATAGTTTCAAATATGATTAGCTCGACGCAATTCGAATCCTTTCTGATAATAAACTGTTGTCTGAATTGATAACAAATTTCAATTCTGCAAAAGAGATGTAATAGATAAAATGAAAAAAATGTTTACAACGCTTTTGAAGTTGCATTTGTTACTAAATTTCTTGAAGGTTTGCAAGTCAAAAACTTGCAAATCTTATTATTATTACATCATTATTCTCAGTTTAGCACACTAATGTTTTGATTTCAGTAACAACGTTGACTTGAGTCTCAGATTAAAATGAATTTGGGTTTGAACAAAACAATCATACAAATCTAATAAATGTTCAAAGGTTGTTGAATCTTAGCTTTCAAATCACTTTGGAAATAGGTCAAACTAGGAAAATAGGAATTACATGTGAGAGGGAAAAACTATAAAAAAATATTCCATGAAACCTCAAATTTGATTTATGTAACCTACAAAAAAAATTTTCAAAAGTCATTTTGAAAAAAAAAAATGCCTTTTCTCTAACTAATGTCTTACCATTACTCCCTTTCAAATAGCGGATCAAGTTCCAACGAACATTAACAAAGTATTGACCTTGTTCAAAGCTGGCTTTCTTAGTTTTCGTTTCTTGGAATTGTAAGTAGACGAGCTTTAGGAAATAATAAATCTCTTGTTGATTGAATTCATGGGCAACTTATTTTTTTCGAAAAACGGAATTTTTTTAACAAATTTAAATACGAGTCCCATGTGTCGTAGCGTAAACAATTTGCTTAACTAACTGCAAGCTCACAGCAATTACTGCGCCATATCTATTATAGATATCTCCTTATTACATACGTACATACCTTATATATATATGCATGTGAACCCGATGGCCCAGTGGTGCAGGAGCCAAGCTGGGGGGCTGAGGTGACGGATTCAATTCCCTGCAGAATTCGGGGATTTTTCCTAGGTTGTTTCTCCTCTGGACGAGCTCTGCGGTTCACCCAGCTCTCTGTAAAATGGGAACCAGATTTCTTTCTTTCCTATAGGTAAAGGCAGGTGAGCATTGGGCTGATTACCCATTCAATGATTAATGTCCCGGAGTCCCAGGAGCCAAAGGAGACTCGTATGGGACATATATACCGAGATACTAAACTTACAAATAATTATTAAGAAATAAGGCAAAGTATTTCAAGGAAAGAGGTTACAATCCAAGTTGAGAGAGAGGCAACAAACAATTAGGTTTAAAGTCTATTTGAAATCTATTAATAAAATAAAGTTAATTAACTAGAACCTTGGTGTTGATCTTTCAGGATATTCAGTTTGAGATTTTCTTTTTTAAGTAGCCAATAAGTAAAGTAGCCTTCATCCACTCCGCATGCTTCTCCCAGCAACATTAATTTTTGTACATAAATTCTGCTTTGAAAAATACTTATAAAATATATTACTTTCGTCTTTTTAATCAGCACTTTAGTCCCCTGCTTATTGGGATGTGCTGCTCGGAAAGGCGCCGAGAGTTTTTTGGCCGGATTCCTGGCGCCAGTCACACGTTGTGAACATCTTAAAAACTATGCCACAAACAACGAAGAACAAAAAGAGAAGAAGCAGACAAGCACAGGAAAGATCCATGCCAGCCCCAGTTTCAGACGTACTAGCGTCTTTGCAGGCCAAGACTTAACCCTTGACCATGTCTGAATGGTTACGTAATATATTATTAAAATACACAAGGGTTGATCGAAAAGTAGTGGCAAGTAGCAGCCATGACGATAGTGGCGCACTCTGGTGATACACAAAACGTTAGAAGAAAGCTTTACAACGTGGACATAATGTAATTTTTGTTTGAACGGAAGAGATACCTTATGGAGCACTTAAAACATAACAGTTGTTTGAAGGCGGTCTAAAGTATGTTAGATGGCGTAAAGTTTGAAGGCGAATATGACAGGTATTATTTCATGCTGTTCGGGAGAATCACACTGGGAATGCCGAGTATTAACAACTATTTTTTGAAAAACATCTCCGTCCTGGATTACGAAGAAACGCCCACATTTCATTAAAGGCAATCTACAACTACTGATTCATTATAATGCTCGTTGTCATGTTATTCAACCAGTGAAGGAACTTTAGGCAGGACGGCGTTTGGAAACCTTGAAGCAGCCACCTTATTCCCCTGATAGAAGACCCTGTGACTCTTTGATCTCTTTCCCAAACTGAAACCACCCATATGAGGACAACGTCTCCGTGATGTTGCTGAGATACTTCGCGCAGTAGCCCTGACTATTGCAACTATCGACAGAAACGGATCTGCTAATGGCATCCACCGTCTCCCAGACATTTGAATGAAGGTTATACATATGGCTGGTGATTATATTGAGGGCTAGTGATGTTCAATTCATATCTAATCTCCAAAACTTAAATATAAATCTGCTACCACTACTTTTCGATCAACCTTCGAGTATTTATTTTTTTCAACTTCATAAATCTCTACTTAACCTGAATTAAAATGATCCTCAGAATGATTCTCAGTTGATTCTCAGTTGATCTGGATATTTATCTAAAACCTAAGATAGAGATAATATGACTAGAATTATTCTCCCTTTGCCTTAAATTCTTGGATCTCATTTGCATAAACCCTATGGCCTATTCGAGATGAATTCAATCGCTTGTCAACAACAATCAATTACAATAAAATACTGCTTTTTATGTAATAACAATTTTAAAGCTATTTATTAAATTTACCATCGGACTTCTTAAAATCAAATATTGTAAAATTTATGGATTTTAATTCACTTTCAAAATTTTCCTTTTTTTCCTTTCCCAATTTTAATGAATTATTGTGATTTTAACTGCGTCTGTATGTAATAAACTTATTGGATATCAAGATCGGCTTAATATTCGTTGATATAGTTTATAATGATTTCTTTATTTTCATTTTCAGGCTTTTTTTTTCCCCTTATTCATTCTATATTGTTAGAATAAATATAAAGGAACCGTAGTTCTATTTATATGTTTTAATTCTATAAGATTCAAGTAGTTATAAGCAGTAGCCTTTTCAGTTCTGGCTCATAATCACAGCATTGGTGTGAGGATATTAGATTTATGACTTGAATGAGAATTATGTTATATTTGAAAGCTGTTGAAACCTGAGTGAACATTTCAAGATGAAATAAAATTAAATTAAAACCAACGAAATTAAAACACAGGTTTGCCAATACTTATTCATTAAATATTTCTTAATTAATTAGTTTCTGTGTATGTGTCTGTTTGTTGTTTTATTTAAGTTGGAATAGAAAGATCTTTCAATACATCTTACTACGTCACTGACTTGTTAGCCTATGAAACTACAGCTCATCCAATTAGTCAATCGATGGATCCGTGTGTTGGTTCCCCAGTAACTATTGAATCCCTGGGATGAAACTTTTGAAATTTTATTTAAAGATTAGAGATGATCTAATTTTTATATTTGAAATGTTTTTGTGGATTTCATGATTTTAAAAGGAAACAAAAGAAAACACAATAACGGATTTTTAAGGAAAATAGGGTTTAAATTCTTTTAAGAATTTCTTTTAAAAAAAAGGTAAATTAAAAACAGCGGTGAAAAAAAACCCAAGACATTTATTGCTTCTAAACTAACGTATTCAATAAATTAAAATATTGAAAACTTATTCCGACATTTATTAGTTTAAATAATCATTGTATTTATGAATCCTATTTCCTGAATTACCACTCCAAATATTTGTAATCTTTAATTACCATTCATTATCACGCTTTATTATCCCAATTGATCAGGATTTCTCATATCTTTAATTTAATCTAATAGCGACAACAGCTTGTCAATAGCATATGTCTCTCAGCCACAACCTTAATCAGCGCTGAGCAACAATCTTGTTTTTACGACGCTTTACTTTCTCATTATCTATTGACATGTAATTCCTTGTCAACCTTCTTCGTAATTGGTAGATCACTTCTCAAAATCCCTTTAACAGAGCTGTTACCGAAGATCACAAGTTGATTCAGGTCGTAAATAATTGACGTAAACAATAGTTTTAAATTTTACTTCAATATTACTTAAATTTTACTTTTGCTAATATGTATTTAATAAATTTTACTCAATTTCAATGCAATGTTTACCATATTGTAAATATTTATTCAATGAAATAAAAGTATACATAGTCTTAATTATTTGTTGTTACTAAAAATCTTTTCAATTTTATATAGGTGAAGTGAATTTCGACAAAATGACGGAAGAGAAATATTTGACTGCTTAATTTTTCTTCTCTACTGCTGTAGAAAATGTATTGACGAAGTATTTATTAATGCAGCAACGTAATGAATCTCTGGAGTGGAGGAATCCAGCCATTTTCCTGTATTAAGTATCCGAACGTAGGATTGTGAGTGAAAAAAAAATCCTCATTATTTAATAATTTACTTTACTTTCTTTCTTTGCTACTATTTTTGTTATACATTTAGTGATTCATAATTAATTTTCTTTTCCCTCTTTTTTTATGGATTATCCTTTTTGAGACCAGCCTTAAACTGATCTAAGAATTTTTACTCCACTTTATTATTTGCTTATTTTCCTTTTTTTAATTTATGGATATTTTGTTTGTTTTTTTTTGTGGTTTTTTTTTTTTCACACAAAATTGCCCATCGTCTAAAAAGCCTTTGAGAAAGCTAACTCTAAGTATTCTAGTACATAAGAAAATGACAAGCTGGAATTATTTCAATGTCTTTGTAATGCTCAAAGGTATACATCTTTATTGTAGTCATACTTAACATAGACAATAGATGGATTCTTTTTGTCAGAATTAAAATTTACGAAATCATCATTTAAGAATGAAGCTTTAATTTTGAAACCCATCAAATCTTTGAGACGTGAGCTGCAGTTTTACTTTATTTTTTTTCATTTGCTACAGTTTAGTCAGAACAGGAGCTTCCTAATTCATTACCTGGAATTTTATTAACTTACTCAAGAGAATGCAGAGGCCGAGGTAAATGATCACAAATGCAACCCGGTTAGGAGCTCAAATCATTCAACCCAAACTATGCTATAGGGATGCTATTGGAAATACTGTTGAGTGATCGACCTTAATTATGGAACTTCTCCTAATCACCTAGTGTTCGAAAATTAAAGGTGACGTTTTCAAAGAGGTACTGAAAGAAATTTAAAATTATTTCTATAGCATTTTAATAATAATCCTCTCAAATAGAAATATTTAGCACATTTGTACCTAAAAATTTATCGATATGAAATTGCTCCTCAAGCTGCAGAGCACTCCCAATAACACTGTTGAGGCAAAGTATTGTTGATATTATTGTTCATTAAGAGATTGTTCTGTTACAATACTTTCAGGATCTATCACTTTCCATTGCGGGCCAAGTGCTAATGCGGGCTGCAGAAATCGGAAATAATTCCCCGGCTAAATCCTTCTCCGGACGGATCCTAGGTCCACCCAGCCCTCTGAGGAATGTTTTTTTTTTTTTGTTGTTTTTTTTTCCCGAGAGTTAAAGGCTGGTGGGGTGACTGCCTGACCTCAACTTAATCTCCTTGGTCAGGAAACATCGGGAGCATTACTTCCCGCTGCCCCAAAGGCCGCATAAGTCCCTAGTGAAATACTTAAACTTAGCTTTAACCACTTTTCATTTCTAGTTATATTATTGAAGATAATAATTCTAAATAACTCAAAATAAAATTTTTACCTAAACTTTTGTAAAACTCTTAAATTTTGAAGAAAATGATAGCTGCTTGAATTTTCTTAGCAGATGATAACAAAAACAATATAATTAATAATAAAGACTGTCATTTTGAATTTCATCGAAACGATCTTTGTAGTAATTTGGTAATCATTCATTCAATCGTATCAAAAAAAAAAAAAAATCGTGGCAATGTGATTCTTACAGTAAAATAAAACAAAGAACGCACATAACTAAAAAAAAACCACAAATTCGCTGAGCTATTTTTTGATATTTGTGCTGGAAATCGAGGACAGTACTGTTTCGAGGCTTATTGGCCTCTCTTCAGCCCGACCTATCCAGCATACCAAGCTCAGTGAAATGGGACGAATACACAAAACGGACAAACATACAAAGCAATGACCCCTGAATTACAAAAACATCAAAAATAAAATCAAGAATAAAAAGGGGTGAACAATTAATCCCCGCTAGCGTTTAGCTTAGCATCAAGGGATTAATTTATAACAAGATTAGTAATTAGACAAAAGATTTAACGTGCGTTAGTACATTTTTACAGTAAAATAAAACAAAGAAGGCACATAACGAGAGGCCAATAAGCCTCGAAACAGTACTGTCCTCGATTTCCAGCACAAATATCAAAAAATAGCTTAGTGAATTTGTGTTTTTTTTTTAGTTATGTGCGTTCTTTGTTTTATTTTACTGTAAAAATGTACTAACGCACGTTAAATCTTTTGTCTAATGTGATTCTTAGTTACTCTACTAACTGAGCTTTTACAATCTCATTTAACTACTAACTGAGCTGTTAAATGAGATTGTAAGGCTTTCAGTATATTATTCGGAAATGACGAATAGTAATAATACAACTACTTTTATAGATAAATACAACTATTTTTTTTTCTTTTACTTTACAAAACTGTTTTCCTACTCCATAACTATCATTTTGTTACAAATGCTTTCACTATTGACTACAGCGATGCCAAGAGACAGACGACTTTCTGTTCCATCATACAATCATTTCAAAAAAATAGTACTTTTGTTTCTATGGAAGCAAGAGCTGCATCAAAAGGCATGACCACAAAGATAGATGACACAAATAAAAAACAAAAGTTACTAAAAATAAGAAATATACATGCCTATTAAAAAGCAAAGTAATAAATAAAAGTTATAAATTTACAAAAATTATATAATGTTAAATAATTACGATCAACATTTACAATGAATTCTTTAAGTGTTTTTTACTCTGGTACAAAGTATTAGAGTTCCAGTGTCAAATGGTCCTAACAAAGAAAATAATGTTGTGGACTCATCTGACTTCAGACATCATTAGACAGAATCTTGTTGTCCAAATCATTTGCCGAGAAACACGTGTTTCATTAGTTTTCAATGTATGATGATGTGTTCTGAATTTTGTAATTTACATAAATTTATTGATGATTAAGAGTCTTGTTATTAAATATAGTATTATTAAATTCTAACTAACAAGTCCAACTGATAAGAAAACAAGATAAATAATGCTTTCAGACAGTGTCAAAAGTAAAGCAGCCCCATAATATGCATAAATAAACGTTTATAAACAAAACTTTATCGGAAGCGACCACTTTTAACCCCAACTTCCGATCAGTGAGTGGTTCTAGAGGTCTGATTTTTTTGGACGTGGTCCCCTACTTTTTGATGCTGAACACAATGGTGAAGGTTTTGGTCCCCTATGTTTTACAGGGAAGCTGTAACCTAGGGACCGCTAACATTGCTTTTATGCTGTCTGCATGGCACACTCTGTAGCGGCCAAACGATTAGAGATATTCAACATGAAACCTTCACCATTGTGTTCAGCATCAAAAAGTAGGTGACCACGTGTAAAAAATCACACCTCTAGGATCACTCCCTGACCCCCCCCCCCAAGGCGTTTCTTTCTTTTAAAAACGCCTTTAAAAGACAGAAAACGGCTTGGGGAGTCAGGGAGTGGTCCTAAAGGTCTGATTTTTTGTACGTGGTGACCTACTTTTTGATGCTGACACAATGGTGAAAGTTTCATTCGGATATCCCTATCCGTTTGGCCGCTACAGTGTGTGACATCCAGCCAGCATAAAAGCAAGATCGGTCCCTAGCGTTTTTACAAGCAAGCTGTAACCTAGGGCCGCTAAATATATAATTAAACAATAAGGTTTGCTTTGCAAGCAAAAAAATTGATAAACTCTATCTGTGTTTAAGTGAAAAGCGAAACTATTGCAATCAGTCCATGATGTGTCCATGATTAGATAAGCATCACATTCTTGATTAATCACTGAAGATTTCCAAAACTGAAGACTTTCAAACTACAATTTAAAAGTTAGAAATTAAAACTTGAATCTAGAAAAATCGAAAATGATAAAATAAAAAATTGCCACTTAACACAAAGTAATCACATACACACAAAAATCTTTCTATTGATGCAAAGCATTGATTTGCTTCTAATTTTAGAACTAAGGGCTCCCTATTTGAACCAGGGAGAAGGGTTAAAAAAAAGCCTATCTTTTATCAACAACTCATAGATCAAAAACATTGTAATGCAACGTAAACTTACAAATGCTTTTTGGATTCTTCTTTAAACTGCAGTATTCCACGCCATTTTATTAATATCAACATGAGTAAAGAAAAGAAAATTGTAAATAAACAAACTTTTCTTACTTCATCTTGAATAACTTCTTTAATACTTCTTAAATAACTCCATATATTACACCGACGATATTTCATGGACCTAATCGGCCCACTTTATCAAGCCTTTTTTGAAAAGAGAGAACCATTTCCTTCCTTCCCAACATCAAGAATAACAAATAACTAACAAACAAATAAATTAACTAACTAACTAATTAACTAACAAACTAACAAATTAACAAACAAAACTAATAAATCACTGTCTTTAATTTTTAAATTTAAATCTTAAAATTTAAAATTACTGTCTTTAAATCATTTAAAATTATCTTCTTTCAAATTTGATTCACGTTTTTGTTTGTTAGTATGCATCATGTTTTTTTGGAATTCTTAATTGTTATTAGTTATTTGTTATTTTTGATGTTGGGAAAGAGGGAAAGGGTTCTCTCTTTCCAAAATGGCTTGATAAAGTGGGCCGATTAGGCCCACGAAATATCGTCGGTGTAATATATGGAGTTATTTAAGAAGTATTATAAAAATTGAAAATAGTTTTTTGGAATTATTTTTTATTCTAATTAATAATTCCTTTCTTGTACTAATTACAGGTTTGTGATCAAAATAAATCATAATAAATTTTAATTCATGTATCTTTGAAATGAGATTTCAACCAACAGAAGGATAAATATTAAAAATAATGATTCAGAAACTTCCAGAAAACACCTCCTCCACGTGAACAATACTTTCTTACGATGTAATTCGTTCGAGTATATTTTCGGAATCTAATTATGTATAACATTCACTGGGATATTACCACATTTAGAGACTAAACACCATTCATAATGATCAAGGAGCATCTTTGACAAAGTTAAAGAATATACTGTAATTGAAGTACAACCACCTCTAGGTATCAAACACTAAACACAAAGAATACTAATGCATCAACCAGATGTTTTTTTTTTTTTTTTTTTTTTTTTATTATTATTATTCATTCATTCATCAAATATTACAATTCAGTCCTACTAGGTTATAAGCCTGTGTTGAACTTTAATTTTCGTGAAAAAGGAAGAATCTATTCCTTTACTGTTGCAAATCAGGCTAACAACTAAAGTAACATATAATATCTTCGTAACATAGCAAATAAACTGAAGTTGAACGACGTTAATACTTAAAACGTGCTTTTATAATGTATATTTCATAAACAATCTCAATAATTTCCGCAGTTATACTTTGTGAAAAAATCCTTACTGTAGCTTATGCAGATAAAATCTGAGTGTTAAATAATCTACAAAAGAAAGAGCAAAACAACTTTTAATGATTTTATTTGTTGCTAGTCAGCCATAAAAACACTTAACGCTTCCTAGAAGTGAATTCGTATTAGGCCAATCTCTTCATCAAAAGAATGGAGACATTGATCTACTTGTCCCTTCTTATTCTAAAGAACTAACTATTTCAAACTGAAATAATAAATGGTTCAATCAATGTATTAAATAGAAATGGTCATTGTCTAGCTACCAAAAAAATACCAAAGCAGCCACTGGTCAAATATGTTTCACCAAAAAAGAAGCGTCAAATTTTCCTGAAGAGAACCAAACTTAAAACTTACGGTTTTATAATATTGATCCGGATAAGATCAACGGAATGAATAGGATAACAACTGATGATAACAGTTAGTTGAAAGAATATATCGAAACGTGATTCGGATCTCTTAAAGCAAAACCGATTACATCTCTTTATTTATAATCTAGTAACTAAAAAATATACCATGTGTAAAATATAGAATTTCAACATTTGTATTTCAATAGATAAAATATATAGGAAACTTATGCAATGCACTTTATGCAATGCATAAAACATATTTTTATCGTATCTTTTGTTAACTAGGGATAACATTAAAAGTAACTTGATGTATCATATTAATCTTTAATTTCAAATATGCAGATTGTACTTAGTCCTTCAGGAATAGAAAGACAGCAAGTTTCCCAACTGTTCACTTTATGAAATTTAATCATTACTAAACAAAATATACGAATTTAGACCTAATTAATCATTATGTTGTAAAAGCAATTTTCCTTATTATTGCAACGAATTAAAAATAGACCAATTTTTTCTTTTAAAAAAGTTATAGAAAATTCAAGTTATCGAAAAGATTTACCAAGTTATGGTAAAAGAAAAAATCATTATGGTAAAGAATTGAGGCTTTTAAATTCTAAAAAAGTCTCCAGGAATTTAGTATCTAAAAAATATCAGAAGAATATTAAATATCTTTTCGTTTTATATCCATATTATTGCGTAGGTATTTTATAATAACAATCTAAAAAATATATTCTAGAATTTCAATCTTTACGAAAACATATTAGACCATTCAATTTATCACCTGAGGTGGCCCTAATTGTCACCTCAGGGAAGCAACAAAAGACGCAGTTGTAAGAACCTCTCATTTTACTCCCCTTAAATGGGCCATAAAATAACCCAAGAAGGTGTCACTAACGACCCTCGGGTGTTCATATTGCTCGAATCAAAAGATACTTTCAACGCCCTTGCGCCAAATGGACGGAGCTTCAACCCAAGAATATGTCTTTCCAGTTTAATGGCCATCGTTTTCCTGTTCCTGTACTTTGCATTATCCTTTCCTGTCTTCATTCTATATAGGCTTATGGAATTCTATTTTATCTCCTTGCCATCGTATCAAAATATATCAATAGTTGCTTTGAAGCTAAATTTTTTATGTTTTTTAAATGATTCTGTAGCAAATCACTCACGATTACAATTATAATCTCTACTTATAACCAATTATCGTTATAACCTGTAATCGTTAACCCAAAAATGATTATCTAAAGACTTATACAAATCTTTTGTAAATAAATTAAATTTAAAACGTCATTCTATAATTCATCTCTTAGAAAACTATTTTTTGGTTAAGCTTTACAGAATGTATTGAAATTTGTTCATCCAAGTAATAAAGTGATTTGTAAGTGATTATCTTACCTTTATAAGTTACATGCTTATTACTACAAAAACATTCTACGTAACATTTTTTTTTTTTTGCATATTAGGAAGTTAGTAAATTACAATTTGAAGGATCGCTATCCATTACAACAACAAATGTAATAGTTAGTATATAAAAACATATGAATCCTTCTTCAAACCTTAATTTTGTCTGTTAGTATGTCTGTCTTTCAAGTGTTTCTTTTTTTTAAGATTGTTGAGAAATTGAAATTAAAATTTCATTTTAAGGTTTAGTTTTTAAATTTTATTTGGATTCTCAGTTGTTGTCGGATGGATACTTGGAAATTTTAAAAATATAAGTTCAGTATCATAAGTTATACCATATAGTTGATACAAGATATAGTAGGAAGACATAAATATTGGATGTTATATTCTGTCAAATAATTCTACGGCTATTATGTTCTCATAAGAAATTTAAATATTTATATGACAAAATATGTTTTCGTTATAATAAAGCAAAAGGTACATCACATTCTGAAGCAATATTTGGTATTTTTAATTTATTTACAGAGAAAATTATGGTAAAAAATAGATTGATCAATTTTTAAACTACGGTACTGTTAGAGTGAGCAAATCGCTGAAGATCGAATTGAAAAACAAACGTAGATAATCAATTGAGTGAAGCTGTTTATTATCATCCTCACGGCGATGAATACAGCGCTGAAATCTGAAAATAAGGCAGTTTGTCTTCACATCACGAAATACATTGCCACGGCACTTGTAAAGCTCACTCAAGGACCTTTGAATGTTCTGCGGTTCTCCTTATCCAGACATTCTTCCCAAAATATTGATAAAAATCTCAACATCAGTGTTATTGTTTTTGTTTTTGCTTATAATGGGGATTGGAGGATCTTAGTCATTTGGATTTAGTTAATATTTGTAAAAAAAAAGCGCTGAGTAGCAAAAAAGTTGCCGATCACTTGTTTAGGAGATCAATTTAACATCGAGATGCAAATAAACCTAATGAATTAACGGTAATCGGTATATGATGCCTCTTTAACGGGTTTTATTCAATATAAATTTTTAATAGTAGATTACTTAAATAAAAATGTAAATAATAGATTATTTAAATAAAAATAAAAAAAAAAAATTTTATTTTTATTGGATGATTAAATATATAAATAACTTGGGAAGGAAGAGGAAGCATTCCACTACAATGTTGGTATATTTTGTTTTATAAACGGGACAGAGAGAAATATATGCTATTATATAAATCAGAAACTTACAGTCCCATTGCTTGTCTATCTATCATTAATGCGGTAAGTCTGAGACTCTCTTCAGATTTCAACTAGAGTAGACTCCCTCTTAACCGGACTTCGTTTAACCGGCCGATTTTTTTTTTTTTTAATCTTTAAAATGTAAAAAATAGCTAAAAAAAATACCCACGGTTTCGTTATTTAGTATCGGTATCGCACGTATTTCAGATACAATTTCAGATACAACGTATCCAATGCAGTTGCAAGGGATGGAAAGAAAGGTGATTTTGGATGAGCGACGAAATCCTTTAAATCATTTACTCATTTTTTTAATGGTATGTAACTGATAATACTTTAAAACATTGAATAAAATTACGCAATATTTTAATTGCGTATTTATTTATAAGACAAATACATCCGAACTTTAATTTATTTCACTTCTCCGGTTTAACCGGATTTTCGCTTAACCGGCTTACCCTCGGTCTCATTTAAGCCGGTTAAGAGGGCGTCTACTGTATTGTGATACAGGGACATGCATATTCTTGTATGGGAGATGTGATTAATACTGAATCCCAGATAAATTGGCAAATATGAATAAGGTTAGAATTACTTTCTCAATAACTTTGAGTATTTTTGAAAAACACGAAATCACTAGTAATTTAAATTTTACTGAAACATGTTTTAATTAAATGTATTTGTCTCAAATCAATGAAACATTTTCATTAGGACACATTAAATGTTCCTTCCTTTCATCGACTTTAGCCCACTGGCTAGCCCTACCTGACAACTTCAGAGTGAGGCTAGGAAATTGAAGAAGGGGGACGAGATTCACATTTCGTCCAGAATAACCCTAATATAGTAAGTCCCAAGAGAACGAACGAAACACAGAAGAAGAAGAAAGAAACAGCCATGCCAACGCCAGGATTCGAACCCAGGTTCCGACACAACGGCCACACGGCAGACCGCCGTCTAGCCCGCTCGACCATGTCGGAACGAGATTTTTTAAGTTCCATAGAAAGTATTTTTTCTTTATCAGTAAATTCTATGTCAATCGCCTTGTTCCATTTTATATAGTTTCATCAATTTTAAACAGCCATGGATCTTTTCTATTGGCATTCTAAAATTAAATACCTCTTTTGTACCAAAATATGTAACCTATTAGTAAAACGATTTAAATATTGAAATAATAATAAAAGCGTTTTTAATTAAAAATGATTCAAAGAAAAAATATTCTCATATCTTCTATCTAAAGTTAAGAATAAATCTTAACAAACAAAAAATGAGAGAAAGAAAGAGAATTCATGAAAACACCATCAAAGATATCTAGTCTTCCACTGCCCAAGATGTTTGAATTTCTAGATCATAAAACATAAAGAATGTAAGTCGGACAGCCAGATAAAACAGCCAGTCTTATGGTAGTAAATGTAACTGAATATCAATGAAAATTTGTTTAATAAAAATAGTCATCTAAAATTGGAAAAGTGTTTAATTATTATTTTTTTAAATTTAAAATATTCTCAAAGTGATAGTAAAGTCAGACCACGATAACTTGACGATTGGAAGGAACCCCACATGATATGACATATCTATTTTTAGTCAATCACAGACAAGCATGCCTCAAAGCACAGGGCGTAGTATCTAAAAGAAATACATAAACTTAAATATAGCAGTTAAATCTTACATTGAAAGCAGTCAACCAATAACTAATACTAAGCATTTCCTTTAAACATCATAAAACTATTTTTTTGTTTTGTTTATAGCTATAGAGCAACATTCTTCGGAACCTTTGAGAGGTTAGTGCTGACGTCATCGGTCTCTGGAATTTTTCCAATCGTCAAGATATCGTGGTCGGACTATCGTTACGTAAAAGACTGTTTCAGATGAAATATAAAATCGGGGAATTTCTCAAAAACTCTTTAAATATAATAAGCCTAAAAAACAAAACTAAAGCACGTTGGAATGTTTGTCTTGCAATCAATATTTGAGAATATATATATTATTAAATGGAATGTACAAAGATTTTTTTTTTCTTGAGCAGAAAGGCAGCTACATTAAAACACCTTAATATCATATCTTCAACTATATTTTAGTCATCCAATAATGTGCTTACTCATTATCAAAATTTAAAAATGTATTTTTTTTATATATTGTAAAGGAGTTCAGTATTTTTTTGAATCTCAATATATTTTTCAAACTTCATAATTAACTCAATTAATATCTTCATTTGTTCCTAGCATCAAATTTTTTAGGTCAAGATTGAAAGAGTAAGTGAGTAAGTACATGGTATTACAACTACAATGGCTCGCTCTGGTGGTAAGATTTTTCTTCTTCTTCAAAGCAAAAAAAAAGTCCTTTTTTTTTAGTGTGGTAGGCAGAGTACATGCAATTTAGTTAATAGCGGAGGTGGGGAATGCATTTGAAAACAATTTGTTCCCCCTCGGGTAAATCGCAGGCAGCAATTAAGGAAAGAAATCAAGTAATCTCAAGAAAGGCTTTTTACAAGCTGTTGGGGAATTAGAATTGCTGATGAATCTCAGACTCATTCATCATAAACAACCATGTCACTCTATCACCGCTAATTCCAACAAACAAGTTATGAGGGACAACCTCTAAAAACAATATTTCAAAAACTCATCAAAGTAAAACGAGTACAGCGACTCCTGAGGCCTATTTAGGTAAATGAACAAAATTATGACTGACTGACTGATCGGCATGGGTTCACAGCTGGCTAAAACAAAAAAAAAAAAAAAAAATAAGGAACCTTCGTATCCCTACACAGACAGAATCAGCTCCATTCAGACAATTTCTTATTAAGAAATTTCTTTTGCATATTATTTGTTACATTATTAACCTAATATAATAAGGTGTAACAAAACCTTCCATCGATCATATTTACAAGTTGTATTTGAACTCATTTTCCAATATCAATAACGACACCGAAATATTTACTTGCCATTGAATATGATCCAATGTTTATTCATTATAATATTGGAATTCTTCTATTTACTGAAAGTTCAATGACAATGGATCGGATGGTTTGAATCAGGGGATTAAATGAAATGCTGCACATGTAATCCCGCCAA
Organism: Thereuonema tuberculata; assembly: GCA_023159025.1. Taxonomy (NCBI): domain Eukaryota; kingdom Metazoa; phylum Arthropoda; class Chilopoda; order Scutigeromorpha; family Scutigeridae; genus Thereuonema; species Thereuonema tuberculata. The sequence goes on along the minus strand of JAFIDM010009631.1, from coordinate 95,560,626 downwards.
CTGATAAATTATTAATAGACACTTGATAAAAGCTGTTACTAAATGCTTTATGCATTTAATAAACAACCTGCCTTTTGATTCTAATCAATGAAATGAAATCCACAGCTGATTTGCGTGTCATTAACTGAAAACAAATTCTTAATGTTCTTTCATTATTAGATCATAGGATTTTATGTGAATAGCTCAAGATTATGCAGACAAACATTAATTAAACAGCATATGGTAGCCTTTGAAACAAACAACTGTGGACAAATTCTCATTCGATGAGCTTTGTGTTAACTCTATTACGAAAATACAACGAGCGAATTCAAATGAAATTATAGTGATAAACAAAAGGAATGGAATCATGCACTTAAATTATTAAACGAAAGAATAGTTAATTGATTTTGTAAACCGTGGTACTTACTAAAAGTTATTTTTCGGACTAACTTTGCAAATCTTCATACAGAAATTAAAGATATTAAAGTTTTAAATTTTAAGAATTTATATTTTAATATGTTGAAGACACGTCTTCTAGATATTAGTATATATCTAATTGTTATTTGATTAAAGTACTAGAGTATTAAGAAATATAGTAACTATTTTTTGAACTAAAAAAAAAAGAAGATACTTGAAAGAATTTATATAAGCTTTCCTTCTACAGAAGCTATCAACAGTTACATTTATTTAAATTTAATTCGAACTAATTGCTGTGTACGGGGTGGTCGATAGCATATCTATAAGATAAAGGTCAATCACTGATGGTGGATTATTTTTCCTGGTTATTATTCCTTTAAGCTTCTTTCAAATGTTAAAATAGAATGTGAAGGACAGTAAAAACAAACAATTTTTAAAAGTGAATTTATGGTATAAAAAAAATGAGGAAGAAAGCTTTCATTTTTTTATGAAACCCTGACATTGTTGACTGTTAGAAATGGTTGATCGTCAGGTTATAGCCAGGTGATAATCAGCCCTGCCACAGGAAATGATTAAACAAAAGATTATTATTTAAAAGCAAATAGAAGAGATCCCTGAAATGTTTGAAAGAAAACAAATGTAAAAAAAATGAGAAAAATAGTATTGAAAATTTAAATAATATTCCAAGTAAACAAAATATAATCCAGTAACACTGCTAGGACAAACTATTACACTGGTTTGATGAAAATCGACCCTGACACCATTCCTGCTGATTCTCATGTAAAATGACCTCTTGAATCTGAAAATAACCCCCGTTTTCCCCATCACCCACCGTTTTCGTGGGAGGCCCCCCCCC
>JAFIDM010009631.1:95508341-95522448 GCA_023159025.1 Thereuonema tuberculata | reverse complement strand
TTGACCTAACGTAATTAATGGACGACCCCTTTTCATTACTCGTGCTTTTTTGTTAGGAAAGTGTATTTTGAAAGAAATAAAAAAATCAAAGGCCTGCACAAAAATAAGCTTTCACGCTTTGAGCTTATCATCGGAGGGAATCTGGAACTGCTGTTTCGTCCATATTGAGACTCATCAGCCAGATCCATCCTCGATTATAAACTCTGAAAGGATATGGAAACCACGCTCCGGAAAGTGAGTCCTAACCAAAAACAAACATTAATAAAAATGAACAGTAACTAGTACAAGAAAAAAAACAAAAAAAAAACAACAACATGAAAATGCAAATAATTAAAGATTCACTGAGCTATTATTATTATTATTAACTCAAACCTTGGGTTTCTCCAGCAAAGCAACAGAGCGGATCAAGGACCAAAGCACATGTTGCCAAGTATAAAAAAAAGGTGTGGAAGAATGATTAGGGATATGGTTGTGCCCATAAATTTCCCAACTACGCGTGTTGTGTTGAGTACCACAGCCTTCTGCAGTTGTGCATAAGTGTTTTTGTGAAGTCCTAGTGTGCTGAGACTGTGGGGCAATGTGTGAGGTACCAGACCAGTGGCGGATAAGACGATGGGTACAACACGTACTCGGTTCTGCCTCCACTGCTTTTGGAGCTCGTGTGCTAGATCGGTGTATTTACTGATCTTGTCTGCGTGTTATTATTATTATTATTATTATTATGTAAAAGTTTCAAACCTTGGGTTTCCCCAGCAAAGACAATGTGGCGGGTCAAGGACCAAAGCACACATTGCCAAGTATAAAAAAAAAAGTGTGGAAGAATGGTTAGGGATATGTGATTGTGTCCATACATTTCTTAACTATGCGTGTTATGTTGAGTACCACAGCCTTCTGGAGTTCTGCATAAGTGTTTTTGTGAAGTCCTAGTGTGCTGAGGCTGCGGTGCAATGTGTGAAGAACCAGACCAGTGGCGGACAGGACGATGGGTACAACACGTACTCGGTCCTGCCTCCACTGCTTCTGGAGCTCGTGTGCTAGATCGGTGTATTTACTGATCTTGTCTGTGTGAGTTTTCTGCTGATAGGCACTGCAGTATCAATGAGATAGATCTGTTTGTTGACCTTATCAACAAGTGTGATGTCAAGTCTGTTGTGATGTATGGTTTTGTCTGTGTGAATGGGGCGGTCCCAGTACAGTTTATATGAGGGCGACTCTAATACGCTTTGTAGTATGTACTTGTAGTACGGGACTGTATTCTTAATAAGTGAGTGTTTGTGTGCTGGTTGTTGATGAACGATCAATGCTACCTGATTGTGTCGGTGGAGGTAGTCTGTTTGGGAGAGAAGGGGACAGCCTCATATTATGTGGTCGATCGTCTCAAGCGTAGTGTGGCATTTCCTGCAGCTGTTGTCATGTGTGTTTGCGTCGTGTAGAATGTATTTCGTGCAGTTGCGTGTAGGGATGACTTGGTCCTGTATCGCGATCATGAACCCTTCGATCTCCCCAAACAGCTCACCACTCGTCAGCCATCTGTTCGACGCTTCCATGTCGACATGAGGCTGGTTGAGTTCGTGGCGATGTCGGCTATGTAGTTCCTTACGAGCCCATGATTCACGCAGCTGCTGTGTGTGGGTGTCGGGGGTGGTGAGTGTTAGAGAAGGGTTTGCGAGGTTCAGGGGTGTGAGGTGTATGTCAGCCTTGAATGGCTGAGTGGAGTGAGGAGTGTTGCGCTCTTTGGTGGAAGTGTTCCCTAAGTGTGTGTACTTGTTTTTCGTGTAGGGTGATGAGATTGATGAGTCCTCAGCCTCCCTCCTTTCGGGGAAGAGTCATCCTTTCCGTAAAGGACTTGGGGTGGTGCATGTTGTGTTTCGTGAATGTAGTGCGTGTTGTGTATTGTAGTGCTTCGAGTTGAGTGTTTGTCCATGAAATTATGCCGAATGAATATGTTAGTGTGAGGACGGCAAAAGTGTTGATGGCTTTAATTTTATTGTGAACGTGAGCACGGTATGTTTTCTTGAGTGCATTTTTAATGTTTGCGTTGTCAATGACGCGCGCTTGCTGGAAGCCCAGATACTTTTAGGTCTCTCCCTCTTCCATGGATTGGATGGTCAGCCCATGGTCCAGTTCAAAATCCGCCAAATTCGAAGTCGTCCCGCGTGTTATATGTTTATTATTATTATTATTAGTTTGGGTTTCTATTGATTCCACTGAGCTATGAGTACTGGACGAATCCTATTGACGAAAGCTGGGAAGCTAGAAACAGTCTGTCTTGGATTCCCGGTACGAATACATTGAATTCCACAATAGCTCAGTGAATCTTTAATTTGTGCGTTTTTATGCTTTTTTTTTGTTACATATATCACGCACGTTAAATTTTGCTATTGTGTATATCTAGTGCAGCTTATCATCGAGGATGGATCTGGCTGATGAGTTCCAATAAGAACGAAACGGCCGTTCCAGATTCCCTCGAATGATAAGCTGAAGGCTTGAAAGCTTATTTATGATTAGGCGTTTTGTTTTTTTTACTTCATTGCACGTTAAATTTGCTTTTAGATGTATTTTTTAATTTTAATTATATTGTTCTAAATTTGCTGTATATGAGAAGATTATTTGAGTAACACCGCGAATGCAGTAAAAAAAGCTAAAACCCCGATTCATTCTAATTATTTTCGCCATGAGATAACTAATCCTCACTTATACCCTCAGTAAATATGAAGAAATTAATTAGTCAAATAGACATCTTTGTCTAGTGACATTCGTCTTTTTGCTTTTATTTCTTTGCAATCTACATTTTCATTCATTGCTTGCTTTTATTTTTCATTTTTAAGACATTGATAAAGATGCTTTTTTTGGTGAATGTATTTTTTTTCCTCACGGGAATAAGTGAATGCAGTAAAGAGTGAATCTAACAGCAAAGTTGTGTTTCTTTCTTTAAAATGGGAAAATATGAACAACGTAAAAGTGTTTTTTTTTTTTTTCTTTTTTATTACTTTCTTTCCTCCATTTTACATTTTACTTAAGAGTTCACAATGGAGAAAGGTGACATTCTATTACTTCCCTTTTCAAATTATTGAAGGACCAATTTTAAAGTTGTCCTTCAAAATGTCTACATTAGAATTCGTTAATTTCGTTTATTTGAATAACAAATTAAAAAGAAGTTCCTGAAAGAATTTTATATTTATTTTCCTTAAAATATTGAGTTGTTTTTTTTCTTTGTTTTTTTTTTTAAAGCTTTTAAAGTTTTTTTAAAGAAATAATACAAAATTAAGTCTCCGTTTATTATTAAATAAAAATATCTACTGAATACAGAGAGGTTTTCTATTTTATAAAAAAAAAATTAAAAATAGTAAATAAATAAATAAATAAATAAATAAATAAATCCGTAATCCTTACTGAAGCTGTGTAAATCCAATTAATTTAATCCTAAATCAAAAGATTCAATTTAACCATTAGGCTTATTGTATTGTTTTTGCAGTGGTATCTAACAGGAAATAGAAAAGATGATTGAAACAAACTGAAATGGGTTTGTAGTTACAGACATGGATTCTATCGACTCGAAAACTTATAATTGATTCGATCAGCCTTTTATAAACTTTTTTTGGTCAACGGGTCTTTTGTATCTATCTATCTATCTATATATATATATATGTACAGGACTGGAGTTAGTTTGGTGTTCGTAGGCCCTAGGCCCTTTCACTTCGAGATGTGCAAAAACAGGAATAAATGCCCATCGACATGATGCTCTTACTATATTGTTAAACCACGAGTTGAGCGACTATCATTTTACACTTCTAATTTATATAACTGTATAGTATTCAATGACTAAATGGCCAAGCTTTCCGGACAACAGATGTCGCGTCGGTCGAGCTGCAGGGCAAAATTTTTGGGAAAGAGTGAAATTTTATTCCTTGCTGATAATTAGTCTTAAGATCAGAAACATAGCAATAATCAACCTTCTTTAGTAACTTGTTATAGGTAAAAACAACATTCACTAAAGGAGCGGTCGATCATGTGACATCTGACAGCCAAAAAAAAAAGAAAGTCAGAAGGAAACTAGAGTATCGATATCATATGCTGCTCACAGCCCAAAATGTAGTAGGGACTAAGCAACACCTGCAGAAAGTTGCTTGGCTGCCATTAATGTTTTCAGCATTTTACATTTTCAGCATATGTATGTGTTAATCATTTTGTACGTAACCACATACGCCTCAGAATCCATTTTGTCATTAATTTGGATCGTCAGTATTCGTAAAATGTTAGCCTACGTATTAACCTTTTTATTTTCTTTTGTGCTCAGCAGTCCTAGTAGGTTTGCAGATACCTGTGGTATACGTTGGTGCTGATGTTTTCGTATAAAATGCGAAGGAGAGCATTCACAACTTAAACATCACGAACAATACACCAAGTACTATGTCTTCAGTCGCAACAGCCATTATTCCGATAACGTAACTATCTCACTCAATAACTACATACCTAACAACACTCATGCTTACTACACTCAAAACATTTGAATAAAAGGAACAAACAATGTGAACCGGTCAACCAGTACGCCAGATGGTGCACCTGCTGTCATTTCACATGCGCTGTTACAGAACATGTTGTCCTCCGAAATCGCGATCTTTGGGTACGCGTAACGCCATAATTAGTTGTTTCCGGATATGGTTGCATCATTAAAACGTGTTCCTTCTCCTCGCTGTTACACCTGTTGTTTTTTTTTTTTTTGTATTTTGTTTTTACACACGAGTTTTGCAATAAGTACTGTACACAAAAGAAGATTTTTTAATGGGTTTTGAATTTTACATTTGTTGGTCCAAAAAGATATGAAAATATCTTTGTATGTAAATTTTAGAGACACGAAGTGTGAATGTACTTAAATTTCGGACTAGCGCGTACCTCATCATAGCCAGCCAAGCTATTTTTGCCAAACCACCGCGGCGCCCCTGAATGCCGTGACGCATGGTTTGAAAATCTCTGGATTAGATGAGAACCTTTTCTCAGGTAACCCGTTACAAGAGATCGCAGACCAAAGCCTCGGAAATTAGTGGGCTAAAAAAATTAACAGGATTTATAAGACATCGAAAGAAATCAATTGGTTCGCTTCTTTTTATGGGAATTTTTGTTATCTTTTCGCGCCAATTTCTCGTCAAGAACTGAAATTTTCAAATAGAAAAGTTCCATCGTTTCTCCATCGTATATCTGCATATCAAGTTTCAAGAAGATTTATTCAACAGTTGAAAAGTTACGGAGGGACTTAACACAGACGAACCGATTTTAGGAGCATCACTTTGCTAGGAAAATACAACAACTTCTATATAAATTATTGCAATCTGGTTATTGTAATCTTTTGGACAACCATTAGAACAAACAACAGAATTTTACCAAAACTTTAGAACATTAGAAATTTACCTCGATAAATAAAAATTCTTTATACGGAATATGTCAATGATGTTCAAGCTGAATAATTATAATCATCTATTAAAAACAAAATATCAAATATAATCGAATCATTACTTTAAAACAGAATATTAGTTTTTTTAGACATATCATACATAGATTAGACTATTGGTTAATAAAAAATCACTTGCAACTCCTTCCCTACTACATCGCCAACCAGCCTCTTTGTGAATGAATTACGAATAAAGGATCTGCGAAGCTTCGAAATTCTATTTGATTTTGATTCTGTACGAATATGACAAATTTGGATGATAAATAGAGGACAACTTGTAAGAAGGATCTGTGAATATAACAAAGTTTTTCTTTGGTTGGATGAATCACTTTCTGAATCACGATTAGAACCCATCTTGGTAATTCGATTCCACAATAGCAATTCCCTATTATTAAAGCTTAATCTTTGAAATTATTTTCTGAATTCTCATCAGTTCACATAATAACACTCGGCCTAAATCAGAATGAAAAGTATCAGAAGATCAGTTCACTGTTTCTTTTGTCTTCCTGTAACTTCATGTACTAATCAATCGCTTCTGAATTAGTGTAGGACAATTTGCTGAACACATTTTTTGAAATCGAATGAATATCTTATATAATTTTTATTTAATCGGTAAATGGAACAGAAACAATAAAATCCATTTTATTTTTTTTATTTTTGTAAAAGATTTCTTTTTGCTTTTCACCAGAAATATCAAGGAAGAATCATTATGATCAGAATTAATGTTTTTCATTTTATTTTTTTAATCTTTGGATGAAATTGAAATATGAGGGGGCTAGAATCAAACGCAGCTAAATCCATTTTAATTATTCAATAAAAGAATAACCTGTCATTATAGGCGTTCAGTGTGCTATCCATTGAGTCCTAATTCCTACTCTAAGTATTTTGAAGATTTCTTCATTCAACGTTACCATCTTAAAAAAAAATTTAAAAAAAAATTGTGAAATTTCAAAACATGGATTTAGCTGCCTTTGATTCTAGCCCCTTCGTATGGATTTACTTTTATTAATATTTTTAGAATATATTTATATTTGAATGTGGAATATTGAGTATCCGAAGAAATCATTGACTAAAGAAATCTTGGTATATGTAAATTCGTGAAAAATGTACACTGAAGCGCCAAAAAAACTGTGTACCTGTCTAATACCTCGTAGGTCCCCATCGCGCTTGAATGACAGCAGCTGTACGACACGGAATGGACTCACGAATGGTGTGGAGAGAGTGCACACCATGTATCCTGCAGAGAGTCCCGCAAATCCGTGCTCGCAGTTGGTGGATTCGAAGCAGTGACGGCACATTGAAGTGCATCCCACTTGTTTTCGATGGTGTTTAAATCCGACGAAAGCGGGGTCAAGACATGATGGCAACCTCAGAGGAATATTCCTCCTGCCATAATCGGGTGACTGTGGCCTTGTGCATTGTCCTGTTGAAAGAGGCCTCATCCGTTGGGGTAAATGCAGTGCACGAACGAGTGCAAATGATCAGCAAGGATGGTGACCAGAGCCTTGTGTTGTGGTCAACAATGGTAGCCTGGTGGGCCGTCGGCTCCGGAATCCCAAAGAACACAGAAACGTTGCACTGGTCGAACGCTGATGCTAGTACTGGCCCCAGCTTTGAGTTGCGATGTTATTTGTCGCAATTCTGCACGTGGAATGCTACGATTCGGGCCAGACGCCGCTGTCCACGTTCGTCAAGAACTGGTTTTTTTTCACCTATCTCGCACGCAAGATGTTTTCCCTGATTTCGTGCAGTCCAGATATACCCTTGAAATTATTGAACATGGGAATCCGTCGTAATTTCCGAGATGAAATGACCCATCTCCCGAACCTCTACAATTATACCTCTTTCGTAGTCGCTTAAGTCAATTTGATAAGTTGCCATCGGAGCTGCGAATGTTACTACTTGAGATGATATATATCTGCCGTTATAGACTATAAACGTCGTTTCCGAACAATTCCATTAACTGCAAAGATGTGATGGCATGAAATGGAAATGGTATCGCCTTTCCCAGTTTTTTTGGCATTTCAGTATACGTATATCAACCCAATGTTTCATAAAGATAATAGGATTTTTGAACATATGAGTTTTTGTAGGTTCTTAATTATAACTGTTTTTCTTTGATGATAAAAGATATGAATGTAATAGTAATAGTAAAAGATATGAATGTAATAATCCAAAGTAAAGTTTTCTTTTGAAAATTAGTTTATATCAGCGGTTTCTAAGTTATTTTCCGTCTTGCAACCTGTTTACTGAAAGATCATCATGACCTGATGATAACAATGAGGTATGCAAGTCGAAACCGTGCTATTTCATTTATTTATTTATTTATTTATTTATTTATTTATTTATTTATTTATTTATTTTACTTTTTTAAAAATCATGTTTTTAATCATTTATCTTTTAAGAATCTTTTTTAAGTTTTGAAAACGGGCTAGTTTAAATATTAATAAAACTTGAATCAAGATGAGGATATTGTTTGAGTTGACATTCTTCAAATTTCTAGAACTGCAAGTTGCTGAGAAAACCTACAACCATTAAGAAGTCCAAACAAGCTTATGTCTCTATAGACTATCCTGCTGATTTATTTCAGTTATTAAAGAAGATATGGCACCCTTTTAATATTATAGTTACCGCACCTACTTCTAACACCATTGAAGCTTTTTTTTTTTTTTAAATTCACTTTTCAGATAGTGACAATGTTAATGCTGATTCATCGAATAGAAGAGTAGTGTATGCTTTCCAATGCTATGACAATCCAATATACATTGGAGAGACCCAGAGCGATATTTCATCGGGTGAATGAACATCGTAGAGCGATTGACAAATGTAGTCTTGATAGATCCAAGCTACCTTTTTGACATTGGACTTTCCGATGATCACCGCTAGTTCCCGCTATCTCAACATTATACAGATTGTCCAGTTAGGCTACGGGGTCGCCACAAGGCATCCTCTTATCTCATTGGTTTTTATCTTTTGTACACTCACTTCCAAAAGTTAAGCACGGAGAGGAAAAATATTATTTCCTTAAGCCAATCTGAATTAAAGAAGCTGAAATTTGCTGCAAAGATAGAAGGAAGTATGCAAATTATATAGCTAACTGTCAATCACGGTTTCGCATCGAGAAATATGCAAAACAGGCAGTCGTATAAGAAGCCGGCATTGTGAAGGGTTACAGGAGTTGCATGTAAGTGCTGATGAAAGGTGTTTAAAACATTCGTACGATTTGTTTTCAAGCTAGACGTGTTTCTATGGCTTCCAGAAGACGAATGGAAGATTCTGAGCGCTGGCGGGCTCTCGGACGCATTGAATCAGGACAGTCTATAACAGATGTTGCTCGTTTCTTCGGCGTTCATCATTCCGTCATTTCACGATTATGGAAACAATTCCAAACCAGCCAAACAGTTGTCCGAAGACCTGTAGCCGGTCGTCCAAGGGTTACGACCCCCGCGGAAGATCGATATACTGCTGTTGTAGCCAAGCGGAATAAAAGATCGACCTCCACACGTGTGACATCTATGGTTGTAGCGGCCATTGGTAAGACAATATCTGCCACTACTGTTCGCCGAAGGCTACACATGAATGGTCTGTACGCCCGGGTACCATGCGTTTGTGTTCCTTTATTCGTCCAATCCAGAGGGGCACGATTACAGTGGTGCCGCCAGCATGTGAATTGGACTATGTCTGATTGGGGTAACGTTATGTTCACAGGTGAGTCCAGATTTGCCCTGCAACCCCATCATAAGCGTGTAAGGGTTTGGAGGGAACAAGGCACACGCAATCGGCCCCAGAACATCACCGAACATCACGCATTCCGCGGTGGAAGCATCATGGTCTGGGCAGGGATTTCATTGGGATATCGCACCGACCTGCACATCTACAGGCGAGGTTCTGTGACGGCTATACGGTATCGAGATGAAGTCCTAGACCCCATTGTGAAACTATACGCTGCAGCAGTTAGTCCTTCTTTCATTTTAATGGACGATAATGCGCATCCCCATAGAGCTGCCATCGTTGACGACTTTCTGGAGAGTGAGGGGATTGCGCGTATGGAGTGGCCAGCTTACTCGCCGGACCTTAATCCAATTGAAAATCTTTGGGATGCCCTCGGCTGTGCTGTTTGTCGACGTTTCCCACCTCCAGCCACTCTCAGAGCTTTAGAAACTGCCCTACAGGAGGAATGGCGATTACTGGACTCTGCGGTGGTTTATCACCTCGTAACAAGCATGATCACACGCTGTAAACTTTGTATGCAGGTGAGGGGTGCTCACATACTCTATTAATGTCGGTTTTTATTGTTTGTTTGGAATTTAAACACCATTTTGTTAATGACGCAAATCTGAAGTCATCTTATAATTTATAAAAATTCAATATTTCGTTTATCTCTGTATGTAATTCTTTGTTTTGTTTCAAGAATAGATATAGGGCTACTTACTTGCAGCATTTCATGTCAATCAAAGCAGTACTTGTCCATTTTTCTTCGCATTTTACCGCTCCGTGCTTAACTTTTGGAAGTGAATGTATATAATTGGTTTTTATTTTATATATACAGGGTGTACCTGAAATGTGCTGCTTAAACTTACAGGTTGTATTCAATGATGCAAAACAACGAATAAATATCATATAAACATGGGTATGGAAATGCTTTATTTCCAAGATATGAACAATGCAACAAATGTTGGCAGTAAAGTTGCTCAGCTTCACAGAAAGTGCTCGATGCTTACAGAGATTTCCTGGAAAATGAGTTGCCTAAATGCGTGGACGATGTTCCTTGCACACTCGTCGTCATATGTGGTTCATGCATGATGGTGCGCCACCTCATTTCAGCCGTACAGCCCGACGACTTCTCAAACAATGTTATCGTGACCAGTGGATTGGAAGAGGGGGACCAACAGCATGGCCTGCTTGTTCCCCTGATTTAAACCCTCTGGACTTATTCGAACGGGGTTATCTGAAAGCATTAGTGTACACCACACCGGTTCCTGATGCCCACGCACTGTATGATTGGATAGTGGATGTGTGCAACACAATTTGACGTGCACCTGGCATCTTCGACCGTGTTCGGCAGGCAATGGAACGACGTTGTGTTGCGTACATTGCGGCCGGTGGAGGACATTTCGAGCACTTTCTGTGAAACTGAGCAACTGTACGGCCACCACCTCTGTATTGTTGCATCGTTCATATCTTGCAAATAAAGCATTTCCAGACCCATGTTTATGTGATATTTATTCGTTGTTTTGCATGATTGAATACAACCTTTAAATTTGGCAACACATTTCAGGTACACCCTGTATAATTCCCATTCCCGCGATTGTGCCCCAACTTGAAAAATGGCTTCTCTTCTTGAAGCTGAAACCTGGATGTGTTTTGTTATTTCAAATTAAATTCCTTTATTAAAATAATTTAACGTCTGAGCATGTCTTATGAAATGAAATAAAAACACCACACTGGATAAAAATTATCAAAAAACTGTATTTAAGACATAATATTACACAAGCTTTCGACTTGAACCAGCATATCTTTTTCAAGTGGGTTATTATATAAATGAATTGGGGACTATACAGACGAATTGAATTAGCCGCAGGGACATGTGATGAAGGAGGCGAGGATGGAAGATTCCATTACTCTTATCGAAGGTGTAAGCATAAGCTTACAGAAAACTTTTAAACAGGCATAAGCAAGATGGAAAAAAACCAAAAAACAACAAAAAACTATTATAAATGTAAACCCATTTAAAACACACACGTGCATATAAGTAAAAAAAAAAATATGTAAACAGTACTGATGACATTAAGAAAGATAAATTTTGAACCCATATTGAGCCATAGTTTGGACCGATAATTCGTCGTTATAGCAGTTAGAGTCCGTTAAAATATGGTTGGACTCGTTACATGTCCGGAATATGTCGTTGAGTTCATGGCAAATGATACGATAATTGGCAAAATCCAATGTATGGCCTGAATCACGGACATGAGAAACACTGTAATAATAATCAGTGGCGTACCAACGCCTTTGGGGGCCCGGGACGAGAGTTCCATTATTCAACAACCAAAAAAAAAAAAAGGAAATCTTGTGTGGATGGGGCCCCCTAGTCTTGCTTTACTAATCAAAAAAAAAAAAAAGGAAATCTTGTGTGGATGGGGTTCCCTAGTCTTGCTTTACCAACCAAAAAAAAAAAAAAGGAAATAAGCTGCTTGGTGGGGCCCCCTAGGCTGGCTGATGGGGGCCCCCCTTCGTACGCTACTGGTAATAATTGAAATCAGGACTACGGAGAGCCTGAGAGTGTTGGACTATGCGCTTCTTAATAGGTTGTTTGGTTTCGCCTAAATATATGCAGGAGAAGTTGACACAAGATAGTGCATAAAATACCCTTTTAGGATTGTCATGGGAAACAGAACGGTCCTTAACATTAACGAACTTGCCTAAAGAAAGAGTAGTAGATGACATCAGAACAATATCAAACCTGCGTAAAATCGTTTAAATAACCAGAAAAGTAGCAGATGAAAAGGAATGGAAATGTAATGACGTGATCTAGAAGGCAGCTTAGGAATTGGATTGTAAATTCTATTAGTGTGTAATGCCAATTGGCGATGAACAAAGGAAGTTGAGTAATCAATTAGAAGCAAAATAGCTTTGACTTTCTTAATCTCATCAAGAAACAAATGATAAGAACTAGAAATATTGAACGCCCTATGTACTTCAGCTACGTCATCCTGTTGAACCAGCAATAAGTCACAGTATTGGAGGGATTGTTCATGCTAGTCTTCACAAACGCTCCCTTCGTGACATGCTCAGCCCTCTGGAAATTTCAGCTGTGGGACAATTATGCACAATTTAGGTTTTGTGCCTACAGATAAAGGAGGATCTACTGTAGTGCTTAACTGTTCTCAATACTGTCACGAACACTATTCGTGCCCCGAGCTTCGCTCTTCTCCCTAACATACTTTTAATATTTTTAATATTTTTAATATTTCTAACATTTTTTCCTTTTCCATTTCTAACTTTCCATATTTCTCTCTCGTCGTTTCTCAGTCCTGGCGTCGGTCAGACTGAAAGTCCCGGTCAACTCGGCACCATGAAACTTTAAAACAATGGTTTAACGACTTCGGGAAGGGCCCGAGAAAGCTTTCTCCCAACTTTCTCCCTTTTGTTATGTGCATCGGGAGCCCGGGAAAACAAAGGGCCTGATGTCACAACAACGAGTGGTGTTGCCACAAGCGGTGATGGGGACAGAAATGTCTCACCACCCCACCCAGGAATATAACGGCGACCCCCGGGAGTAAACAAGGCAGTATCACAGCAGTGTCGGAGCAGTATCCGAGGAGAATCCGACGAGCAGCGGCCAAGAGCAGGAAGCGAGGTTTGGGGAAGGCGACACGGTCCGCGGCCAGCGGCTCCAGTCGCCAAGAACCCCACCCGCATATTTCCCTGCTCGGAGTGGATCCCCGTCGGAGGCAAGCAGCGTTTGAGAAGGCCAGGTGCAGGCAAGACGACCCGGGCTCACGAGTCAAGCGTGTACGGTCATCGCAGAAAACCTGCCCGCTTTCATTTTCACTTGGAGCTCACCCCCTAAAGAAGGTAGACGGCAGTGCATATGCGGAAAGGCGGACACCAGAGAAGACATCGCGGAATCGTTTCAGAAATACGATTCCGCCAGTCTCCAACCCAGCCGCCTGTCCGCTCTTAGCTGTCGACATCTCCGGAGATACGGAGATCGGATTCAGTGCTCGCAAGTGTGCCTCCGCTGTGCCCAAAGGATGCCTCCGAGACCGTCCCAGCCATTCATCCCCGTCAGCGAAGGATCTCCCCCCCAGTGCCGCCCAGGACAGATCCGAACGGACAATCAGAGAGTGAATTTATGGCTTATCTTTACTTATTACCTTGTATTTTCTCTATTAGTTAATTTCTATAATAAAATCTTTCATTTAACCCTTTATCTGAGTTTTGCCCTTTCTCTTTCGTCTGAAAGGCGCGGGCCACTTGTCTCTAGGCTGGCTTTCCACGGCACCTCCCCCTTTCCCCGTCCAAACACCTCACTCCCACCTTACACACCTCTCCCCCCTTGTCCCGTAGTCGTGGTTTGCTTAGGGATGCGTTAGATGGCGAGCGCCCCTAAAACAACACGTGACAATACCTCCTCAAGAGTACCAAGTTTATACAATCAACACCTGAAATGGCGTTCTTCTCCAACCAGAAGAATGAAATTCTATTTATTTCTAGCAATTTCTTTTCTTTTCCAATTTGAAGAGTGTGATCTCTATTTAAATTATTTAAGAATTTAAAGAAAAAAGATAGATACCATGCCAACATTTGAGTAGTCATGAGATTTATGGGTATTGAAATATCACTATTCAAAAAATAGTTGATAGTGACATTTAATATACAGTATACAAGTATAAAACTTTTTTTCTGCTTTTCCTTATAATTTCTACCAATAAACATATATATATGTATATATGCCGGCACCTGGGTTCGAATCCCGGTCGTGGCATGGGTGTTTCTTTCTTTCTTCTGTGTTTTTCCGTTTCCCCCTTGAACTTACTCTCTCAAGTGTCTTCTCGACGGGAAGTGAATTCTCGTCTCTGATTTCCTAGCCTTGTCCTGACGTTGTCAGGGAGGCTAGCGCGTGGTCCGTTGGGGCCCATTCGCGAGTAGTAGTAGTAG
>JAFIDM010009631.1:95413773-95503341 GCA_023159025.1 Thereuonema tuberculata | reverse complement strand
AATACTCTTATTATAAGAAATTTTTTGCTTGGCAGTACTGACAGTGTTGATCATTATACATATAGATCTTAAAGAGGTAATATGTATAATAACTCTTCTTGCGTTTTCTTTCTCAAAGCTGGAAAGACATCTTTCAATAATTACAACTTTCTTTTATACTTGTAGCAAGGGGTCTTTATCTCAATGTGCTGTTTAATTTGCTATCAGTTTATCCAACACAACTTTTTAAATCCAAATTTGCAACACATATGGAACTGTTATGCACTTAATCCATTAAATCCGCATGTGTTTATCATTATTGCAAACGTGTATTCCGTTCAAACTTCTCAATTGAATCCTTACTACACTTATTTAATTATTTAAAAAGCTGTTTATTTATATACATATTTAATTATAAATGAATAGTCTTAGAATTCCTATCAATAAATTTTAATGATTCAAATATTAATAATATTAACAAAACACTAAGATAATATGAGTTCTCTGACGGAGCAACCATATTCTCTTAGTGCTATGTGAAAGTTATAATTATTAAAAGATGTCTTTCCAGCTTTGAGAAAGAAACGCAAGAAGGGTTATTATATATTAACTCTTAAGATCCATATAATGATCAACACTGTCAGAGCACTGCCAAGCAAAACATTTCTTAAAAAAATAACTTTTCTTTTTTTTCATAACTAGCTGTACCCGACATGCGTTGCAATGCCACTCAAAGAAAGAAAGTGTTTTATGTTTTAATTCTGTTTATTGAAGTGCTTTTGGATACACAATATTTTTTGTTTTTCCGTTTGGTGCATACACGAATAAATCAGAAGGTTTTCCGACGCGTGAGCAGGTCACATACAGCTGTCCATGTGTGAAGCATGGATTTTCTAAATTTAGTCCACATACTTGTAGCGATTGCCTCTTTCTTTGTTGATGGTCACTACAAATGTGAGTCGCACAGGGAACTGCAAACGTTGAAACCGGAAGTATAGTCATTTGTTGAAACACCTCGCGCACCAGATATTGTAAAATGGTTGTACTAATTCAGAAACCTTCGCGGGCGTGCGTACAACAACTCACCAAAGTTTCATCGCAATCTGATAATGGTATAGGAACGTATACGGGACAAACAAACAAATAAACATTCATGTTTATATATTGTAGATAAGCGTTTAATATAGCGAAATAAAAATATAGGAATTAATTACATAGTACAAAAAAAAATGCACAACCTTGAAACTATGAAATATTTATGTTGTTGTGTACGCTGAATTCGAAAATGCATTCCATTTTTTTTGTATCACGTGAGGTTGTTGTTCAGGGATGCAATCCCGCTTTCTGCTAATACTCGCCGGGTGGGCACTCCAGCGCAGTCTGATTGTAAACATAAGATAAAATTGCAGGCAGACGCTAATGGAAGTTAACGGTTATATGAAGATTTCCTGTTTACATTCTTTCCGAAATGTATATCATAAAAGTAAAGGTTAATTATAATAGAATGGAAATCTGGAAAGAAATATTCGCATTGTCTTCGTTGAATCAAGAAATAAGGGAAAACATTAATGATAAGTTTATTTTTAGAAGGAATTAAACTACAGCTAAATCAGTCTACTGTCATTTCAACGGAGGAGGTTGACTTCTTCTCGAATCAAGGGAAGTCCGTTTTGAATTATGTTAGGAAAGACCAAGGGATCTTTTTCTTATTTTCATCTGAGAAACTGAAGGACAAATATGTAAAAGTGCCCGTCCTTCGTGTCCTACCAAAAGTCCACAAAGATAAGAACGGGTCCGGTCTTTTTTTGGTGAGGCCCATCTTAATCGTCCGCTATCTCCCTGCTTTCTACTCCTATTTATAATGTTTCGAAAGTTTAAAACCAGTTCTAAGTTTGCTATTAGTAACAGCACTGACCTTATTAAGAAAATTAAGAATTTTTGTATAGTTTGATTTGAGTTTTTTTCATTGGACGTGGACGCCCATTACTTTGCTCTCATTCAAAAAATCTTTCAAACCAACCAGTTCTTCATTAACAGGTTCCAGAATGGCAATTTGTTACCTTTAATCCAAGCGTTATTCCATATTTAGTTTTTTCACTTTAATGGTGCCTACTTTAAGCAATCTGTGGGTTTATTCATGGACCTTTCCTCCTCTGCAATTCTTGCCGAATTCTATATGGTCTTCATTGAAGACACCGCCTTTCAAATCTCTGATAGCGGACAAGTCCGTATCCCTTTATACTGGCGCTATGTTGATGGTTTGCTTTTTTTACACAGATTCTTCCATTCAGTAATATTGTAATATTGGATATTACAGGGACATTCACTCCAAAATTAAATTCAAAATAGAATACAAAAATAACAAGTCTATTCCCTTCCTTGATGTTTTAATTACGAGAAATAATTCTAAATTTGTCACTGAGATTTATCGCAAACCTATGGCGTGCGGTTCAACATTAATTTTTTTCTCATCATGTCCCTTTGCTTTCAAAGTCAACATCGTCAACATGGTGGTGGGCAGGACCTTCCGTCTTTCTCGTTTTTTTCGGAAATTTTCGAATCAGAAATTCAACAAATTTTAGGACTTTTTTTTCCAATGACTAACCGGTTAATTTCCTTAATAAGTATATCCCTACAGTCGTCGCGGCGAATTTTGAAACCGGAAACACATTATCATTGACTAATTTTTCCAGTATCAATGCCATAAGCTCCGCAGGAAATATCAATCTCAATTATCAAAAATAGGAAATATCAAAAATCTCACATATATCTTCTTGAAATCGACGAGCAACATTAAGAATAATTTCCCTACTTGACTTTTGAGAACTTTTCCTCGTCGAAATGTTGAATGTGAAGCAGCGACCGCCATTTTCTCTTCTATTTGAATGTGACCGACCGGCCAGGAAAGGAAAATCTAATCAAAATTGCATTCTGGGAGTTTCAACTCTGGCCGCATCTTATAATATAAAAGCGTTATTCTGTCCATAAGACTTTACGTTTTTCCAATTTTGTGACCAAACTATAAGAGATAGATTGGTCATGTAAATGGATAAAATTTAGATCTTTTTAAAACAAACAAAATGCTATAAAAATCTTTCGAAAAAAGTTTTTGGTTTCCAAGATGGCGCCTTTTAAAGGGTCAAATTTTGACTTTTTCTCAATTTAAACGAAAAGTATAAAAGATGGAAGAGAACATTATATTGAGAAAATGTTGGTATTTGAAAGTTCTATCGAATGATGTATCACTTATTCACAAACGCTTCAGCGTTTGCAAGATACATGCAAAAATGTGAATTTTCGGTGTGTGACGCCGACCCGCAATACATCCGAGTTATTCGGAGAAGCCACAACTGGCTGGAAAGTTATGTATTCTCCGACGATCGCAACATTAATTTGCCAAATAAATAAAGTTTATTTTTTGAATGCTATATATGCAAGGGTTCCGGAACGAAGCGATAGTACCCGGCTATTATTATTATATATTATAAAAACGTATATTATAAAAAAGGTTATTCTTTCTGTCATTCTATAAGCAAAATGTTAAATTACAAATTACTAAAACGTCGGAGCAAGGAAATCTTTTGGAAAATGATTCAAGAATTTCCACAAAACATGTTAATTATCATGAAGTTTTGTAATAAAACCTAATATGTTTCGTTATCAAAAATGTATTTGTATTATCAAATACAAAATTTTAACATTTTAGCCATATATAAACCAACGAAACACAAAGAAAGGTAAATTTACTGAAGAATTAGAGAATCTATTCATAAAAAATGAAAATATATTAAACAACTGTCCAACTATACTAATTATCGACGTAAATGTAGATCTTTTCAAAATGAATAAAAACAATGCAGTACAGAAATACCTAAAGAAATACCAAAACTTATGTGCTAGAATGGTTTCAAAAATTGTCTTTACGGAACAACAAGAAACAACTGTGCAATTCATGAAAATTCAAAAACAAATATGGATCATATTTTCATAAATAAGCATGGTATCGAAACACCAGGAATAATACATAAAGAACGAATCTCGGATAATAAGACTTGAAAAAGAGAAAATAACAGATCCAAATATAATCTATAAAGAACTAATCAATGAGGTTAACAAAACAAAATTCATGGAAATCTACTTATATAAAAAGAAAATTCCTGACTCCCTCACTGACTGACTCATCAACGCCCACCCCAAACCTTTGGAACTAGAAAGCTGAAATTTTGCACAGAGGTTCCCTTTATGATGTCGACAAGGAATAAGGCCGGATTTTTCGAAATTCCCACGGGATAGGGAATAATCCGGCAAACTGATCATGAAGTGTGGGACGGCAACCCCAGGTGTGGTGCGCCAACCCGCAATACATCTGAGTTAAGCGGAGAAGGCCACAACGGGTTGTGAAGTCGTATATTCTCCGATCTCAATATTAATTTGCTAAATAAATAATTTTTTTTTTAATGCTATATGCAAGGGTTCCGGAGCGAAGCGACGGTACCCGGCTAGTTGATAATAAAGCCATTCACGATATTTACAACCCAAAAATTAAATTGAAAAAAAATCTGGTAATGTTGTCTTCATTCCCTTCCAACAATCCATATTTTCAGCAATAACAAAACTTTTACGTCCTTATAATATCATTTTGATCTCTTCAATTACATCCACCGGGGCTTCCACAATTAATACTATGAACCCTTAACAGATGGATAACCCAAGAGGTATCACGATGTATAGAATCTAGTTGCCTACACGTCGGAGAAACCCGACAGCCAATAAAAACCCGTGTGGCACAGCATGCCGCAGCCATTCGTACTAACGATTACAATTACTTAACGGCACTTCACGCTAGAGATACTGTACACATTCCTAAAGTGAATAATCCTTTATTTCTTGCATATGAGACTAAACATCTACGGAAATGTAGATATAATAATGTAGATATAAGATATAATGTAGATATAAATAATCCTACATTATTTTAACCAATCCATTTTGCTACAACTACTGCATATCAGTTAAATCTATTTACTACTAAGGCTTTCCTAAGGAAGACAGAGATAGGGATATCGATTCTAATGTTTAAAGAAATAAAAATTGTTTATAAAATTTCTCCCCCTCCCCTATTTTTTTTTAAAGCTTATTGGTCTCTTCCGAAATTTTAATGAATTTAATCACTTGTTACCCTTGAGTTGATTACTTGTAAAAGTCCAGCTAAGCCTGGACGAAACATGTCGATTTTTTAAAGTGTTTAATGTTTTTATCCTTTCATAAGTGTATTGATTTTTATTTAAATTTACATTACTTTATACACGGTAAATTTTATTTATTAAAGAAATACATGTTCAACGGTTTTTTCAAAATAAAAAATGACCGAAGGGTGAACAGAGAGTGAGAAATTCATATACATTTTTGTCAAATATATTATATATGTATTATATATAAACACAACCATACAGTAATGGACCGGACACCAGCATATTTATATAAAATCAGACGAGATCATCAAAGCACATGCGCGCAAGTGATCAGGCAAAGACCATTCAGATAGTTGCTACGGAAAAGTCGGTAGGAGTGCCGAATAGTGCGAAGAATAGGCCGAAATTCAGGGAACTTAGTGACTTTGAAAGAGACGCTGTAGTTGGCTGTGGAAGTGGAAGAATACGGGCATTGGGGCACGAACTGTACACATTGGTCATCCCCAGAAACTGACCGAACGCGATCGACGCTTCCTTTAGCTCGAGGTTCGTAAGAACCGCAAAAAGCCCCTCCGAATCATAAACAGTGAGTTTCAACAAACATCAGGGGTTAGGTTTCATCACAATACGTTCCGGAAGGAATTGAAGTCCTTAAAATCCATGGATGTATTGCCACACACAAACCACTCATCTCATCATTCAACAGAGCCGCCAGACTCAAGTAGTGTTTGCAACGTCGCAACTGAACTGTGGAGCAATGGAAAAAATTTTATGAATTAATGAGTCAAGTTACACTCTCTCCCAGTCGGATGGATGTGTTTGGGTGTGGCAAATGCCAGACGAACGTTTTTTACCCGAGTGCATCGTTCCAACTGTGAAGTTCGGTGGTGGGGGAATCATGCTGAGGGGTGTTTCAATGGCCTGGGACCATTGCATGTTGTTGCGGGAATCTTGAACTCCGAAGGCTACAAAGACATTTTGGATAATCGGGTTGTTCCTACTCTCTGGCAAATGTTTGGAAAAGACGATTATTACTTACAGGACGACAATGCTCCATGCCATGTTTCAGCCTCTGTCCAGCAGTGGTATACAGAGATGGCTATAAAGCGACTTCCATGGCCTGCTCAGAGTTCCGACCTAAACCCCATCAAACATTTATGGGATGAGTTAGAGCGTCGATTGAGGGTTAGGGAACCAAATCTGACATCTGCAGCTGCACTGGCCATGTTCTTGAAGCAGGAATGAACAAAAACACCCATAGCTCTGTATCAAAACCTTGTGGAAAGCATCCCCGCAGGATGGCTAATGTAATTTCAGCACGTGGGGGCCCATCCCCCTATTAATCATGTACACTTTAACGTGTTTCCAGTAACATCTACTGTCCGGTCCATTAGTGTAGGATAGTATATATATGCAAATTTTGTTTCAAGGATCTGTGACAGGATAATCTTCAGCCTCTGGCTCTTGAGCTCAAGACTATCCTATTATAGTAGTTGTTAGCAAACATTTTTTAATGAGGTTTTCCCGCTCCCCCATCATAATTTAAATAAAGTAAGCACAATGAAGATTGCATTCATATCTTAAAAAACGTAATTTCTGATTACTAATCTTTAATTAGAAATTTCATTACGCCTAAGTTATAAAACTTATAGCCAATTGTGCTAAATTAGCTACTGTAATTTAAAGATTTACAGTGGAATTCATAACATTTTACGACGAGGGACATTACATAGCAGTCAAGTACATTGATTAAACTACTAACAGTTGAAAATAATTTTGAAACGAGATTAAAATAAAAATGACATTCGAAATTTTTGATATTAAATTTTAAAGTTTAGTTATTGGCTGAAGATTTTCCTTTCTTAGTGCTCCCCCACCCCTTATATATATATATATATATTTTTTTTTCCTTTGAAACTACAAAGTGACTTCATTCATTCACAACGAAATGACTTCTTCTCCTTTTTTTAAAAAAAAACCGCAACAAATACTATCATTATTCTTCAGTTCCCTCAAAAAAGACATTGAAAAATAACTTCTTTGTATTTCTAGGCTAAACTGCAGGGGTTTTTGAGAGAGGAAGTCATCGTTGTTGTGATTTATTAAAACGGTAAATTTCAAGGGTTTTCTTGACAATATGAAATACTTTTTCCCTTTGGAATTGTTAAGAGTTCATTCTTGTTTTCAGAATTTATGAAAAATAGAGTTTGTAAATTTTAAGTGTGAGACAAAATCGTAATATATTAGTTATGATATTGTCACTTTATTGATAGATAGATAGATAGATAGATAGATAGATAGATAGATAGATAGATAGATAGATATAGTCTGACAATTGCTATATTTAAATTTAGTCACAACCTACACACACATATACGTACTTACATCTGCACTTCAAGATGAAGGTCTCGAATTTCATTCTAATTTTTTTGGAATAAAAAAAAATAGAAAGAATTTATACATATCTTGTAAGAATTATTATCTTTATTATCATTTCATGAAGTGAATCTTTTTATTTTTAAATTTGGCTCATTCAAAAAATAAATTCTATAAATAATTTATTTTATTTTTTACCAATTGCTAGAAAATAAATCATAAAACTGTAATGACGTGAAATAAATCTTCTATATATCTAATTGTTGTTTTGTCGCTTCACAAAAATTATTTCAATAAATTTTCCAAAGCTTACGAACTATTATTCAAGAAACGCTTGAGGATTAATTAGTTTCCAAGTTTGAACGAGTCTTTAATTCGCTGCTATCAATAATTGATTACTCCAGTCTAGGGCGCCATCTCTTATCAGATGAAGCAGACTTTACTGTCATCTATCACACTGGCAGTAGAGACTTACCACGCGCATTTTCGGGCATATCACAAACCATTATTTGATTTCAATAGCTTTCGCTTCCTCAATCAAAAGTTTGATTAGCAGCTCAGTTCCTACACTAATATATTTAATTTATTTATGAATTTGAAGGTCCCCCCCCCCCCAATATTTAGAAGTTTTTCTTCAATATCTGGAGATTAGTTTATAAACGCTGCTTCTAAACGCTGTAATATGGATACATATATGAAAACAATTAATATGAATTAAACATTATTGAAAACTTTATCAAATAATTATTCAAGCTTCTTTTAATTTCTCCAGTTGTGAAGATGCTAAATTGCCTTGGCTCCCTCAGAAATCTCAAATTATGTATAGTAGTTGTTGTTTTTTTTTGGTTGGATGATAAGTTGAGGATATCTCCCCATCCCTCCTCCTCTCTGAAATTTTGAAGAAGATTTCTTTTTTAATTAATTTTTCTGTTTATTTTTGGTTGTTGGACATCGACTCCCTTCGAAATAAAATCTTCTATACACCCATAATTTGCCACATCTCTTTCCACGAGATAATAATAAGAATGATAATAATAAAAATGACTTAAAAGCTAAATTCATTAAATATTGAATCTATTAATTTTCTCACTTGAAGAAGCTTAGAATACAAAAAGAGAAAATAAAAAAAAGAGAAAATATTTAGATAAGTGTTTTGTTTTTTTTTAATCTCATTTCTTTCTTTTTTTCCTTTGCTTTCCTTTTTCTTCATCTTTCTTTAATATAATACAGGTTTTTCATTTTTTTTCCTCCCAATTATGTTATGAATTTTAGGTAAAAAAGTAATTCAATTAGAAATAAATAAAAATTTGTATTTCTCCTTAACTTATTTTGTATTAGATGTATTTTAATTTATTAAAAATAAAGCAACTATAAATACTCAATATTATTAATATTTGAACCAATAAAAATGATGGATAAGAATTCTAAAAGAATTCATTTATAATCTAATAGTGTACGAATAAATGTTTCTTTTTTTTTCCTGCTAACCAAGTTTTATAAATTCCAGAGATTATAGTATTTTAATTCTGATAATTCTTAAATGGTCAAAACTCTTTTAACTTTTTTAATTAAAATTATTTTAGTTCTAATTTAATTTATTGTATGTGCTTTATACATATATAAAAAAAAAAAACCTTAAAAAAGGATTTTGTTTGTTAAGTATTAATAAAATCTTTTTTTAAGGATTTTTTATTCTTGCATAGTTGAACAGTTGAACAAATTGTAACATTTGTAAATGTTGAAGTTTTGATAGGGAAAATCTCAGAAAAGCGCCTTGATACAGGTCTGTGAAGTTGCCCCCCCCACCTCCCTCCCAACTCGCGAATTCAAAAACAGACAAGTTGGTTCATTTGTGATGAGTTTATTCCGAAAAAAAAAAAGGAAATCGTTAAAAAAGAATACTAAAACTGTAATTAAAAAGTATGGGGGATTAAATATTGAAATCAATCTTAAAATTCTTATCCACAAATTTTAATGGCTCAAGTATAAATAATATTAACAAAATATTAGAAGAAAAGCGTTTTAGTACAGAAAATAAAAAAGATAAGATTAAAAAAAAAAAAAAAGTTCAGTTAAGTTGGGTACTTTTATATGTCTTACTTAAAAAAAATCCCACCAGAATCGAATGATCGCTCGCGAACATTTCCTTTCCAATTCAACAAAAGGAAGTTAAAAACCTAATCCCGGTATTTGAAAATCCCTGAAAACAATGTCAAATATCTCGAAGATGGCAGAGTGTCGGTCCCTCAGTCTCTATATATTTTTAAAGTACTCCGTGTGGACTTTCATCAAAAGGGCATTGGTTTTCGCGATGTACAGGGTGTGCCCTTTCCTTGTAAGGTACCTTAAATGATTTTAAGAAAATAGGTTCTAAAAATAAGTCAGAATATTCCATTGCAAATACTAAGTTTGTAAATTTTAAGGCAGTTTATTTTTCACAATATTGACAGCAGTAATATATCTTTCAATCAAATCTCTTTTATTTTATCACAGTTTTTTTATTATTTAAGTAACTTTTGAACGGGTTTCTCCATACAGTATTAGTATTAGGTCATGTCGCAACTTAATTGGATTCAATAAGAGTTAATTAGGAGTTGCTTATGACTAAACCGACCGTTAAGGAGTAAAGCGTCGATTATCCTCTATGGTTCAATTTTATTCTTTAATTTTAATCTTTATTTTATTTATTTATTTTTTTTTTGTTAAGACAAATTCACATCTACATATTGGTATCATTTTTGTGTTAGATTTACTAATTTCATCATTAAAAAGTTAAATTAGGCTAATTTGGATTAACTTTGATAGTTAATTTGTAAACTTTCTTTCTATTAACACTACTAATTTAAAATCTGAGCACTTGTGCACTGTCTTCTCAGCTTTGATAACTTAATTTTTTATCTCAATGGAAGCACTGAATAGAATTAATACGATATTTCAAGATCAAAACTTCACTCAAGAATGATGTAGATCTGAGATTCCCAAAGAGGATTCCGCAGACCAACATCAGAAATACAAATCTTGAAATGTATTATTTGTACAAGCAATAAAAAGGGATAAAAACGCACAACAAATAAAATCACTGAGCTACTTTTGGAATTTTTGACACCGGGAATCCAGGATAGTCTGTATCGAGGTTATTACCTCTCCTTAGCTGGATTCACCCAATGTCTGCAGCTTAGTGATAC
Source organism: Thereuonema tuberculata (assembly GCA_023159025.1). Classification (NCBI taxonomy): domain Eukaryota; kingdom Metazoa; phylum Arthropoda; class Chilopoda; order Scutigeromorpha; family Scutigeridae; genus Thereuonema; species Thereuonema tuberculata. The sequence goes on along the minus strand of JAFIDM010009631.1, from coordinate 95,492,609 downwards.
CAAAGGAATATAAACAAAGCACAAGTAAACATGAAAATGGCCCTTAATATAAAAAAACATCAAAAATAAATAAAAAATAAAAAAATAGTCAATTAGTCAATCCCCGCCAGTCAACTGCTGGCTTATAAAGGATTAGTCTAAAGAAAGACATATATATAATGATAAATTTAACGTGCGTGGAAACATTTTACAAGCAACAAAAAGGGATAAAAACGCACAACAAATAAAATCACTGAGCTACTTTTGGAATTTTTGACACCAGACAGACATTTTTGACAGACGGTCCTGGATTCCCGGTGTCAAAAATTCCAAAAGTAGCTCAGTGATTTTATTTGTTGTGCGTTTTATCCCTTTTTATTGCTTGTAAAATGTTTCCACGCACGTTTAAATTTATCATTATATTATTTGTACACAAATAGTGAATTGAAAGTAATTTTCTTTTACAGTGATGTATTTTAGCACCTGCACTTTTAATCTTCTTCTGCCTGCCTAAAAATGTTCGCAATACGAGGTGCCTCAAGGAATGAACAATTAATTAGGTTTCTAACACGAAAAAAAATGGTGTATAGACATCGTGTAGAACAACCTAAAGGCTCATTCAGAATTTCTTCTTAGAATACTGTCTTCAATAAGGTGGCGATAAATTTTAGATGCGGCTGCTCATTTTTAATTTATAATTTACACTTCCATCCATCCATAGTAATTCTGTCCGGAGATAGGTCAACATTCCTATGGAGTTCAAGAATTCCCAAATAAGCACCTCGGGAAAGGAACTGAGGTGGGTTCCTATGGCCTTCCTCAGGCAGCCATTATGGAATGGCTTCAGATCGAAGAGAAAGTGAAGAAGAGGCTAACAAACACAGGAAAGGAAATTGAAGCAACCAAGCCACGCCCGGGATTCGAACCCAGATTCTGAAACAATGTCCGCACGGCAGACCGCCGCCCAGACCGCTCGACCATGCCGGAACGGCAGTTTACACACAATAATTAATTATAAGTGGCGGGATTTTTGTTTAACACTATTTAACTGAAAGATTTTTATTCGAAATTAATTTGGAAGTTAGCACAGGACTTGATGATATTATAATGTTCAATTATTAGTATATACTCAGCAGAGACAAAACAAAACAGCATTGATATTCTTCAGCTCTAACTAATCTAATAACCCTAAATTATATGGAAGCAGGATTATATGGAAGTTTTTTTTTAATTTTATAATTTAATGAAAGTGTAGGATTTTTTTTTTAATTCACTATTTGAATTGTTTGTGAAAATTGAGCTTTGATTAGTCTCCAATGGGCTTTTTTAACTTTACCCCAATTCGTGACGTATAGACTTAAAGGTTAAAATTCTAGGGAACACCTTTTCATATATGCTTGTAATGAATGAAGATGGTTCTTTGTATTTATTAAAATTAAAAAACATTTTATATTTTTCAGTAAACAAATTCTTCCTAACTGGAAATGTAACATAAGCTCCAAAAAGTTATTCAAATTAGTATCTATAGTATTGTTGGCTAATGTATTTTTTTTTTTTAATTTTGATCACCTAATAATAAATTTGTGATTCAAAATGGCGGCATAAGTTTTTATTGATTTACGGTTTTGTCTGCAACTCCCTTAAGTCTAATTTCCGTGAAAAGCGAGGCGTGGGTGTGTGACTAATATAATTTAATTAGAATTCCAGTTTCGCAGGAAATGAAATTTGTTATGGAAATGCTTGTGGAACAGTTAAATTGTAATGATTGCATCGCATTCGGGAAGATAAAGAAATAAAAAAAAGTAGATAACGCATTTGAATAGTAGTTGATTAGTCGGCCTCAAATTGTGAACACCTCTTTCAAATCTAATAAAACTCAATTAGAGAAACAGCGATATCTCAATGTGGGTTCCTTTTATTCCTTGCGCTGCTAATTCTAAAGATAGGAAAACTTATTTTAATTATAAAATGTTTCTGTTTCCCTTATAAAATGTTTCTTACAACTATAAAGAATATTGTTTAAAATTACGCCTACAATTTAGATATTTTTTTTTTCCATTTTGTTTCAAAGGTTCCATTTCAGGTTTTTCATTTGAAGGAAGTTTTGACTTGTTTTTGGAAATTGAGCTTTCCTCTTACTTGAAATTTTAGTTTCTATTATCTATAAGTAATTTGATCAGTGTTAGTAATAGAAATGATATTGAATTATCACGTGAGTTTTTGTCGTCTTTTTTGTAGAGCTAAAATGGTGGATTCGACTATGATGGACGAAGACAGTGGAAAGGAATGAGATGTCGAAGAAGAAATCTGAATAAATGATAAGGCCTAAGTTATCACTCGTAATCAGCTGAAGCTCGATTTTAAATAGTAATTTCATTGGAATCACAACTCGATAACTTTTGATGAATTTTAGTAGGTTAAAGGAAATACTTATATATTTTCAACTTAAATTTAGTTGAAAATCTTAACAAATGAAAAATGATTCTTTAACCTTATCAAACTAATTTAGGATCGAATTGGTCTTTATTTTCGTGAATGAATTATCAGTTTTCCATCGGCAATGTACATTAGAATTGATTGGAATAGAAAAGTTGATTGATCCAAAAAAAAAGGCTTATATCGTAACTGCTTATTTTATCTCAAATGCTTACATAGGAAGTATAAATCAAATTAGAGATTTGGATTTTATCAAACGGACCTTCTGAATATCGAATCGAATGAAATCATTAACAATAATCTCGAGCTTCGCAGATGTATTTTATAAATAAAAACTGTATTAGAAACCAGATCATCTCCAGGGCTCTTATTTAATCTTGATGCCCATGTTTTGGATTTTTTAGGAAATACAAAAATCAGGATTTTTTAAAAATTCCAACTTATGAATAATTAAAATTCAGTCGAAATATAAAAACGCCAGTACTGAAAATATAGCGTTATTTAAAGAAATTAAAAAAAAATGTGATTAGAGTCCCTTAAAGTTAAGTATTTCAAGATCTAATTTATTTAGGAAATTTAGCTTATCTTAAATTCTGATATTCACAAACAATCCATGACTACTGTTGGGTCAATTGGTCCTTAACGAACGAATTCCGAAGTTTACCTGTAAAAATTAATACACTTGCAAACATTTTTACTATATACTGAAAGGATTTAGTTTCTTGCTGGGAGATCATGATATTGCAAGAGGTCTTATCGTCCGGCCGATGAAGGTATGACAGTCAAAAGACAGTCCATATTTTCTGACATTCCTCTACTAATGGCCAAACATCAGAAGCTGCATTCTACAAATCTGTAGAGCTTTTAAAAAGTCAATTGCTCGATTTGCCGTCTTTATAAAGTTAAGCGCTCAACTGTTTACCATTGGATACACTGTAGATAACAACTGAACATTATAAAAAGTAATTTATTTTACCTGACTTCAAAGTACTTTTGAAAAGATTATCGTACTTGCAGAAGGAAAAAGTTTAGTCTTCAATTCAGGAATAGTTAACGTCGACGATGGAAAAAGTTGAATTTATAAACATTTCGTATTTTTAATAGACTTTGTATGTTGAGTTAAAATAAAAACGCAGTTTGGTAGACATGGGATTTCTACCAAAACAATCTCTAACTCTTAACTTAAACAGCCTCTAATTAGAGTATTTTTTTTAATAAAAATTTCTGCATTTATTGCTGGGAAAGGAGTTTTAAGAGATTCCGTAATTAATAATGTCAAGTTTTTAAAAGAAAATCTTTTAAAGCAATGACAATAAAAAGCATTTGAGAAAAAACTTTCGAACCCAGAAACATTCAGTAACTGCTAGGGATGCTCGAAGGTTTGATATTCAAAGAAAGAAATTCCATAAGAGTGACCATTTAGTATGGAATTTCTAAAACAAGAGATAATATTATTAATAATATAACGTTTTTCAGAGAACAGTTATTAAAATAAAGATTCGCTGACTACTAGAGGCAAAACGGAAGTTGAAGTCATTATTATTATTATTGTATGTTTCAAACCTTGGGTTTCCCCAGCAAAAACAATATGCGGGTCAAGGACCAAAGCACATACTGCCAAGTGTAAAGATGTGTGCAAGAATGATTAGGGATGTGTGCTTGTGTCCATAAATTTCCTAACTATGCGTGTAGTGTTGAGTACCACAGCCTTCTGCAGTTGTGCATAAGTGTTTTTGTGAAGTCCTAGTGTGCTGAGACTGTGGTGCAATGTGTGAGGCACCAGACCAGTGGCAGACAGAACGATGGGTACAACACGTACTCGATCCTGCCTCCACTGCTTCTGGAGCTCGTGTGCTAGATCAGTGTATTTACTGATCTTGTCTGCGTGAGTTTTCTGCATGTTCTTGCTGATAGGCACTGCAATATCAATTAGATAGGTCTGTTTGTTGACCTTATCAACAAGTGTGATGTCTGGTCTGTTGTGATGTATAGTTTTGTCTGTGTGAATGGGGCGGTCCCAGTATAGTTTATATGAGGGTGATTCTAATACGCTTTGTGGTATGTACTTGTAGTACGGGACCGTGCTCTTAATAAGTGAATGTTTGTGTGCTAGTTGTTGATGAACGATCGATGCTACCTGATTGTGTCGGTGGAGGTAGTCTGTTTGAGAGAGAAGGGGACAGCCTGATATTACGTGGTCGATCGTCTCATGCGTAGTGTGGCATTTCCTGCATTTGTCGTCATGTGTGTTTGCATCGTGTAGAATGTGTTTCTTGTAGTTGCGTGTGGAGATGACTTGGTCCTGTATTGCGATCATGAACCCTTCGGTCTCCCCAAACAGCTCACCACTCGTCAGCCATCTGTTCGACGCTTCCATGTCGACATGAGGCTGGCTGAGTTCGTGATGATGTCTGCCATGGAGTTCCTTACGAGCCCATGATTCACGCAGCTGCTGAGTGTGGGTGTCAGGGGTGGTGAGTGTTGGAGAAGAGTTTTCGAGGTTAAGGGGTGTGAGGTGTGTGTCAGCCTTGACAATGGCTGAGTGAAGTGAGGAGTCTTCTGCTCTTTGGTGGAAATGTTCCCTAAGTGTATGTACTTGTTTTTCGTGTAGGGTGATGAGGTTGATGAGTCCTCGGCCTCCCTCCTTGCGGGGAAGAGTCATCCTTTCCGTAGCGGACTTGGGGTGGTGCATGTTGTGTTTCGTGAATGTAGTGCGTGTTGCGCGTTGTAATGCTTCGAGTTCGGTGTTTGTCCATGGAATTATGCCGAACGAATATGTTAGTGTGGGAACGGAATCATTCTTGCACACATCTTTACACTTGGCAGTATGTGCTTTGGTCCTTGACCCGCCATATTGTTTTTGCTGGGGAAACCCAAGGTTTGAAACATACAATAATAATAATAATGACTTCAACTTCCGTTTTGCCTCTAGTAGTCAGCGAATCTTTATTTTAATAAAATTATTTATTATTATTATTATTATTATTATTATTATTATTATCCTCAATTTACAAATCTTCGATAAAATGTTAAACTAAATGTGTCTTATTTTGCCTTAAACTTCAAGAAAATTTCTTTTTCTAATTTATTTCTGAAATTCAAAAATTCATTAATTATTTAACGTGTGTAATTAATTGCAACGAATAAGAAATACTACAAAAACACCAATGTCTCTTATTAAGAATCTTGTATTTAAAAAAAACATATAATTAAAATATACAATACAAATAAGGTTCCATGGACAGTTTCGAAGGCGTCATAAGTCCTCCATCATCAGCAAGACAAATGAAAGAAAGAAAAGGTTTATATAATGAAAAATAATGTATTCAAGATTAAAGGATCAATCGTTGAATAGCGTTATAGGAACATAGCGGTCTTGTGTTGACGTTCTCGTGTTGACGTAAAGGCGGGATGTGTTGATGTGGTCCTTTCGTTGAGGGGGTGTCCTGGAGTCGTTCATGAAAATCTATCGATGTCTGTAGGAAAATTCTGGAAGTATCTTCATGATGTACGTGAGGAGATGGTTCCCGTAAAGTTCCTTATATTGTCTTATTTGATTTTCATTAGGATGTATTCTATTATTCATTTTTTGGGTGGTAGGGTACCGAAGATTGGGTATCGATTGTTGATTAGGTTATGAAGTATCGTCTGATTGGTTTCCATTCAAGTTTAGGTATTTCATCTGTTGTCGGGATTCTTTCTGGAAAACAAGATTAGAACAATACTTTTTAACATTATTATTCGAAAGCTTCGTATTACAGGAATTTGACAGATTAATAAAGATAGATTCTTTTATTTTTCTTTTTTTGTCATCTTTTTCGTAATTTATAATTTTAGCATTATCAAAGTCAGGGAGGTGTTTACAACTATGCATGTGATTCGATATCATTGAAGTGTCAACATTAAAAGTTTTACATGCATACTTGTGACTGTATAAACGTTTTTTTTTTTTAAGAATAAGACTTCGCAAGTTCAGTCAAAAAATAAATCGAAGAAGTATTTAATTATTTATATTTCAGTTTTTATTGTAGTTATATCTAAATCTGCTATTCTTAATTATTAAAATACATTCTTTATCATTTTGGCAATTGTTTCACCAAATAAATTGTTAGAGAAATGATAAAAAAAAATTGTTTCTATCATTTTCAAACTTACAAGAATACTGTAAACTTTCAAATCGTAATTTTCTTAAACTGAAATATACAACAATAATCAGGTATTTCCTTATCAAATTTTGAAATTTATTCTCGGCGTTATTTTGATATTTCGAATAAGTACTTTTTTAATCATAAAATTAGCCTATGATTATCCTGTTAGATTCTTTTTTATTTTGTTCAGATGTTGCTCCAAGTCTTCAGAGACTTAAAAGATTTGGTTTTATACGTCTACTGGAGGTTGCTCTGTTTATCTGTTGTCATTTTTTTAGCATAACTGTCAATGCGATGATACGTTCATAAATCAGAAGGTTACAGAGCACAGAAGTAGGCGCTCAGCCTCAAAGCAGGATGCTTTTTCGAAAACCTTCTCTTCCTTTCTACAAATCTGAATCCTAAAACTATCTTAATAGAAATTGTTTTTAGACCCCAATTTTCTTTTGTTTATAATTTAATTTAAATTTCAAATTAATTTCTGAAATCTCACTGTATTTGCTATTTCGAAATCTGAAATCGACTACTGATTTCTGAAGGCCTAGTTGGAGATTACTGTTGGATGTGTTGTGGCCAGAGAGAGTGTAGCACAATCTGATGAATTTTCATGTGACGCCCTCAACTGATGGTGTACGTTAATATGGATGAATCCAGACAGTGTTGGGATTTCTTATCATAATGTTCAAGAAATACTGGCGATCCTTAAGAAGTTCAGGTCGAGGATAAAATATAACGACTCACATATGATGAGAAAAAGTGATGGAGAATATGTCATATTATAAATGTAAGATATTGGATAAGGAACTTACAAGATTTAACGATAATGTTTTCAATTTACAGTAATTGACATTAATAACAAAAATGGGTGTTTGAATTATTTATTTATTGAAATAATCGAAAGCTGAAGACCATTGTGGATAATTGATATAAGTTGACATTGATATTTCATGCAATAATCCTACGCTTATAAACTATCTATTTTTTGTTCCTTCCAATGTATTTTGCGCCATAAAACACCAACCAACCAACCATCCAATGTATTTTATTCTTTAAGGTTCAGTCTAAACCAATCATTAAAATTAAGAAGACATGAATAGAATGTTACTATTTCTTGTTATTCTATTTCTTGACATTACATTGATGTAATGCAGAGAAGAAGGAATTCTGCTAATTTCAGAATACAGAATACACATATGTAAGATTTAGTTGGCATAAAACAAACAAGACACTCAATGTAAATTTGTCGGGTAGCAATAACTTAATAAATTAAATATTTATAAAACACAATACACAAACACTGTCGAACGCACGAATTGGTTTAAAAAGTATATGTAATTAAAAATTCATTGAAAATACTTTACAGTATTGGAGAGCTTTCGAAGCCTACATGGATTCCTTGTCAATCTAAATTAAATGGTTAGAAGGTAAAGGCTAACTACTAAAAAAACTGATAATCTATTTTTTTTACTCTTGATAGTTATCAAGGCTATTAAAGTTTTGGTCTACTATTACTAGCATCTCTAAATATGCATTGCAGTAAATATATATATCAAATAAAAAAAAATAAATCGAAATAAATTACAACCCATCCATCTGTGATCACAACTCAACAACTATTTACCTAGGAATCTGAGTTTTAGTGGTAGATTTAGGATATTAAAAATCGCGACCTCTTTTGATTTTGCTGTGAACCTAGAAGCTAAGGACGAAAAATTGCATCGCTAAAAATTGTACTAATTACTTATAAAAGCTGAACTGTGATGATAGAAATATGCAATGTATTTGAAACAGAGTGAATGCTATATTGAAAGGATGAATGCCACTATGCTTAAAAAAATGAAAAAGAATAAATAAAAAGTGTTTAACTAATCCTTCTGTCCTTGGCGCAGAGACATGAACATTGAATTCAATAAATACAAACTATAAAAAGAACTATGGAAATATATAAACATTAAGAATTACAAAACGTGACCACAAGCGACGTATTTGAGGAAAAGAGTACAGAACAGTTGCTGACATTGTATCTATACACATATCTACACACATATATCTAGATAAAAGTCAAAGTTTGTATGTTCTCTATACAATTCTATACAATTTTACACCGTTTGACTGATCGGAAGCAAATTTTGCACAGATTCACTCTACTACGCTGCGGAAAATGTAGGCTTTCTTGGAAGCCTGTTAACCACACCTAAAGAGGTGAAATGCGGTGAAATCTCTTAAATAGCGCTACTTATGGGCCTGGTGGCGACAATGGGAACTACACAAATATTGTTCTGGAAAAATTAGGGGAGGGGTTGATGTGATAGGGTTATGGAGAAAAGAAGAACCAAGACTCCCCACTCTCTTACCACTCTTTCCCTACCCTCACCCCTTCCCCGGGCAACGCCCATTACTTTAAGCTAGTTCACTATAAAGAAACTTAAGTGGAATCAGAAAGGACGAAATGATCATAAATGGACAACAGAAAATATAAACTGGATTTCGAGGAATGATAGAAGGCTAAGAAAATGTCCACAAGATAGTAGAATGGATGAAAACCGTTTTGTGGGATTCTATTGGTAAAGAACTTTATCCTATTGTTACTTCAAAACGCTTACATACAGAAACAGGACCTGAGATAGATGAGACCCGACCCGCACCAAGAGACAAATGTGGCCGATACTACTCCCAAAGCTAAAAAATAGAAATAGAATCTTAAGACAAATAAAACCAAATTTTGTAGGCATTTCTGGAGTAATATTCTTAAAAATAGTTATAGTTAATGTTCTTAAAAGTTATAATGTGTGCATTATCGCGTGATTACTCTTTTAATTTGTTTAAATATGCCTCTCTGCTCATAGGCGCTCGCACAAATGGGCAATGGGGGGGGAGGGGGGCATTTGCCTCACCCAGGAGTTTTCAATTTCAATACAATTCATGGAACTTTTTCCTTCTTGCAGAAGAACTAACTGATACTAAAAATGATAAAATTTATTTAAATATTAATTTAATTTACGTAAATTTATTTGTATAGTTTCACAATATAAAGTATAATTTTTAATTACTTTTTTTTTTTTTTACGCTGTCAATTTATTTTTCCGTCTCCTGGAAAAAATTCTGGTCAGAGGCGCCCATGCCTCTGCCAATACCATCCCATTACTATTAATGACATTCGGAGGACAACAAGTATTTTATGTTTCGTTATAAGTAATCATTAAGTCCTAATTGAATTTTGGCCAAAAAATCCTGGACTATGTAGTAAGCAGAGAAAACTTAAATAACTCTTTTAAGAAATTGTGCAATAATACAGTCATAACTGAATTACAGAACCAGCCATAAACTTTGTCTGGCTTGTAATGTTATTATTGGGAAACATTATTCCATAGAAATTCCCCAACTATCTTCTTTACTCCTCATCAAACAATATTACGAACAACCTATCCGGTTATTCTTCATCGGGTTGAAGAGAAATAAATTATTTCTTTTCACAGAATTACATTGGATAGGTAGGTTGTTCGAAATATCGTTTTATGAGGAGTAAAGAAGATAGTTGTGGAATTTCTGTTATTATATATTATTATTATTATTATTATTATTATTATTATTATTACTATTATTATAATAGATAAGTATATTTAATTAGATGGGTACCGTCGCTTCGCTACGGAACCCTTGCATGTATAGCATTAAAAAAGAAAAAAAACCTTTATTTATTTAGCAAATTAATATGGAGATCGGAGAATACACGACTTCCCAGCTCGATGTGGACTTCTCCGTTAACTCAGTTGTATTGCGCGTTGGCACTCACACGGGGGGTTTCCGCAAAAACACTTCATTTTTGCATGTATCTTCCAAACGCAGAAACGTTTGTTAATGACTGATATACCGTTCGATAGAACTTTTAAATACCAACATTTTCTCAATATAATGTTCTCTTCCAACTTTTATACTTTTCGTTTAAATTGAGAAAAAGTCAAAATTTGACCTTTTAAAAGGCGCCATCTTGGAAACCAAAAACTTTTTTCGACTTTTTGTAGCATTTTGTTTGTCTTAAAAAGCTATAAATTTTATCCATTTACATGACCAATCTATCTCTTATAGTTTGGTCACAAAATTGGAAAAACGTAAAGTCTTATGACAATGACAGACAGAATAACGCTTTTATATAATACAATTATTCCATAGATTAAAGATTCGGAATTGCTGCACTATACCACTTTCTCCTAAAAATTAATTTTGCATTGATTTTAAAATGAGTAAATCACTACTTAGTTTTATTAATAATTTCAATTCTAGTAACAATAGCTTTCGTTGTATTGCGCGTAATAAGTGTCTGCTGAGAAAGAATGAAGAAGAATGTAAGTAAGTACATTTTACATGAAGTCCTCCTAAACATTAGCTCGTTTCACACGCTGTCTCTTTTGTAAGAACTTTGTATATACAATTACTTATTATTTATAGAAGTTTACAATTACTGCCCACAATTTAAACATCCTGCGCTAATTATGCATTGGAAACTTAACGTCTTATTTGAAACTTATTTTCTTATTAAACAAAGAAAGTAATATTTCCGCTTTAAGAACATGAACAATTTGATTTACTTTTGCGAAGGTAAAAGAGAGATTTAAAATATCAATTGGATATCCTTTCAAAAAGTAGTAAGTAAAAATATTATGATGATGGGAGAGGAAGGAGATCCAATTGAGAAAAACTGAACCAACTCATTTCAAAGTTAAAATTTCAGAAGATTTAAATAATATCAATTGTATTAAAAAATAAATAAAATTTAACAACAGTAGTTCTGCTTTGGTTTTAAATATCAAAATATTAAGCTTATTTCAATTTAGCCATTAAAAAACAAAAACAAAAAAGAAGCCTGAACTAAATTTTACCTGACTAACAAAAGATAGATGTTGAGGACAAAAGTAGCAAAGAGAAAATGCTCTTTTACTTCATTATAAACATCACTCAAAGTTAAAATGAATCCGGACTCAATACATTTTCTTTCTTTACGATTCTTACATCTGGCTAAACGTGCGATTGAAAAGAGAAACAAGGAATATTTCACATATGTGCATAGTTAATCGACCAAGCATACAATCGATTTGGCCAATCCTATGATACTAGCCAGATGTAAGAATCATAAAGAAAGAAAATGTATTGAGTACGGATTTATTTTGACTTTGAGTGATGTATATAATGAGCAGTTATCAGTATCTGAAGTTCGGGAATACGGTCTAAGAGAAGAAAGGAAGAAAAGAAGAGAAAAAAAAATATAGTGTAATAAACAAATAGAAGTGCAATGAATACATAAAAAAAAAAAATCAACAACAGTGATATGAGGCACTTCTGATTTCACGCCTTATATTTGTTTAAACGGGGCAAGAATTGATTTGTTTATGGTTTATTGATTATTAATTGTTCATTTAAGTTTATTTCAGGGCTCAATATGGAAGAAAGATGAATCCTTGATCATCGGTTCTGTGAGGCAAGACACGTGCGTTTGTTATGATAGAAGGTGCCAAGAAGAATCGCCAGGTGGAGATGTTAGCAGTCTGATAGGTCATTTACATATCACATGACTTCCAAGAAGTTATGACGGAAGGAGTTGGTGCTGTCTGTATTTAACTAGACATTGTAGATTTTTTTGTATTATTGCTGAAGAAATCTCCTCGAGGGGAAGAAACTAGTCCATTGTAATTTTAGTTGTTTTAATTTGTATTAAAGTTTTAAAAAATTATTCATGTGCATTGGCTTTAATTTTGACTTTAATATGAAATGTGCACGTAAAATCTTATTCCTGAGAGTTATAAGGGTTAGGGATTTAACGGTAATTAGTGTACTATCCCAAACACTGATATTGAATTGTTAACAATTATTGATAAAAAAACAAGAACATTAGTAATGATGAAAGAGAGAAGAACAGACCATAATATTCACCAAGACTGTTGCTGAACTTTGTAGCTTTAGATTAGAAAAGGACATCGTCGTTGCTTCGTCATTATGGTCGATTTAATGGAAGTAGATCCTTTCACAGCCTCTATGATTTTATCCTCTTTTTCAAAATGGTCATCACTGTCATCAAAATGAAACCATCCGAAGTCACGTGTTATCACATTGATGGGCTTACCAGCTTCATGTTGCGTTATAATTTGCAGCTTCGTTTCAAGATCAATTGCTTGCCTCTTTTTCTGTGACTCATCCCTAGGTTTTTTGGTTGGGCATGTAGGGTCTATGTTGCACAAAATATCGCGAAATATTTAACATTAAATGTACAAATAAGCTATTTCTCAAACACAAAATCAGCAGAGGAGCTGTTGAAGACATGTGCCGAGTGCTGACTGCTGAGGGAAGTTGCTGCTGAATGCGTTGCTGCCACTGCTCATGATACATTCTTGCTAAACAGAAACCTTTTTGCTTTACGCTCGCTTTCGTTTTGTTCGAAAATAAGGTCGAAAACGTTAAGAGGACGGTCGAAAACGGTAAGTCGAGGGATGACTATATAGAAAAACTAATAACTTACTTATTCAGAATTTTGCCGTCAGAATCCATTTTGTTTATTAGAGCGCTATTTCTGATAAATTCTGAAGAAGAATTACATTAAAATCAGAGTCGTTTTTTTAATAAAAATCTGCAAAACCAGTTGCTCTTTTGCACTTGATATTTTATTTGTAACACGTAAAAATTATTAAAATAAACTCGTTGCATTTTTACATGTTTAACATCTCCTTCTCTTTGGCTTTTCTCTTCAAGACATTCCAATAAAGTCCAGTGTAGCAGAAGTAAGAGCTTTTCTTGCTATCGGAAACAATCTGCGCATGAACGTGACTAACTCATTAGTTCCTTCTCCACGGAAATCTCAAACTGTTTTAGTGCGAAACGAATCAACTGGGGAGATTAGCATTCCTTTACGGAAAAGTAAGCACGATGCGCGGTCAAGCGAAAACTGTGATCGTCACCCTCTCCTTGTCAACACGGACTGGCGTTTGTCTCTGTACATTAGACACATTAGAGTTATGTAAACAGAGAAAAGCGGCTGCATTGGGCAGTCAAAATTACCTTAAGTTCTAATGAAATAAACTGTCAGCTGTATTAGAAGTCTACTTTGTTAAAACAATACTTGAAAATCGAAAATACTAATGTACTTCAGTGAAAATAGAATGGAGGAAGAATTTCCTAATATTTCTAAAAATATTAAAATATGCAAAAAAAAAAAAACCCAAAACATGAAGATAAAATAAAAAGTATTTAATCAGAAAAATTTATCGTTGTTGGTTATAAAAAGATTATGTAGTTAGAAGTGATATAAATAAAGAATCCTATTAAGCACTCAATTTAAAATGCTTCTTATAGTATTTTGGAAGAAAAATAAGAATAATATTCTCACATTTTGATCGTTGTTTAGATCTATACTTTGAGCGTCCCAATGGCCTGCTTAAGGATCACTCTACCATTTTTAAGTCTAATTCTAATATTTTGATCTAATTTTCTTAATTTAGACAATGTATAGTCTTTTAGCATATGAAGAATCTTTGTTATAAATTATACCTATTAAATCACAATTAAATTTATAGAAATAAATATGCATTAGTATTTAAAATATCTTTTCATTTTTTTTTCTTTAAATTGGCGCTGTAGGACTAAGCACAGCGCTTCGGTTTTATTTGGAATATTCTTTGTTCTTTGAAGAGAAAACAACCTCGTCACTGAAAAACCATTTTAAGGATAAATTCAATTATTTATTCAAAGAATCTGATCGATAGAAAACATAAACAAGAATCTTTCCAAAAGAACCGAGCATCTAAAAGCCATTTACATTTACCAGAAAGGGAATAAAAATAAAAAAAAAAGCAATCTGCATAAATTATGCTAATATTAATAGACAAACATGCGAGGCTAACTTGGCCTTGATTGGATGCATATGATGTCAGGGGGTGTCTAATCAACCATAGAATTTTATTAAAAATGAATATAGAAGCTGCAGTATAATATATTATACATGTTAAGATTAATTTGAAGTACTTTTACAGAAGTCTTGACTACCGTACAGTGGGTATACTTGATCGGTGGGTTTTCATATTCCTTTATTTATAGTCCTTAGTTAATCTTATAGATTAAAAGAAAACATATTGAATAAGAGGGATTGATATGAAATCTATTAAAAATACTGAGGAGTTGGAAGAAATATGAAACGGAAAAGTTTTATTTCATAAAATATTACTTTCAAAGTATCCTCTAGGATGAGGTTACTTTCACCAACCTCACATAACCTCGAAAATATACCTTTTTTTTTTTTTTTGGTTTCCTAAAACTTTCTCCAATGTAAGATAATTACAAAAGAAATACCTTTTTATTTGTGAAATCCATCCAATTCCCATCATTTGGCTGCGTTGATTTACCTCGCTTACCGTTAGAAATTACAGATTCAACAAGATTCTTCTAAACACATAACTACAGTATGTCAAAATGGTGGATCTGAATGAAATTGTTACTACAACTGACATCTAGTGAGATAATTTTGAACTAAAATCACATATGCTGCTAATGGAAAAATTACATGGGTTATGTTGTAGATGGAGCTTTATACATTATCGAGTCAATGAATACCCACTAGTCAAAGTATATCCATTTTACGGTAGTTAAATTCTGTTGACTAGTTAAAATATTTATTTTACATTATTTTTTAGTTTATCGACGATATGTTAAGTAAATTAAGTTTTTAGGAAATACACTATTAGAAAAAAAGTAACATACATTTTACTAACTAGCAAAAATACCCGAGCTTCACGCGGTTTACAAAAAAACTAAAAAAGAAACCAGTTGTTCTGATATTCCCCAGTTGGTAGAAAATCACGTGATGATTGCAAAGTAATGTTATATTCTTATTTTGTAACTTGAAAAAACCGATAAAGTACCCTTCAACAAAGTTTGCCCCCCTTCCCCGTTTACATCTCTTAGGATGCGAATATCGGATATTCGTCGAATACGTCTTTTGGTAAAGAATGAAATTTAGTGATTCCAACTCAAATGGTTTCGGAGATAGGCATACTCCTGAAGAAAGATTGTCCCCCCTCCCCTCCCTTTTACACTCCTTAAGATCCCCATATCGAAAATTCGTCGAATACATATATTTTAGATTTTGACAAAGAACACGTTTATCAATTTAGGTGTTTCCAACTAAATAGATTTCAGAGATATGCGTCCCCCCCCCATTATATCTCTTAGTCGGGATCCGGGTTTTCGTTATTTATGCATTATTCTGGGATGCATGTGAATCTCCGTGCCAAATTTGGTAAAGATCCATTGAGAAATGGCGACGTTGTTTCAATAGAAACAAACAAACGCTTATTACATAGATCAAGAATTTTCTTTTCTTTTTTTATTATTTAGAAATCAACAATATTTTTCTTAATTTTTTTTTAATTAAAAAAGTTCTTAATTAAAATGTTCGTAATTTAAGAACAACCAAAACCCGAATCCGGACTAAGGGGTGTAAACAGGGGGGCAAACTTTCTTGAAGGGTGCGCATATCTCTCCAACCGTTTTAATTGGAAACACGAAATGTTCTTTATCAATATCAAAATGATATGTATTCGACGAATTTTCTATTTTCGGGTCGTAAAGGATGTAAACTTTCTTGAAGGTATGCGATTCTCTGATTCCGCTTCAGTTGGAAACAAGAAATTTCGCATGAATATTCTTTGTCAAAATTTAAAACATACGTATTTTTGATATTCATATCCTTAGGGTTGTAAAAGGAGGCAGGGGGACTGCAAGGTACATTACGGGGTTTTCAGGTTACAAAATCAGAATGTAACATTACTTTGTAATCATCACGTGCTTTTATACCAACTGGGGAAGGTTTCAAGTGATAGGGGGTGTGGAGAAGGGCAGAAAGGGGTGGGAGTCTTACATTCTCCGATCTTGATATTAATTTCATATCTAAGGCTTATCGAAATAGGAATATAACATTAATTTAACTACCATTGGACTTTTTGACCAACTGGAAAAGTTTCTAAGTGATCTCACAATTTCTTCGTTATCTACGTCATCCACGGGTATTTCTGCTAGTTTTGTATAATCCTATGTCTCTCCGAAACATTAAAACTGATTACTTAATTTGTATCTTTCATTTAATGCTCATCGTATCTATGTATTTCGTTTTATTACAATGCACAAATAATCTTTTTTTTTTTCCTTGGTTTTGTTATTGTAACTTTAATTCCAAGCAATTTAAATGTTTCAGTCTGTCTATAACTAAAAAGAGAATTTTCTTTTTCTACGCTATTATCCCTTGAAAGCGCAATGGTAACTTACCATCTTCATTGGGCCGAAAAAAACCATAAACGATTAAGAACTGAAGAGGGGATTTCCCAGCTTCCAATGGTACCTAAATAAAATAAATAAATATCTGTACCTTTAGGTATAGATCCGATGTTTCAATAAAGTAAGCACTGGCCTATGGGTTCAATCCCAGCGGGGATCAGGATTTTTTTTTCTAGGTTATTTCTTTTCCGGGCGGTCCTTATGTATAGAGATCGATTTTTATTTAAGGCGGTTAAAGGGAAGTACTTACAAAGGTTTCGAACAGAGTTTAAGAGATATTCTTACATGCCGGGCAGCGATGAGCTTTTTTTTTTTTTTTAATAAGTTATTTTTTTTAAAAAAAATTTTATTCTATGAAAACTTGTCGATTCTTCGACATTATTTGGTCCACACCAGGAATATCAAACTTATTGAAATTCTACAGAAAGTTTACTTATTTGCAATTTTTTGAAGTTTTCCAAAATCTGCAATTACGAAAAACACATTGCAACAGCAAATATTTCTTCGCTTATTTTACTTTTTTAAAATTAGCCGTTTCATCAATACAATACAGAATATGGAGCCAGAGTACATCTTTCTCTCTAATGTTCATGATGTACAGCTGAAAAGTAGTAAAAGTTTTTTTCTCTTATTAGTTCAATAGGTCCTTTATCAGATATTTCTATTTTTGCATTAAAACCTCAATAAATAATTGAAACACTTGAATTTAACAACTGCATTTTTTTGTTTTAATTTTATTATCATTTACATTTTCTCCAAAGGTCTGATCTCGCATTTTGCGACTTCCGGATATTGTGGCTTCTTAAGAAGATTCTCGGATGCTGTCCCTTTGTCCAAGAAGGTTTTGCTTCCTAACCACTCCTTTGTCGTGGTATCCTTAAGATTTTCGTAAGTGGACAAGTATCTCAATAAGTATTAAATTGATTTCATAGAAATGTAATTACCAATCAAATATGCTACATTTTATAATCTTTTATTCAATAAGCGGAGAATAATGACAGTTATAATTACTTTCATTCATCTACTATTTCATTTCTTTTCGTTCTGAATTTCTGAAAATTATCTAAACACTTGTGTAATCGCTGATCGGAAACGCAATACTTTTTTTTTAATATCGAAGTTTCACAGAAATTAAATAGTTCTCAAATTATTTGATCTCTTATTAATTTCATTGATCTTTTTTCTTATGCACTTTCATTCCTCTGCTTGAGTTATGATCCTGCCAACTATCAATAATGTCCCTTTTAACGGGAAAGAATTTTAAAACAACACTCACCCGACAGACATCTGGCGTTTCAGGGCATTTTTCAGTCATTTTTGGCGCCAAACCAGTTTTGTAAGACGACGACGACGCCTGTTGTGGCATTGCCTGTAGCGTTCTTGCACGTTTCATCGATCTTTCAATATCAATAACCCCTACAAGCGATCTAACTTATTAGGAAGGGTTTTTGCAGAATGGCAAACTAAAATAGAGGGGCACGTACTGATTTGCAATTATATTATCATAATAAAAAGACTATAATTTATCATATAAAAAGACTTTATTGAGAAAAAAGATTTATTATTTCATTCATTTAAGAATAAATACTTAATTATAAATTCCATTTATCTCGAAAACAATCACTGGCCTTGGAAATACTTGATCTTTCAATAATTAGAATTTTGACCTTTTTTTTCGCTAAGTTTTGATGAATTAAATTTATGACTTATAAGTGATTAAAATAACGAAGTTTTAAACGCTTAACCAAGAAATTGAAAGATTATTTATTTAAAAACATATTATGAATAAGCGTAAATATATTGAGGAAATACTATCAATATTTTAATCCGATTTTCAATAATTTCTAATTTGCTATTAAGATATAATTTTTTTTATAGAAAAATAGCTAATTTTTGAATTATTACAAATATTTTTTTAATTCTCTTGAAAATGTAATTGTACTATGTTGGAAATAAATTATAAAACATTCAGATCTGTCCCAAATATTACATAACAACATACGCCAATATAAAAGTGATATGGTTTCTCTTCATTATCAAGTTAGCTTATTACTAATATCTAACAAAATATTCTCAAGACCATTCTAAGAACAGCACGGCTCAAGCTAAAATTCAAATTCAGCAAACCATTCAAATTGATGCGCGAGCCATGCAAGTTAAGCACCGCTGGTTTAGGAGTAGCTGGTTAGGAAAAGAAATAGATCGACGTAATAATCAAATATTTAAGTGTTTGTCCCTTTATAACAAAAGTATGATAAAGTAATTTTGAATAGTAATACCACTACATAAGTTAGTTAAAGTTGCGATCAGGCCCAGAGGACCGCGCAATGCAGCTGGGACGGGGGGTCGGCCCGTCGCTCGCCCGCCTTTAACTCCCGGGAAAGAAACCCGGTACCCATTCTATAGAGGGCTGGGTAGGCCCTAGGGCCCGTTTGGAGGAGAAAGAAGCGTGGAAAAATTCCAATCCTCCGCCGAGGCCGGGAATCGAACCCGCCACCTCCAACCCGCAGCCAAGCGCCCTTACCCACTCGGCTACCGGGCCCACAATACCACTACTACTACTAATAATAATAACAAAAATTTGTTATACATTAATGAACAATATGAAGTGAAAAAAGGAATACGGAAAATGCAGGTATTTATTTAAGCTTACAAATTAGTTTGTTTAAAGTAGCATTGATAAAAGACCCATTAGGAATGTCTGTAATGTAATTCAATATTTTTTTTTATGTTGTTTATGTGTAGTCACTTGCTTTTTTTAATAAAGTTCAACCCTTTTAAATTCCTTTTGATTCTATAGATTTATCAAAACTTGAATATTTTCTTTTAGATACGAACATGAATTGAATTACTTTTTAATTCTGGGATTTGCGAACTTTTATATTTGCTAGAATTTGAACGTTTTTTTCCTTCCCTTTTGAAGTCTTCAAAGTCTTTCAGATGTCTGAGTAGGTTTTTCGTCGTAGTGAGATCTCAGCAGAAGGAAATCAACTTCCGGCACATCAGTGACCTTATTCCTCTTTTGCTGACGAGCGCTGAAACCCCAATTTTCGTTTGCATCTCAAAGAACTCTCCAACTCCCTTTGCAAGAAGTGAGTTGGATCCATTTCCGGAGGTGAAGACGATTCAGCCCAAACTCCCATCTTTTGCGAAAAGCCTTCAGTCGTGAAACAGAATACATTGAAAAAGAAATCATAAACTTCAGCAAAACAACGCTAATGGACCTTTCTTGGGGTTTTTTCCCCCCTAGATCTTTTTCCAATAATATTTCGTGATAGATACTGTAATTTGATAAGTATTTCCTTCGAGAACCAAATTTGCTATGTTTTAATAAGAAATCACAAGAATTTCTTGTGAAAGTATCAATGAGTTTTGCTTAGTTTATCTTCATGAAACAACTTCCTTCGTATTTGCTTATAATGACCAATACACTGTTTTTTTATGTACATATTTATATATAAATCATTGTGAAAATGGTGGCCAAGCTTTGTTTGATATTACAGCTGTATTGGGACTTGTTCTTTCAATTAACACTATCTTTCTTATTCCTAATCTATATATTTTTTTAAGATTAATATTATTTTTGAAATAAAGTAATAATGTTTAAGAAATAATAATTTATCTCTAATACTTTCAGTTTACCATCGAACGAAAATTAAACAATTTAAAGAAAAAATTTGCAGTAAATAAATGAATAAATGTTTGGGTTTTTTTTTTGTTTTTTTTGTAGGCTTATTACAAGAATTTGTGTTTGTAAAATTACGTAATAATAATCTATAAATACATTTAAATTTCGAATATTATTTAATTTTAAATATGCAATGAAATGTTATGCTTCTATCAAATGCACTAGAATGTAATCCGTCACGGAATGGTTTGCAAAATAACGAATAAAAAATGACTAAAAAAAAGAAAATCCAGAAACTGAAATATTAGTAATAGCTTATAGTCGATCAAAGGCAGGAAAGATTAGTTTTACTGGTAATGAAAATTTTCACTGAATTATAAGCAGCGTCACCCAAATTTTGCTTTAGGAATTACAATCGACATAAATTTTGTCAAAACATTGTAATTGGAATACTCGTAATACAGGGTGTATCAGTTGCACCCGGTCAAGTTTGCATACAGTACAACAATCAAATGACCTGGTCAATTCGTATCTACTTTTTCGGACTTTTCACCATGATTCGGTGATGATGTGTCGGTTCTCTTCGGTAGTGATTGTGATATGTGACCCCTTCGCAACATGTTTTGTTGCATCACAACCAATGTCTTCAAATTTCTTCTTGATTGAAATCATTGTTTCACGTTTCAGAGAAAAACCATATTCCTCATCAAAGAAAAGTCTTGATGCAGAGATGTTGTCCTTCGACTCATAAATAAACTTAATACAGAGACACGTAACTTTAATGTCAACCGGAATGCATCACTTTCCCTACCTAATATTGTGACATTGTCACTAATGCGGTGTTCAGTGTTCCGAGGTACTCTTACTGACATCAGGTGTATGCTCACTGTTGTACACAGGTAAAGCATGTGCCCGCATTGTGTTAGGATACTGTTATTCTTGTGAAAACGTATAAGTTGCTCTCGAAAATGACTCCTAGGAAGAAGTTACCAGGTTGACAGTCAAACTAATACACCCTGTAAAATTTTACATTTAATAATTATATAACCAAGAACCTGGAATCCCACAGATTAGTAGGCTTTGCAAATTATTAAGTATTCATAATTCCATATCTAGGATATAAAATTCAGTCGTGAATCCCCCATACATATTCCACGAAAGCATGTCTCTGAGTCGAATTCAACATTAAATTTCTGACCGAAGTATAAGATGTGCAAACAACTTAAATTTATATCAATAAAAGTAATGCAAACCGATTTTTGAAATATCACTATTACATTAAACTTTGTTTCGATAAACAATTTTTTTTTTTGACACTAATTGCTAAGAACCAGGATTATCTTTATATTCTACGGATTCTAATCAAAATATAACTTTAATTATTTATATTCAAAGAAAATAAAATAAAAATCACAAATTCCGATTTCTAATAGAGAACACAACATTTTAGAAATCAGATGTCAGTAGTAAACTAACCTGTCATCGAAGAAGACCGTACGATTCTAACGTTCCTCTATTTAAAGTTTGATTCGGATAGACAAAAAAAAAAAACAGCATCTCAGTCACAGTTTTATGTGTATTACATTTGTCTACATAAGAGCCTCAGAAAACAATGTTTCTGCTCTCTCTCCTTTCTTTGTTTAAAGTTAAAGATTGCGTTGGATTATTTTTGAGGTTCTTTTATTAACCAATGGAAACGTTCACCTTAAAATACTTTGGTTCTAATCTCGAGCCCCTGGGATTTTACATCTCAACTCTTTCCGGCTTTCACGGAATTTAAAAGTCTTAGAATCTCAGGATCACTAATAACAAAACTTTTCTTAATAGCAAAAGGTATATGTAAATGAAAAATAATTTTTTAAACAATACAATGGACTTGAGTTTTGCTACTATCTGCATCTCGGAAAAATTAAATGCTTCTTTTTTTTAGTCTCAATAACGTTCATCAACTCCCAAGTATCCTTCACTAAGAGTGGGAACAACAACGAGTAATTTTATCCTTAGAGGATCTATCGTACAAACCCTAGAATTTTGGAATATTTGTCAGTACCATAGACGGAAGAGAAGGAGAAGAAGCAGACAAATACAGGAAAGAAAGGAAACATCCATACCGACGCCTGGATTCGAACCCAAGTTCCGACACATCTGCCACGTCGGAGATCGCTGCCTAATCCACTAGACCATGCCAGAAGGGATAAATGTTTCTTATTAATAAATGATTACGTTCGTATCCTATTTATTAGACTTTTTATACTTGAACGTGAAAATAGGACGCACAAGTATAAAAGGTCTAATAAATAGGACACGAAGATAATCATTTAAAATCAGAATCTCATGTTTCTAAGTTACATGGACTTCTAAGCTATAAAACTTCACAAGAACAGATTTGGTGGAGAAAATTTCTACCACAAGCCATTCTAATCTCAGTTAATAAAAGTTTGGCAGTGATCCATTTGAATTCAAGTAACTTTAATCTTAACTTTAATCTGTATTTAATGACTTGAATTTTCATAGATAATTTTTGATTAGATTTTATTGGTAACGGAAGTTCTTTCTGATAGCGATGCTCAGTTGTTTGTTGGGCACGTGCAGTGCTTTATTGCTGTCATAAATTAATCTGAATATTATTGGTGTTAATTTGAAGCCATTTTTTTTTTCTTTATTTCTTCAGAAAATACATTAGCGGTATAAAATAACATTAGTTAATACCTGGCTTTAACTTAGATCGTAAAGAAGAATTCTTATAGAAAAACTTAAGCCATTAACTTGCAAATGTTTAAGAATAAAAAAAGAAAAGATAAAAACAGTGAGAGTTGGGTCAATAAGGAATTCATTTTCTGAAAAGTCTATTTATAAATCATAGATATTTTTCTTGAGGAAAATTAAGTTTTGAAATAAGAAAATAAAAATTAATAAACAACAAGAAAATACTGAAATTTTATTTTTATAATATGAAGAAATGGGATTGCTATGTATCCTTTCGTATTCCTAGATAAACATCATTATTTCGAAGAAAATTCTTGAAAAAATTAAAATGTTTTAATTATGAACTTGTTTTGAAGTTCTTTGATAAAGAACTTCAATAATTATTCATCAAAAGAAAGAAAATTTAATCATTACGTGAGAATAAAAGGGCATTAATTTGGTTAAAAGGAATTTTTTTTTTTCTTTCTTGGCTTGAGGTTTTGTCGTAGACTAATAAAAATAGTTTAGGGAATTAAACTTTTCGTTGGAATTTGGAATTTTTTATTTCAAATAAACTTTGGGAATTGAAAATTGAATTATTTAATGAAATCATCTTCTTATTATTTCTACTTCATTTATTTATTTACTTATTTTATTTTATTTTATTTTATGTTTTGTTTGAAAAATGAGCTTTGGAAATATAACAGGTCAGATATAATCTATGCTACAGTTTGATAAGAAATGCAAAAAAAATTCCGTTACTTCGGGAAATTTTCTCACTTTTAATTATTATACTTTTTTTTTTAACATTTGTTTTACCTAAATATATAGTTAATTTTTTGCATATGGATATAATTAGTATTGTTAATTAATGTTATCAAGTGATGATTCTTAAATGAATGACATTATTAATTCTTCATGGAAACTACGATGGTACCTTTACGAAAAGTATAATACAGATTTTTCTAAAAGAGAGGAATAAATTCACTAAGAAAGTTTGTAGAAATAATTTATGTGTTCAGTTTTTCCCATCAACCTCACACGACTTGTTAAGTTGAAAAAAAAAAAATAGAATGTATGTTTACTTTTTAAAACATTAATTAATAATTTCACCTCCTCGTTGGTTTTGAATTCCAACCAAGCTTTTGAAACAAGTTAAAGAAAAGCCTTTAAAACCCTTAAAGGCTTATAGTTTTCTTTTTTTTCTTCCTTCGATTACTTGATTTCATTATCTCTATTTGGTTTTTCCTTTTCTTTTTCTTTTAAATTATCATAGGGAAAATCAATTTAGACTTTTACCTAAGAGTATGGTTTAAAAACAATAATAAATTGACATTGAATAACCTAAAGCCTATCAATAAAATAACAAAAAACAAAAACACAACTGTTAACCTTTTCTTAATTACTAGCAAACGCGTGATCACGTGATCTTGGATTCTGAGATAATTTTCTCACCACCCGTGACCACGACCGCTTTCTCACAACCCGCGAGCGTGTCTCAGGGACCTCCTGTTTGATCGTAAGTCAGGTGACTTCCGGTTGACCCACGTCGATAAAAATGAAAATGTAAGCATCCTCAACACTATAGCTAATAGTTGCCACCTTATTTGTATTTCTGTGTCGTATGGTGTCGTGTGATCGAGGAGATAGGGCTGAAAATGGCTTAAATATTGTTTTCTTATCATTAATTTCTTTTTTAACATTTTTAATGATACTACAGGCTATGATAGGAGATGGAAGATTACAAAAACTCATTAAAGAATTGTGTGGCATTGATGGTAGTGGTTACATCCGGGTAACGTGGCCACAAAGACCAATTCATTAAAGTAACTTGTCTGCAAATAAAAAGGAAGTAGATTATTGACTGAGCATTCCAAGTCCTACTATTTCACTTGAACATTTTTCTTCTGTTATCTGTTTAAACGCTCATCACGCTGAAACGGCTGGCCCAGTGTCCTTAAAAACACAGTACCTTAGGACTAGGGTAACTAGACGTCCCGGATTGTGCGGGAAAATGTCCCAGATTCTGTAAATAATCCCGGATTTTGTAAATAGTCGACGTGAATTTTGCTAATGTTTCGGTCCACATAAGGATGGATATATTTTTGTGTTTAAAAGTTTGTATTATTATTATTACTGTGAAGCTTTTGGTATCCACACAGTGTTAAAGTTTCATACAGTAGAAAAGTCAAAGTTATTTTTTTATAGTCGTCCAAGTTCTCTTGTCTCAGATTGATATCGGAAAAATCTGGTCACCCTATTTATGACCCAAATTAGAAACAACAGCATAGTTATTATAATTATCCCCCCCCCCACTATCAAATCTTCAATATATATTTTTCATACTGTTGCATATTTAACGATAGCTACAGTTACAGCTGAACATCTTCCTTTTATATTATAAATAAAAAAGAAAACAGAAAAATCCTGGGTAGGAAATAGTAAATTTTTACAAAAAAGTAATAGTTATTTTGTTCACGCAATATAGTATTAAGAAAAACATGTATTTGAATGATTTTTGAAGATTTTAGTAGTTATTGCTTTCTATTTTTAATTGTCTTTTTTTTCTATTTCTTTGAATATTAGGAGAAGCTGAGACATTATGCCATTTTTTTTTTTACTTTTTTCTCATTTGTTAAAAAAAAAAGCATTTATTTATTTATTTATTTTTCTTCGGTGCTTAGTAAAAAACTCACACAGGCTGTAACTTTCATTTTAGATTGTGAAAATGAAACCTGTTGCTTTTCCGAAGAATGAATGAAATTAAGAAGAAATTGTAGGGAATCAGTGAAGTTTCTATCTTTAAAGAAACTACGAGGTCGTTACAATATGATTAATAACACTCTTCAATATTCTGTGGCTGAAACTGGTGAAGGTAGTTATAAAAAAAAACAAAAAAAAAAACAAACTTACATCATTTAAGCTGTACTAGACTCAATTCCATGTTAATTAGCATTGAAAATTCAATTATTTTATATTAATCAATGCCGATAGACTCCTTGATGTACCGGTGTCATATTTTGTAGCCAGTGGTCGTTTCATTCGGAATGTCATGTGGAGTTGTCTGCTGTTAATGTTTTCTCTATTAGTTTCAGGCTGTGGGTCCATTGTAGGGTTATTCTGTGGACTCTCGTGTCTTACTTGATTGCCGTGTGTCATCTTGTGACACCCTCCATTGACAAACACCAGCTGAATTCCACATCAATCCCCTCTGAATCCGAAAGGGAACGATAAAAAAAAACCCACCCTCAACTAAAACAAATTTTCGTCACTTCGTTGGATTCGTTCCTTGAGTCGAGGATTCAATGACTCAATATTATTACTACAGAAAATCATTCAGGAAAAGCAGATTTAAGAGTAACCTTAAAATTCCTATTAATTATAGCAACAAACAATTTCTAACATTACTTATTTAAAAGAAAGTAATAGGCCTATGTGCTTTTTGTTATAATTAGTGCAAAGATAAGTAAATCTACACACTTCAATTTGTTGTTAATAAATTTTAAAATTAGGCCTAAGTTGAAATATTCTATTTAAGTGACAGTAAATTAAGATTGTAACAAGAAAATTCCCTTTGGCATCTGAATTTACGAAATATAGACATATGGTAAGATACAGAAAACTATTCAAACAGACATTTTTTTTAAACACAGTGAATAATATATCCTATTTTTACTTTCAATTTTCATAGATAAATACATGTTTAGTTATTGTATAAAATAAGGCAGCACACTTTAATAACATTAAAATTATTATTATTTAGTAACACTAAATTTAATAGTTACCATGATAACAGCGTTTTAACTAGAGTTGCGTAATGATAGTTTCATTATCTGTAGTATGTAATTTGTATAGAAGCTCACTGAATACACATCTATCTACCTAAAATTTCTAATTAGTTTTTGAGTTATTGTGAATATGAGGATGACGTTGAGTATATTAAACCTTATCTGTAGGTTCCAAATAAATCAAAACTTTTTACGCATTCATAAACTAACATGTTACACCTACTAATCATAAGGATGCGACTTTAACTGAAAAGTAGTCTATTTTGGCGATTTTTGCCCCTAGCTCCTTACAAATGGGTCCAATAAATACCCAAATCAATATGTATATTCTTCATAGTAATTTGAATCAATCACCTAAGTTTTAGTTACCTAAAACCTTTTTTTAATCTTGATATATATTATCCGACGGTTGGGAAAAGAAGAAAACCAATGATTACTACTTCCATGTATTCTCAGTGATATCTATTGCAAAGCATCGTAAATAATTTCTACATTTCCGCAAAGTAGAAGAGAACAAGATTATTGAGTTTTTTTTTAGTCTTTGAATCTTTAACCTACCTATATACTGTTATTATTATTTTTATTATTATTCATGTTTTTTATAAATATCATCCATATCCAAAAATGGCTTCGGACGAATAAAAAGGAAATGCTCGGTCGAGGACAATGAACTGCGGCTCCCGTCCGGTTTCGCTCGTTGACAATTCTCCGTCAAATGGGACAAATTTGTAGTAATAGCCGGTCTCCTAGGTAGTAATTCAGAAATACATATTCCTTTACCCTAATTCTTAAATTAGTGGAAAACGTTCCAAATTACACATCTAGCTTGACTGTGCAGGTCTTACAGTAACCTGTTCTTAAAACGCCGCCATATTGTTTTCTGCAGTAATTAATTCCAGGATCAACTAAGTAATCCGTTTTTTTCCTTTGATGTTCATTCTTCTTTCTCTGTGCGTACTGTAATAGCTGTTCTAAATGTTGTAATTCTGGTTAAAAGATAATAAAATAGGCAAAAAGATCGGACTGATGAGAGTGTAGCACAAAAACCAAAATTAGTTCAGTGATTTTTTTGTTTAGTTATGTGCGCTTCTGTTTTCTTATTTCATGTAATAATATTGTCACACACGTTAAATTTAATTTGATTATATTACATTAATTAACAATTAACAATTGTTCCTTCTAAATTTCATTATTTCAATATAACCTTCGTCGAAATAGAAAAGGAAAATCTTATTTTTCTTAAGATTTTATTCGTGATTAAGAATCATTTAATTCACTATGCTCGAGTCAACAACACGTGAATAATGGAAAGCGTAAAATAATAGTATATTAGCTAATCCTAAGAGCAATGATATTTTTGCTGCCTGAACTCCATTGCTGGCTAGAAATGCCAAGCTCCCTTTATCGATTGCAACCCACCAGGCATTTGCCATTTGTTAAGCGTTGCTCAGCGGGAATTGTCGACAAGTGCTGCCTCCAGGCGGCCAAGACAAAAAGAAAAATATTTGATTAAATGGAATACTTTTCCCTATCTATTTTACTTAGTTTGAGCAAAAGGAAAATTGTTTCAATAAATTTAATGCTTAATTATAAAAAAGAGAAAAACGCTTTATTATCTTATAAGGTAACAATAACATTTTTATTAATACTGTATTTGGCTGAAAATATTAAAAATCTTACAGAGTTTCTCGTCAACAGATGCTGACACTAATTTCAAAAATAAATTTTAAGAATAACAGAATACACCTCAATTTTGTAATTGTATTCACCCTAGTTTATTTAAAAAAAAATTATTTCACTGAATTATAAAAACTAAAAAAATCTTGCTAAATTTATAACAAATTCAAACTGATACAAGCTACTACAACTGACATCAACATTTCGTCTTTATTCTACATTCCAAAGACTTCTTCAGGACTACTACAAATATTTTTAGGAGGGAGAACATCGCTCCCTTACCTAACATCATTGAAATAAAAAACAAAAAGAAATATGAAAGAGCAACATATCTTCGAGCTTTCGAAGTTGAGTGGACGAGAGGTATGAAATAATTAAGAGCAGGTTACGAAAAGTGATTGCATATAAGAAGGTTAAAACTGTAATTTTGAAGATTTCTAAATAGACATTAAAGAAAAAAGACAATTAAAAAATTAAGAAGGACAATTTATAAAATTTAAAAATAAAAATAAAAAATAAAGTTTGATAATAATAAAATTTAAAAATAAAAATAAAAAATTTGGTTTTGTAAGTAAACCTAATGAGTGAACGTGGTTAATATCACGTTTCATATTGTTGTATTTAAGTTTTTCACGTTTTTTAGCATTCTTGTCTTGTTTTTTATTTCAATGATGTTAGGTAAGGGAGCGATGTTCTCCCTCCTAAAAATGTTTATAGTAGTCCTGAAGAAGTCTTTGGAATGTTGAATAAAGACGAAATATTGATGTCAGTTGTAGTAGCTTGTATCATTATGAATTTGTTATAAGTTTGACATATAAAGTTTTAGAAGATCTTGCTAGATTATTTTGTACAGACTCTAATTGTAATTCTTCGGCGCAACGTTGCAGATATTAGCACTTCCTTTTACATTGACAGATAAGGATGGGCAGTCGCACAGGACACACGTGAATGATGAGTTCCAGTAGAAATTGTACTCAGAAACGTTTTGTAAAAGTACGAGAAGGCGCTGCAATTCTCTCTGGTTGCCATAGAATACTGTAACACAGCTGCTTAATATCGTCAACAACTTATTTTTTTTTTTATTTTTTGATCAACTTTTTTTTTAACTAACGCTAAGCTAAAATTTTTTGTCTAGTTTCTACTTTTACATTATTAAGTCAGTTCCACCAACGAATATTCCATTTTTATAATCTTAATAATTTTAATCTCAAGTATTGGATAAGTGTAAGATGACCTTTTTCTCTAAGAAGCTCTAGCAGATTATTCCAGGTTTGCCTTAGAAGCTGCAACTAAGTCTGATAATCTTGAATCCACATTATTCATTTCTAAAAATGCAGGTCTATAATTATAACTTTTTATTTAATACGATACTCCTGTTATCATTATGTTTAGGATCTTTATACGTTAATGCAGTACTGAAGTTGTGAATAAAACAAATAAACAAACAACCCTCCCCCTCTGCTTTTAAGAAAATGAACTTATAAAAAAATAAAAACATTTAGAAGCGCATTTTAGGATCTGAAAATAATTTCTTCCAATAAATGTTTCTTCCTACAACTACATAGAGCATTAGGAAAAAAAAAACAGTATAATAATTACGCCATTAGAGAAATCCAACGTTGTACATAAATCCAAAGATCATTTTGGAACGAGGGAAAATGAATCCCTTATTGCCACCAAAGCTTCTATAAAGCCTGGGAATTACGAACTGATTCGATTAAATTGAAGCGGATAAACAATAGTTAGAAACAAACATTTTTATTAGATTATGGCAGTGAATCATAATTCCACTGAAAAGCAAATAAAACAACCTAAACACAACTGTTAAATAATTAACACAATAATTGAGAATAAACATTGCGTACGATCAATACAAACACCATTCAAGTAGAATAACAGGAACATAAAGCAATAATCGATAAAATGAAATAAATAAATAAATAAATAAATAAATAAATAAATAAATAAATAAGCTCAATGAGACATTGTTTACACCGTTGAAATTTTCTAGTAGAAAAATGCGCCTAAAATGCAATTCTTTCAATAAGTGAAATAAAATGTATCGTCTAGAGTTGAATTCCAAAACTTGTTGCAAAAATAAACAGATGCCCGACGTCCTTGTGCTTACGTAAGCTTTGCCAAATCATTAACAGTAAATACCACTGAACAATAACTTAAAACAGTCCAAATTATAACGCATGCATGTTTGTTTGTCTTACGTAACCAATGGTCTGATCCTACCCCCTCCCCTTAGAGGGGGATGCAATAACGAAATGCCAAATATCTTGAACATGGGGGGGATGGTTAGCCCGTGAAAATATCCCATTCCTATGATGTTTGGGCCTCTGAACACGATGGTAAATTCCGTTCGGGAGTTGTTAGGGTGGACAGACACGGACGGACGGACAGGAAGGACAAACGCAATAGCTACCGATTTTGGTCCATATCACAATAGTACTCAAATGGATCGCTAATAAAATTATTTTTAGAATTATATCCATATTTTGCATCTAATAGGTGATAATGTTTAACATTACATAAAAAACTATATTGTGTGCAATACATTACATGGGAGCGCCTCCAGCCAAATTTCTTAATTTTTTCACGAACAGAAGCCGCGACGTAAGGATAAGGATAAGGATGTAAGAGGGTCGGCTAACAGCCGTTAACCACTCAGACCTCTTGCATGGGTCCATTGTGTCCCCTCATATAACATTGTTTTTAAGTCAATGATTATTCTTCAACGTAAAGTTGAGTTTCTGTGGTCATGAAGAGTCGTGTGGAATTACAGTATAGCAAGATGACCTTAACGTTCAGCGTGGAGATGTTATCAGTGGTAAAACGAATCATGCCAAAGATCTCCCATCTGTTCCTAGCTAAAGCTGGACAGTGGCATAGAATGTGTTCAGGAGTTTCCTGATCCATTCCACATTTCCTACATACATTACTTTGGGAAATTCCAAATATATGTAGGTGTCTATTAAGAGTACAATGTCCTGGGTCCATTGTGTCCCCTCATAAAACATTGATAACATCAATGATTATTCTTCAACCAAGGTTGAGTTTCTGTGGTCATAAAAAGTCCTGTAATTTTACAGAAAAATAAAATGACCTTAATAGAAAGTGGAGATGTTTTCAGTGGTGAGACAAAACCTACCAAAAGATCTCCCGTCTGTTCCTAGCTAAAGCTGGACTGAAACATGGAATGTGTTCAGGAGTTACCTGATCCATTCCACTTTTCCTCTGGAGGTTTCGATATATACCGTTCCTCCTCTGAAGTTTCATGGAAGCTAGCTAGTTAGTACCCTAGATAGGGAAATCTTTGGAGGTCTCTTCTTCAGAGCCCTCCATTGTTACGGGGGAAAAACAGTCGCCCTGCGGAGAGCCCCCATGCGCAGGGAAGGCCATTTTTTTATTTACTCCAGGATTCAGCCTGGTTGCCTAGAGGCACCGTTGAAGACACTATAGCCCCAGTGCTATTCATCCATCGGCACGGTCCGCTTAACACCTTAGATTGGGGGGGGGGAGTCTGGTTCGGGGTGCAGAGCACTGCTTCGCCTCACACAGTGTCCTCGGACCCCGCGGAGACGAAGATTTCCACTATCCACCACCCGTGGACTCGCCAGGTTGCTGACATCCCGAAGCTCCCGGGTACAGTCCAATGACTATCCCCGGCCTGGTAAGCCGCGACGTAGGGACGATCATTGTCGTGAAGAAGTCTGACATTTGCAGTGTCTCTGTAAGGACGTTTGTCTCGAAGGGAACCACGCATTCTCGAAGGGCACGAAGGTTGCGGCATTCACAATGGTCTCGGTTGGAAGAAACTCCACCAAGAGTACGCCATGCATGTCCCAGAATACCATCACCAGAATTTTTTTCATGAGTGGGTGACTGAATTTCTTTCTGTGGTGAAGACCCAGAATGTTTCCATACCATACTCCCCTGCTTTGTTTCGGGCGTGTAGTGGTATGCCCAATGTTCATCGCCAGTCACTACACCTTCCAGAAAGTCATGACCTTCAGCGTAACGCTCCAAATGGTCCAAGCAGGACATCATTCTCTGGCCCTTCTGCACATCTGACAGATCTTTGGATATCCAGCGCACACTGACTTTGCGAAATCTCAATCTGTTATGTACAATGTCGTACACTGTGCCGTAAGAAATTTTGAATTGTTGCACCGAACACCTCCAACATTTCTTTATGGATTTCACTCGGGGGTTTTCGTTTTGCCCACTAAAAACGAACTACAACTCGCTGATCTTCACAAGTCGACGATGCTAGCAAACGCGCCATCTTTACTCAGTAGTGCACACTCATTCCGCCAGGACGACACCTGGCCGAGCGATTGCTCTCTGTAGCGCAAGATTCAAATTAACTATCTTCCACAATTTGAACGACCGCACCAGAATAATATTCCGTAAAAAAAAATTGCTGTGCGTTACTTTTCGATCTCCCCTCGTATTTTATTATTGTTTATTCGGTAAGATGACAATGTAATGTAGGTTTGGAATGCATACAGTCATCCAGTTCACCGAATGATCCGCGACGACTTTTGGAAATAATAAATTCTAATAATTAAAAATTAATAATAAAACTTTCTAATATTTTGTTCAACATATGCATTTTCGAACAAAACAACGAAGATAAGTAGTTTTGTGAGCAATTCTCTCAGTAGCCTACCGGTATATATCTCGAAAACAAAAACGTTAACTCTCCTAATAACTTTTTGGAAATTTATGTCCGTAATCTGGAGGAGGAAAGTTTAGTAGTGCTAAAAATAAATGTTTGAATACAAGTGAATAAATTTGCGTCGTGCATGAGTGTGAGTAATGTTCTCAGACTGACGAACTTTTGGAAAATCTCAAGATCTCCACTTCAAATTTGATTCCGAATATGATAGGGCACCACAGAAAAACAAGGACATATAATAATCAAAAAATTAAAATTGGTATTTTTGGAAACTACACATGGAATCTGTTTCTATAATGTCTTAGGTTTAAAGTTGTGTCCTTTATTTGACCTTGACAGCCATCTTGTGTTGTAGCCATGCAAATGGGAGTCCATCAGCATTAGATCGTCACATGCTTAATGAAGCAATTTGAGATTTATCAAATCATACAGCTAAAAACCAAGTATCACAGGAAGAAATTTAAAGTTGTCTGAATTTATACTAGACAAGTAATTTTGTTACTATTCATAGGTGCTTGTAATTTAATCTGTAAACTATCACAATTTCGTGTTATGTTAAGAACCATTTATTGCAAGTTATGATGCTGTTTTGTATCACACAAATTCCACAACTTCGTACGCCGTGATTTCAGAAGATTTACAGCATGAAAAAGGTGCTGTGATGACTTTTAACAACGCCATACTTGAACAAAGGACAAATAAGACATCTCCACATTTTTTTCTGATAGTGTAGCTAGCTAATTTAAGAACAAGTAAACGCTGTCTACAGTTCTAAGTCTTTCTCTGTAAAATGAACAAATTGAATCTAAAAACTGAATTTTTTTTTTGGAAACAGACATGGTAAAGGTCGTGTAGATGGAATTGGAGGCACCGTAAAGTGAGCTGTCTGGAAACGAATTTTGCAGCATCAGGTGGTGGTAAATAATACAAAAGACTTTGTAGAAGATACGAACCAGATTCAGATTATCTTTGTTCCACAACTGGCAGTGGATAAAGTGCGCACAAAAATGAATGCAGTTTGGTCTAAAGCCACTCCACATCGAATACCAAACACTCATGGAATTGTTCGAGCTTTATCTTCGACTGACCTAGGAGTGCAATTGGACCATTCATGGATAACATGCATTTAGAAATGAAATGCATTTAGAAATGAAAACTTTATTTTCTTGACAAGAAGAAAGTTCAGATATTGAAAAAGTTAAGTCCACAAGGAGTAGTGAGTTTGACATTGGAAGCTATGCTGTTGTTTCGTACAATAGAAAGTTATTTCCGAAATTGTGGAAGCCACAGCAGAAAATGAAGTACAAGTGAATGTCGAGCATTCCTGTCGTGGTAGATAGATCTGACCCAAAATAAAAGACTTGCATTTGAATCAGTTTTGAGGCATCTTGTCAAAGCTCCAGAACTATTGAATAATATGGGTGTATTTCATTTCTCAGATGTGATTGCTGATGATAGTTAACTTTGTGCTTATGCTGAAACAAGTTCGAAGTCAAAACTGTTAAATCTTTTTTTCTTAATTATCAAAATCAGTAGCGTTTCTACTTTCAGGGGACTGCTATTTCAGTTTTTTAAAGTGTGTCTTTGCAAGTACAACATTTTCCTTAATTATTTGCAGAAACTGAAGATACATTCAAAACTATGCGAACAGGTTACGTCAGTAACAATTGAGTGTTACGTCAGTAACGGCAATTAAACTTTCTGAAAATTACAAAGTTTCATTTTCATCCAATTCAATTCTGTTAAAGCAATGGCCATCAATGGTAGACTAAAATCTTGAATTCACTTTGTGTCTTCTCAGTAAAACTTCACAGAAATTTAAAAATATTTGCTTTACTGTGAAATTTGTGTCCTTTCTGCATTACGTCAGTAATGTCGTGTTCACTATTTTTTTCAGATAATACTGATACAGATCAAGCCCAATTTTAAGGTTATTATTGACTATCCACAGATATCTCATTATTCAATAACAGTCATAAGGATCAGAAATCCCAATTTATCAAGTGAGACTCAAATTGGTTTAACAGGATGCTTCTGAATGTTACGTCAGTAACGATGGAATTACCCGATAAGTTTAATGCTGAAAACAGATGTAATAGCTCTATTAAGTTAGAACATGTGTAGGAGAAGCATTTCTTTAAATGAAATTAAAAAATGATCATTGTTTAATTGAATTTAAAAAGAAGATCTGTTGGAAAGCACTTTTCCTTAGAGCAGTTCGGTTTTGCGAGTTTTGCAGACCTGATGTAACAGAAAGGATAAATCATTTTTTTACTATTACTATCAAAAGTTTTAAACTTTACGAAACTAATTATAAGGAAAGTATTTTAACAGAAAACCAGTTACATATTGCTGTATTTTTATTTTTTTTTACGTACTGAATTTCAGAGAATTGGATTTTTTGGTGAAAGTACAGTGTTACATGATTGTCCCTTGATTTGTGACAGCAGGGACAGTTTTCGATAGAAGCCTTAATACTATATAAATTAAGCTGTCTTTCAATAGAAGAAGTAATCGACTAAAGAAAAAACGAACTTGATCTAGAATAATTTCTTATTTATGTACAATATAAAAGAGACTAAAGCTGAGGAGCTGGGTTAGTCCCTGGCGGAGGTAGGGGAATATTCCGTGATGCTTTGTCAGACGAGTATCATACCTCAATAAAATGCGTTTTCAGACCTCCATAAAATGATATCGGTTTTGCTACCTGTGTGTTAAATCCTCGGAGATCCTCTGACTGGCTTTCTCTAACTTACTTCCTCATTCTGCTGGTGATCACAGGAGACTTACCTTGTGTACTGCCTTTTTTTCTGTTGATGATGCAACCATTATACTTAGTTATAAATATTGTAGTATTAATACTGTGTGAAACAATAATATCATATCAATGCTTAATAATTTTGACTAAATCCAAAATAGTTTTGTTAAAAACAGTAGTTCTACATACACTGTGATGCCATTTTATTAGTACATAATAGCGTGTGGAGCTTCCTTTAGCCTTCAAAACTGTCTGAAGCACGTTGGCTGTCACCATACAAACGATAAAATACTTCCCTAGAAGCCTTAGTAAGAAAATGGTAAATAAGAGATCCTTGGGTAAAAAAAAAAAACACCTTAATTCATTTAAATGGTATTATATACATGTTAAAAAAGTAAGAAAAATGTGAGTTCACCGGTAAACCTCACGGCACTGCAGTAGCCACTGTTTTACTTTAGTGCCGTGAGGATCACTGGTGATCCTTACTTAAAAAAAATATCTTTATGCAATTAATGAAGTTTTGTGAAGCAAGGAAGACACTTAATATTTTTCACAAGCATGTCATTATGCTTAACTAATTTTCCTTGTTTTGGGCCAATGAACGGCTTCTATTTTCTGCATAACATTTTGTGCATCTTCTGTTTCATCGATTGTATTACCAGGCCTTCCCTGTGTGCCACATCAGAGTCACAAAGCGTTACTGATATGCCATGACCCATCACGCTCCATTGAAATAGTTTTGATCTGAAGATCCACTGTGATCCTCGTGGCAGCTAACGTGCTAGGCATGGATTCCAAAGGATGCTGGAAACGTTGCATAGGAATAGTGAACCATGCAGTCATGGAGACTTTCAGCGAACAGATCTTTCCAGCTCATCCCAAAGTTGTTCAATAGGACTGATATCCGAAGTCTGAGAAGGCCACTGTAGCAACTGAAAGTCATCGTCATGTTCATGGAACCATTTACCATAGTGATTCGGGCTTTGTTTGCCGGCGTATTAGCCTGCTGAAGTAACAATCTGACTGATGAAACACTGTCAACATGAATGGATGCACTTTTTCAGCAATGATGTTTAGGTACGCTGTGGCATTCAGAAGTAAATCGGAGGATACAAGGAACCTAACGTGTGCCAGGAAAACATTTCCCAGACCATTATACGCCTTTACCCGCTTGAGCAGTTGTCGCCAGACTTGCGGTGTCCGTGGATTCATGTTGTTTTCGATAAATTCTGAGCCTTCCATCAGTATGCTGCAACAGAAACTTCGACTCATCAGACCAAGCAACATTTTTCCAATCCTCGACGGTCTACTGCTAGTGTTGCTGTGTCCATAGGAAGCCTGCGCTCTTGTTCATCGTTGATAATAATTTTGACTAAATCCCAAATAGTTTTGTTAAAAAAAAAGTAGTTCTGTAAACACTGTGGTAACCTATGTGGCCGTCGGCAGTTATAGCTCATTCGCGACAAGATTGAATTTCGAAGTGATTTGATACATTGAGGTCCATCTATTTGCTGTACAATTCTAGACATCCTCCTCTGACCTCTCTCATCAACAAGCAATTTTCGTCTAGGTAGTACCGCTGACTGGATGTTTTCTGTTCGTTGCAACCATTCTCGATACAGTCTTGAAACTGTGATGCGTGAAAAGTTCAGGAGAATTGCCGTTTCTGATATGCTTCGTCCATCATGTCCGGGCCTAATACCAAGTCACGTTCAAAGTCCGTTAGATCATTCATTTTCGCCATTCTTTTGTATTTCTGGTTTGTAAGTTTAACTGACACTAGAAAGGTGTTCAACTATATTTATATCAAAAACTGGGATCCATTACTTCCAACGTTATGGAATACTCCATTTCTGTGTACAGCAGGTGTATCTACCTTATATAATTGGCTAAGTTCGCCTGTCTGTCTGTCCGTAACTCGATAGAATCCCAATCATACCGCAGCGTTGGAACACGTCACGCATGACGTCATGCCCATCGAAAAACATGGCGCCTAAATAAATTGCCGTCGATTGAAATTCACGGACAGCGATTACAAACACAATTACATATATTTCTGAAATTCCTTCAGGCAGAAAGAAAGTTTATATGTAAATGCATTAATTTATTGCGGTAGAATTTAACAGAGCGTTGGATAAACCTCGGTATTTGCAATTTTACACTGCAACAATCAACTCGATAGAATCCCAATCATACCGCAGCGTTGGAACACGTCACGCATGACGTCAAGCCCATGGAAAAACATCGCGCCCAAATAAATTGCCGTCGATTGAAATTGACGGACAGCGTACCGATTTTAATGAAATTTGGCATTCTTACTCAGTTTTTTACGCTGATTTCGAAACTCAAAACCATTTTTGCCGTAGAAGCTTCGTTCACAAGTTACCGCAGTATTTAGATTACATTTACTTTATATTTGATAGTTGATAATAAAATGATTTTTCAGATTTTTTTATTCCTGTCGTCCGACAGGCTTTGCTGCTAGTACTTAATAAAGTATATACTTAATACGTATTCGAATGTCATAAAACAACTTTTCAGTACTTATTCAGTTATGTGTGAGTATTGTACAATTTGCTATCTTAATGTTTTAGTCTTATTAGAAGAGATGTAAACTTTAGACCAAATAGATCTAAACTTTAACCAGTCTGATGAAGAACAGTCAATGTTAGAAACTGTCACTAATATTTATTAATCTTAAAGGTTTGCTACCTTGTTTTGTATATTCGTCTTATTAGATTTTGATAGTCGTAGATTTTTTTAGAGGCTAAACACTGAAATATAAAAAATATCTGAAGAATAATAAATTAATCAGTATCATTTTCATGAGTTTATTGTCTAATCCTCATAAATAAGTTAATGTATTTTTGAGCTTTTTTTGATATGGGCAATTAATATTAAAACAAATCAAAAGGCAATCATTTATATCAAATTTAAAGTCCATATATGTCTGGTTATAAATGTACGCTATGGAGACAGTCATATATGTATAACGTTTCTGGAAATAAGTCAATCAGCGAACAAAGAAAACAACAATGAAACAATCGCACACTCGCACATTGACAACATGCGATCAATCGAATGATGGCAATAATCAAAGAAGCAAGCAGTGACGGAAAGTACCACTTATTTAAGCAGATGCTCGAATGAAGAGCATTTAGTAACTGCAGTTTGGATTCACGAACGATCGCATTCGGGACAAACACTTTCACAAATTATTATCAATTTTCAGCCGCGATTTCGGAAGGCGCCACCATCCAAGAGAACATTACTGGCATATGAACGGAAGACTTTTAAGTCAGGATCCGTGAAGGATTCACATCGGACGGGACGACCGTCAACAAGTTTGGAAACATGTGCTGCTGTGGAAAAATCCATAACGCGATCGATCACCCGCGAAGTCGACCCGCAAGAGTGCTGCCGAATTGGATATTCCCCAGTTAAACATCAGAACACATGCGAAAGGATTTGAAAGGGAGACCCGTTGTCAGCAAATGAACTATCAGATGGGGATTTAACACGGCGCGAAGAAGCATCCAACCCGCTTCTCCAACATTTCGCAACAAGATCACCGAAGAGTTCTATTTAGTGATGAATAGGGCAAGGCATTGAATGACCTATAATTTGCTAATAAATGACAAATAAAAAATGCATTTATGACCTAAAAATAGTAAAAAAAATGACAGAAAAATAAAAAAAAAAAATGACCAATAAAACATTTGAATTTATTAAATTAAACCTTTTTTTTACCTTTTTAACTTTGACAACCAAAAAAAAAGGTCTACATTCAAAAAAAATTTGAATGAGGACAAGCAAAGATGCTGAATAATATATAAAATCTCAAAGTATAAAAAAAATGACATTGTCTTCCAAAAAACTACTAAAAATGCTCAAAATGACCTAAAATTGCCAAAAAATGACCTATCCCTAAAAAATGCCGAAAAATGCAAAAAAATGCCTTAACGAATTGCCTTAATTTAACTAATTATTTAATGTTACACATTTTCATATATGCGAGCCATGTTTCAACCTTCATAGAAAAAAGATGCAAAAATCATCAAATGCCTTGCCCTAGTGATGAATGTCTATCGAAGTTCGAAAGATGGGAACGTTCATTTTTGGTCAAAGGAAAATCCATGTACAAAATCCACCGCACGTTATGATTTGGGTAGAGTAACAGAAGAACATCTGCTTGGACCGTATTTCTTCAATGGCCCAGTGAATCAGACGACTTCTCTGCATATGATTAACGAATGGTTGCTGCCTGAACTCCAGTTGAAAGACGTAGCTGCCACTGTGTGGTTCAACAAGACGGAGCACCATCATTTCGCCATGAAAGTGCGATTGCGCCTTGATGAGCTTTTCCCAAACAATTTGGGAAAATCTTGTTAATTTCTCGTGGATTGGCTGGGAATGCCAGAACTTTCCTTCATCTTTGCCATGGCCATCACGCAGCCCAGATCTCACCACGCCAGACAATTCTCTGCAGGGATTCATTAAGCAGGAAGTCCTCAAACAGCGATACGTTTCCAACACTGAGTTGAAGATTGCTGAGCGCAGTGCCTTCACGATTGTGACCCCCACAAATGCTACGGAAAATGAGCATAGGGACCTGGAGACGCATCCATCTGTAAAGACCATGGAGGAGTGCATACAGATGTTTTGGATCCATACTAGGCACAACAATTCATTTCAAATCCAGTTTACTGACACGGGTATACAGACTTTTCGCCCACTCATTCAGTTCTATTTGTTTTATAGCTATCTTGATGAGAAAGCAGAGCTTGCATCAATGGAGAACATGAGCTTACTTTATTTTATTTATTTTACTTCGCTGATTAATCCTTTTGTTTTCTGTTCGAGAGTAATTTTTTAACCTTTACATCCCTGCTCCACTATATGCGCTGCCATCCTACTCTTATTTCCATACTCTGCTGTATCCTCTACCTTAGGCATCTGTAATCCACATCTTCCCTCCCCAAGGATATGCCCATGCTGTCGCTTCCACTCCTTCTTCTCACCGTCAAGCATGTTCATCCTCTTCCTTTATTATCCATCCATCTGTTCTTCCATTTATTTACTACTATCCAATGAAACCTTGTCGATATTAGTATCCATTGTTGCTTAATTTTAATACCCACATTCCATAAAATTTGTGCATTCTCTTTCTTTTACTGGAACAATTATAATCTATTCAGATTAAAAAGCATTTATATTTTTAATAAGTAGGAATAATTCAAAATAAAACAACGAAATCAATTAACTTTACGGTATTATTCCAAACAACAAAAGGGGAGTTACCCACCAAACAAAACATACTAATCGTCAACAACTTTATAAAACAATATCCCATAAAGAATCTAAAGCTCATTCACAAACAGCGGCTGACAATGACAATGAAAGACTAATTTATAATAATCAGATAATGCAATAATGGACATTCATGAACGATGTTGCTGGGGGGAAAGTAGTCAGGAGCAAAGAAAATGGGACAATGGGATAATTTCTATATTGGTTAGAAAAACATTTAACAGTGAAACGAAGAAGCTAATTTTAGGAATAATGGAAAATAGATAATACTTTAAATTTATAAAGATAAAAGAAATAACTGTAGGAAAGATAATAGGCCCTTAAAAAAAAGTTGGCATCTGAGTATTGCGAGTACAACTTTGGAAGCATTTCAATCTTAAATATAAATACGAAAGTTATTGTCTATTATATTTCATCTGTTTTCGTATCAAAATAACCTTTCCGATACCTAATTGTCATTACAACAAAAACTTCAATTTAATTTAATTGATTGCCTTAATTTTGGGAATTTAGTTTTTGCTTTTGTCATCGATGATAGAATGATCCATTGGTTGATTAGCACCTGATGATAGAATGAGTGTTTGCTATTAAATGATCCCATTTTCAAGCTGAGACGACGCCAAGATTTAGGTTTAAACTTAGTCATAGGAAATTTTATTATAAAAACAACTGAATAAACTCAGATTAAAAAACATAAGTGATGCATAAAGTGTGTCTTATCAATCTTAAACGAATCAATCTAAAACAGAAAAAACAGTTACGAAGGCGGATTCAGTTTCCCATTTATCACAAATACGTCGAAAGTATTTCAGTTTACAATATTACAATCTGATAACAAGCTTATCACGTAGAGCAGTTTCTACAGTAAAGGTTATTGCATTCAAAACATAAGAAAAAGCTGTTCAAACAGAATTTTTTTTGATCAAATTCTCTCTAAAATGAGGAGGATTTTTTTTCGGTCTAAAAAAAAGGGGTGATAAATGCTTTTTTATTGTTTGTTTCTTATTTATTTTGTTTGGCTTTAGAGTATATTCAAATTCGTAAAGTTACTAATGTTTTGGGAGATGATGTCTCCTATTAAATAATTTTCACTCTAAAGCTCTTTTAAATCATTCATAGTAAAGACCTAAAATGAAGATGATGAGAGTAAGACAGTTCAAAATGACTGAGAAAAAATTAAAATAATTGGTAATGGAAGAAGGAGAGTAAACTAATAAATGAAATCGTTAATATTATTAACAACACAATATTGAACAAATTTATTTATTTGACACAACAACAAGATTGATGATTGAAGTTTCTGTTATCAATAGTTTGATTGTTTTAATAAACAAAAAGGTGTGGAAGTCAGTCCATTTTTGTTAGAGTTAATCAAAAAGCATTGTAAAAATATTGAAGCATTTCAATAATTGTAAACATTGCCTGTATTAGTTTGTTTAAATCGCTTTGTACGAAATTAGAAGATAAGATATGCCTGAAGAAGCAGAATAAGTTACTTTCCGTGAAATATAGTAATGTTTAGAGAAGAAATTGTA
The DNA here is from genome assembly GCA_023159025.1 of Thereuonema tuberculata. Classification (NCBI taxonomy): domain Eukaryota; kingdom Metazoa; phylum Arthropoda; class Chilopoda; order Scutigeromorpha; family Scutigeridae; genus Thereuonema; species Thereuonema tuberculata. The sequence continues at coordinate 95,449,664 of JAFIDM010009631.1, read as the reverse complement.
TTCCTTGTGTTTCCTGTATCGTAATTTATTTTAAATTACAATACAGATACGCTAAATAAATAAAATTAATTTATTTATTTATTCATTCAAAACATGCAGATTATTTAGAGTAATATTTGTTACAGTATACTCTCGATATCTCGAACTTCGATATCTCGAAAAATTATTTTTCCCCTTGATATTACATATTCATCTAATGTTAATTTTAATTCTGATGTCGAACAGTTTTCACTCAAAACCTTGTTATGTCGAATATTTTTCGAAGTGAAAAATGAATTTTTCCGGAAAAATCGCCGTTCAGTTGTGTCGAAGCAAATAGAGGTATTTTTCCAAGAATCTATCACACCCTTCATTATCTCTCTGGCCACGATACTGGATTTTTTTAAGAAATTTTAGCAATGTAAGTTCATTGTATTTTACTAATTCTTTTCAATTTAATGTAATTATTTTCGACTACTTTTAAAAATTAAAATTATTATTGCTGTATTTAGACTTATTGTCAACTATCATTACGTATTTATACTTATTCTCATCTATCAAGACTAATTTTTAGAATTTTATTCCGTATCTTGTGTTTTTAAGTGAATTTTTATTTTTTTTGTTATGACCTTGTTATTTCGAAAACTCGCTATCTCGAATTTTTTTTAGCGTCCCTTCGACTTCGAGATATCGAGAGTATACTGTAGAAGTCATGTTCGTTATTACTTTTATCTTCTTCACATTTAATTTTCTTATATTTATCATAATTTTGAAAACTTTGCCATCATGTAAATAGAAAATTCTATTCTAAATAATCAACTATATAGTTATTGTATTGTAAAATTTAAATGTGAAATGTTCCAGTTGACTGTTTTAAACACTAGAAGTCGATTAGGACTTCTCTTCTTGTCCACTTATTATTCTTGTCTGTAGGCAATGAATTAGATGACTTTAAAATACTTTAATCTCTCATTAAGTTGTGAGTAATTCTTTTTGGAAATTATTCTGTACAGAGTTTTTCCAAAGTTTCGATAATAGAAACTTACTCTCAAGAATTGGGAGATTACTTGGCAATGTCTTAAAGACATTAAAGTCAATATTGTTTACTGAAACATCTGTTTAAATTTGAATTCCATTATAAAAATTGAATTGTTTACTATTCGTATTAAACAGGAAATCAAAACTTACTTGGGAAATCAAAAACTGTCAAAATTCAAAAATTAAAGCAAGCTTGATTTTAATACAAATATCAAATTTTAAAGATGTCATAACGATTTCAAGCTTATGAATCAATGTATATTTGCACTTTAAGTAAATTTAAATAGAAAAAAAGAGAAAATAACACAATTAAATCCATAAGTTTTATTAGTCAGCAAATACAAAAGGTTATACAATAAACTTTAAAAAATAATTGAGTAACATAATTTCACCTGAGCTTATGAAAGTTCATCAATAAAAAAAGGATTTAACTGAACTAATATGGAATAGTTTATACAGAAATGATGGAACGAAGAGAACATAATAAATATCTCTTATTTTAGTATTGTGTACTCTTCATTTCAAAACTTTGAAGGCAAGAAAAAAATATTCTTCTAGTTTATCATATCCTGATTGATAAGTCTAATATCTTCATCAGAACTCGAGGTAAGGAAAGTTCAAAATTGAAATCTCCGGGTATAAAATCTTAACAGTAGTTTGATCCTTAATGAAATCCATGATCGTAAATAGAATACCATTACAATTAAATTATTAAAACCTTGTTACCTTTCTGCAGAAATATGTTTGTGTCACTTTTTTTTAATCAACCTGCGCTAAAATAGTCGATTAATTAATTACAGCATTTACTATTGTTTTGACAATAGAACTAAGTCCAAACAGATACGACGACCAGATCTCTAAATATCCTAATTGTTTTCAGTTCACATTGTTTAATTCTGTAGATGTACATTCGCTATTTTATTTATTCTTATTACTTCATTAAATTAAAGCCACATTAATTTGAGTTCTGCTAATTTTATGGAATTGACAGCAATGATTTTCAATAAAAAAACAGTATTCTTTTTTTTTTTAGTCAGTGTCTTTAACTATATTTATTTTCTATGTAATGGATACTGATTTTTCTTAATGCTACGAATGGATATCATAAGTATTAATATATTTTAGCAATTCGAATAGAAGGCCATAAGAATGTGTATTATCACACATTTGTTGGTGTGAAGCGGAGCCCTTAAGCCTTTCGGCAGAGCCGGCGTTAGGGGGTGGCGAACAGGGCGACCGCCCCAGGTCCCGCGCTTGGGAGGCCCCGCGCCTGGTTAGAAAACGGATAAAATAGGATTGTATTTTATTTATTTATTTTTTTTTTTGGGTTGTTAAAATAAGATTTTTCTTTTTTTTTTTGGTTGTTCATATAAGATTTTCCTTTTTTCCACCATATCTTACCTAATCTCACCAAGGGGGAGGAGGGGTCCCAATTTTTTAAAAAACACCTCACGTAATTAATGGATGTCCCCTTTCAGCTTCTAACTTACAGTAATAGTTAAGCATTCGTATATAATAAAGTTTTCATTACATTTCATTATATTCTTGACTAAACTATTCATTATTGTGAAAGCTTCGGTAGAGTGAAAAGGAGAAATAAAAGAATTCACAGTAATTTTGCTTTTTTTTTGTAAGCTCTTCTGTAGATTCTATTCATAAAAAGAGTTCCTTAGAAATAACAATGGACTGATTTGGATCAAACTTGGATATGATGGACCAATTTCGGGTAAATCCATATGACATTTTTATCCTAATCCATCCAATGAGAATCGAGATGTTTTGTGCGGTCTAATTGAAAACAATGTGTGCTTTCGTTTTACCAAAAAGGTCTAACAAGTAAGAGGAAGTATCCAATAATGCAGGTAAACAGTAGAACAAACTCTAACCTACTAATACTCTCCTGGAAACTAATGAAAGGCTCACTTTTAATTAAGGTTTTCTTATTGGTACTTCAGACCCTTCCAATAATGTAATAACATCAACCTTTAAATTACGAGACATTAAGGGCTACTCAAGTGTAGCATTTTTAAAATGTTCTAAGTGGATCCTTGTTGAGAAGGTAACAAAAATCCTCATAGAAAATCATTAGAAACGAAACAATCGAAACAGCCTTAAACAAATGGCTATTAATTCTTTTGCTAGTTTGCGTGTGATTTAATAGAATTACAATTAACAGGCTTTAGACAATTAGTAATTTATTAATGTAGATTTAATTAACTTTTCAGCAAAGCTAAAATTTGTACGATTTATATTCAGCAGATATTATAATTTGAAAATAAATATAGTCATTTAGTTTCTGTCGTTTTCGAGACTTAACGAGCAAAAAATAAAAAAAATAATAAAAGAAATTTTAAAGAATAACTGCAAAGAAAATAGGGTTTAAGTTCTTTCTTGAACTTTTTTTTTTTTTAAATAGTAGTCATATCAAGCTCTGCAGATTTCATGACAAAAAACGAAGATAACATAGCGAAGGGGCTGAATGTAGATCTGTTTTACATCTGTCATCGGTGTTAAATTCCTTTCCTGGCACAAATTCAAAACCGATTTTCTAGAGTTTTAAATGCTAGAACAGACTACACTCTTAAAAAAATAAGTAGTAATGCAAGATTCAATACAAGACTTTTCTATACTTTCGAGCAATTTTTGTAATGATTAAACTTTTCATTCGCAAACTTTTGATCCTAAACAAATAGCCCATTAAGATAGCTATGCCAGAATTCATGTGTTACATAGTTTTCCAGTTTTTAGTGTGTATTCCTCTGCGTGTAGAGCAAGAGATCAGAAAGCTGCTCGGCAGGTCTCACATTTATTACAGCGAAGATATTGTAGTGTAGTCCAAATGATGAACGAAACTATCCTGCAGAGTTTCTTAATACTCTCACATTTACTGGCATGCCACCTCATCAGGTGAGCTTGAAGAAAGGATCAGTTGTGATGCTCCTTCGTAATCTCAATCCAAAGAAAGAACTCTGTAATGACACACGATTGGTCATCCCAATCGTTAAAGAGTGTCATCGCAATTTAATCACAACAGAAATTCTTTCGGAAAGCAATGGAGGTAAGATCATCCTATTCTCAGGATTGATTTTCAACCGAGTGATGTCAATTTGACATTCTAGTTGAAGCACTGTCAGTTCCCAGTAATGCCCGCATCAACCCTTCCAATAAACAAATTTAGTTATGTTCCTAGCAAAGCATTCATTTTAATTTTCTATCGTCAAATACGGGCAAATACTCTAGTTTCGTTTTATTTCTTTTATTTATCAAGGGTAACTTGAAATTATTATTAACTACGATTGTTTTGTGTAATGACTTGCAATGTAAGGTCTGTTTGGTTAAAAGTCGAAATATTTCAAAAGGAGAATGGGCAGATCTGCCCCACCACTGTATAGCGATAACTTATGTACGTAAGGAAAGATCTCCATCAATAGAACATTTTTTATCATTACGACTTGTCTCAATTATTAGTCCGTTCGGAGTTATGTTATTCTATATATGACTTACGTGGTGAGTGTGGGTAGCAGGGAAGCCCAGCACCGCGACCGTTGATATGACTTATCTTGTTGACATCTTAATTCCCGGATTTATTATTTAATTAACTTTTAATAATAATTTTCAGTAACAGTAAATATTATTTTCATTTATTGCATGTAAATAATTATTATTTACTTTAAATAAATGATAATAGTAATTATTAATTACGTATAATAATTATTAAAAGTTATTTAAATAATAAATTCGAGAATTACGATGTCAACTAGATAGTCACATCTAGAATTATATAACTATAACGGACTAATAATTGAGACGAGTCGTAATAATAAAATATGTTCTATTTAAGGAGATATTTCTATAGGTATATATCTTATCACTATGCAGGGGTGGGGCAACTTCCCATACATTTGTGCCTATTGTCCTTTGATACAAAAGTCAAAAATAAAATGGAATTAAAAGAGATTGTAAGAAGTGCCTGTTTGTTGCTTATTCACTGTGCATATGAAGCCATTATCTATTGGTAAGGGTTTGGAAAGAGCTCACTATCTTACTTTTCTCAATAGAATTCTACTTGTTAAAAATCTTTCTTCTGCTACTGATTGCAAATGTTTACAACAAAGATTAAGACAGAGAATGATTAGGTGAATCGAAGAAGACAGAGTTGAGAGATAACTAAACGTAAGTCTTCCTTATTTAATAGGCTTTGAATTGATTTTTAGAGACAAATAATATTTCAAAAATGAAATAAATGAAAATGAATTGATTGGCATTATCTGTAGGGTTAGCTCTGTTTTACCTTTGCCATCATTAGAGAATTTTGCAAAGATAAGCTTTATGTTCGATGATAAGTTGAGCAGCTCCATTATTCCACACACAGGAACATGCGACTGGATTGGGCCAGCGTGATTAGAACAAGGATCAATGATACTCTGCTCTGTCCATAAGATTCAAGATATTTACGATTTAGTGGAAATAAGAAGCAACTGGTTTGTATCAGACATCGTGATGGAGATATTCATGGATAGGATACATTCAATTCATCTAGTACTGACGTGATAACGGTTGCACTGATCGCAATGACTACCTTATGTAAGATCGCATGCAGATTGAGAACCGTTTCCATACATTATATTGATCCATTCACATCTTGAAGTCTCGTAAAATTAGTGATTTCTTACGTATTTCCAGTTTGACGCGGGAAAATAACCAGTGGCCAGTAATTTTTTTCTGAAGTCTACTGCATTTCTGGGATCATCTACACTTATATTTTATCACGCATGAGAGGGAATTTACCTTATTCGTCCACAATTTCCTTCCATCTGGTTTGCTGCTTTTGATTATTGTGATATCACTACTTATTTTCCATGTAGAAGCTTCCCATATTTCATTCAAATTGATCGAAAGACATTTGTCACCTTACTTTTCTTCTTGCAAATTCTCATTAAATTGCAAGATAGTGAATTTGTAGAGAGATGCTAAGTCAATGGCATAAAGATATTCATTTCGCCATTTTTGTAATTTTTGTTTGTTTGTTAAAGACATAAAGAAGTTATGCAGTGAAGTTTATCAATGCGTAATTAAAAAATTATGCAATATCACATTTTCATAACAGCTAAAACTGTCTCTGTTAAGAAAATGCGGTATTGCATAGTAGTTACTTGCATGGAGAAATACGATAAGTAAAGTTTCAACATAAATGGCTTGGTTTTGGGAAACCATATTTGACTAAACAGTCAAATATAATTTTCATCAAATGCGATTTTCTACAGTTAATGTGGCAGATAATACATTAACGAATTAACGATAAAGCATAATACGAATTCGGCCGGCCTGGTCGAATGCTAACTCAGAGAATCATAACTTCTTGCTGTTACTTCAATTATTTATTAGATGTTTCATATATAATTGGAAAATTGGAATTTTTTACTTCAACTAAATAGAATGTTCCGCAAATTCAACACAACCAATCAAAATTGAACCATTAGCATCTGCACAAATGTTAATACTCTTTTAAATGTCTTTTATTTTTTAAAGATATCGGGAGAGCAGAACATGACGATTTCGTTTACAGATCCATGTACCGCAGTATGAAGGATGCTCAAGATCCTCATATCCTTAGTCTCCTTTGTGGACAAGCAATTTGAAGAGTAGGATTGAAACTTTTTGGCAATTTTCCGATGACCTTAATCAGTTTCTTGTGTACAAGCTCCAAGTCCGAGAGTAATGTGATCCATGGGTTTCTTGTGATGAATCGATGATTTGGGAAATCGCTAACATCGTCCAGCGATGTTAATCTTGATTCATTTTTCTCCTCACGTGAGAATTCGATCCAGAAAGTCCTTGTGTTCCTCGGTCAATTCCTGACACCAAAGTAAAACAAATCTCTATCTTGATCACGTTAATGACATAAGGACTTTAGACCCGCTCGACAGTGTAAGCATCAGAATCTACGAAACTTTTATACTTCTATGAACATCGCCTGCAGGAACCGAACTTTCCCATTCCATAAGTAACAATTTCATATTTAATTCCATTAAATAGAATTTCTAGCCTTATGTTCAACCAGAAGGAAAGAGATTCTACCAGGAATATAGATAAATAGTATGTGGGAGAATAGTATAAGTATATGCTGTGTGTGGAATATGGTTGTAGCAGGTAGAAGTGGATTATAATTATTTGTTAATGATAATGTTAATTATTATTAACATTAATAATATAAAAGAAGACTCTTGTTTTATTTACCATTTGCTTATATTAAGTCTGTACAGCTTAATAATTGTCTTTCCAGGAAAGATGATAGGGAAAAAGAAATAAAATTATCAACAATCCTGGCAACACTCTTTGACCGTTGATAAGTAATTAGAAGAAAACAAAGACAGGGCAGTTTTTACTTTAAATATAATTGCAAGAATAGTTACAATCTTTGCTACAATTAGACATTAAAAACAAGATTATCACAATTTGAATTTGAAGGTCTGACATTATAAATCATGTAATCATATGATCATTTTGCTATACACAAAGTCACATCCATTGCACTTGTTCATTTATAAAACAAGTACAAAGAAACAATTATTCAGTTATAATATATGAAAAGTACTCTATATATTTCTGTATAGCTTACTTTCATATTTATGTTTGCGGTAAGGATAGTTAGGAAATCTTTAATCTCTAGATTAATAAACTGCATATCATGATTTGATAATTATACATAAAATGATGTATTTCATTTCATCTATGTAGCAAATATTCCGTCTACATATATATAAAAATAATATATAAATTGAAAAATATATACGTTTGTTAATGAATGCAGAACATTGCCTTTATTACCTTTTTCTTTCTTTCTTTTTTTTAATTCTTGATAAAAAAATTTGATAATAATTCTCGGATGTTCAGTAGAAGAACAAAAACTAAAAAACAAAAAACAAACAAACAGATGCTTGTCTTGTAGTTTATGGGTAGATGCCCAAATTCTGTTAAAGAGGGGAATGGAATGAATGAACTCCGTGTCCGGAGTCGTCCGTAACTTCTCTCCATAGAAACCTGTGCTAAAAACACCAAATTGTCAGTTCAATTTTGCCTTTCTTTATTAAATATCATCAATAAATGAATTATATGCTTTTATGCTATAAATATGCTCTTTATTTTAACGATTTTTTTTCTTTTCAACAAAGCAAAAGTTTATCAAATTAAATTATTTATTTTTAGGCATGAAAATCTAAAGAATAATTTTTTTTGGGAATTATATTTCTTTTATTATTATAATGTAATGTAATGTGGAAGATGGCTGGTAAATTACCTAGCACCGCGACCTAAGGTCTATTGTACTTTCTCTATCCTTAATCCCCCAAAAGACCAGTAGCTATGGCAAACTCCAGTAGTTTATTTATAGGGACCGTAAACAAATCCTTTGGTTCTAAGAAAAAAAATGATCCCTAGGATTTTAAGTCTTAAGTGCTGTGAAATATTCACAGTTACATAAGATGTATTATTATTATAAATCTGAGGCCTTATTTGTCTGTAGCTTTTAATTAATATTTTAACAGTTCTGCATCATATAAAAAATGAAGAAAATTATTATTATTATTTTCCCAGATAATTTGTAATGTCTTAATTACAAAATAACTTAAATTTAACAAAAGGCTAGAAGGAATTACAGGAGAAGCTCGTAACAAGTAAATAAACTTAGAAAAAGTTATTTATTAGTATCTTAATACGTTAGTTTGAAAGTCTGTTTACATTTTATAAAAGATGAGATGAAAAAATAATAGTCCTTTCTTCGGATATTCTTTCATTATTATAAATCTGAAGTTTCATTTGCATGTAGCTAATCAGTATTTTTATTAATATTCTAACAATTCTGCAAACATAGAATACATAAGATACAAACAAATATAAATAAATATAAATGTAACGTGGGGTGCATACAATAGATAATTGAGATGGTATGGATGGAGTGGATATTATCTTGCGCCCCATATTTTTCGTTTTAAATCTTACAAGTATTTTCATAGCTATTAAAAATTTACAATCACAAAGTTTCAGGACTATATGTATGGGTTAGGAATCTGTATGGGGCTAGGAAAAATTATTTTATACTTTTTACTCCGTCTTAAAAACATGGTACGTATATTAAAAAAATATTTTTTTAAATAATTATTTTCTGCTTTTTAGTCTTGTGTGTATGACATTTTTCAATCGATTTTAAACATTCTGATGAGATTATAACAGAGACATGTGGTAAATTTCAGGTTTATTTCAGTTTCTCTTCTCTTGTCGTTTTGCTTCTCCTTCTGTAGGCGTCGATTGCGTTGGGTGGCTGTCTCCTTGACCATCGAAGAAATTGTCATTAATGCACTATTCACTATTAATATTATTATTATTAAATAAAACCGTGATAAAAAAATAAACAGAATAATAAATTATTATCAAGCGTCGGCAATGCAGCTCTCTGCCGCCCCGACCTATCATCGCGACAGCTCCAGCGCCATGCGGCCATTTGTAAAAACACTGATAGCGCACGTCGGCAACTCAGCGCTGCACCAACCTGTCATCCGAAAATTAGGGTTCCCTAACGAACAGACAATGTTAATGTTAAGAAAGCGAGTTAATATTGCATTGTCATCCAGTTCTGACCTATGTTTAAAATTTCAAGTCTTTAGCTCATCGGAAAGTTAGTTTAAAATCAATTGAAAAATTTATACCGGACAGACAAGAAAGCGAGCTAATAAAAACGTGCTAAAAAATATTGATTGGCTACAGATTTAATAATAATAAAATATAATTACAAAAAACATTATTATTTAAATTTTATTGTTCTTAATGACATTATAATTGGCATTATAAAACAGGATTATATTGAAAAATAAATTATTTTGATAAACTAATATTTTGTTGATAAGAAAAACATCGTTAAAATAGATAATGTCTAACAGATGGATGTTGACGATCCCGTATTTTCGTGATTTCACGTAATTTACGCGAGAATAGTCTCTATCCATGTCTTCTCACAAAATATTGAAATATTTAAATGAATTATAATACGGGGAAATGCATGAGACTTTTACTACATTTTAATATAGTTTTAATAAATTGAAAACAGTCAATAAACAAACAATAAATTCATTATGTAGCATTTTCCTTGTGACAGACATTAAAAATACTAAATTCCTTGAGACCTGCTGAAGAGGCTAATGGCGAGATCTCGTTTTTTTCGTAATTCTCGTGCAAACGTGATCGTCAACATCCATCTGTTAGACATTACCATATTTACAGAATAAAAGCATGAACTTTATTTATTAATGATATTTAAGAAATAAAGGTAAAATTGGACTGAGAAGATGGCATTTTGAACCTAGGTTTCTATGGCCAGAATTTGCGGACGACTCCGGAGACATTGGAAAGAGCGTTTGGGGACGTCCATTAATTACGTGAGGTCAAAAGGGGGAGGGGGGGGGGGTCAACGAAAATCTCACGTAAACTTTTTCATTCAGAGAAAATATATATCATAGCAAGATTTCCGGGTTTTTTTTTTGTTTTTTTTTGGTTGTTAAAGCAAGATTTCGGTTTTTTTTTTGTTTTTTTGGTTGTTAAAATTTTTGAAATCTCACCAAGAGGGAGGGAGGGTCCAAATTTTTTAAAAAACACCTCACGTAATTAATGGACGTCCCCTTTAGGAAATGTCTACAACATTTAAGTATGTTTCTAAAAATGCTGCAAAGATTTGTAGAAAAAAAATACAAAAATGAGAAAAAAAAATCATTTTAAAATATCTATTATACATTAAATATATAAAGAAGAATATATATAAAAGAATCAGTAAACTGCACTGAGAATTCAACTTTATGTTGAAGGAAATTTTTATAAATACTTCGTTTTTCATTCCAAGACGATTGTAAACCACTGCTTTTCACAGTAGTTAACTCAAAATGTGTTTTTACTAATTCAAGCTATGATACCTTCCTGTTCCTGACTGAACTCCACCAAGGCTTACAACAACTATTAATGAATATTCTAAGAATGAAAAAAATGAAAATATTACTTTTGACGTCGTTTGCAAATTAGTTATAAGTATCTGCAGTCATGATTTGTAGAGGAAGATCTCATTAAAAGAAACTGAACAGAATTTTCTCCCTTTTTTATAAAATGTTTCGAGCGAATTGGATTACTATTTCTGAAAAATTTACGAATTATTAACAAATTCTGGAGAAAATTTTATATAGGCTATTTCGTAACTTATTATTAAAGCAGATTTATTTTATATAAAACAAAAACAAAAACAAAAACAAAATCTGTCATTTTATTCTATTAATATCTTATTTAATTAAGTTTATTTTTATTTTGAAATACTTTAAATTTATTTCAGTGAAAATACAGAAAATTAATAACAATTTCAAATAAGAGTGTGATAATTAATTAACTTATATATACATAAAAGAAGTAATTAAGTATTAAATACTTAATAATTACTTCTTTTATTGTATAGTCTTGTATAATACAATATATTATATATTGCAAACTTTGCTTCTAATATATAATATATTGTTCATAAAAATATTTATTTAAATTGGATGATTGGAAGAAATCTCCGTAAAATGCCAAAAGTTCTTTTAAATTATCTTATTCACTTAATAAAACATAATCATTTAGAGTTCAAAAAGTCAATAAAGCATTTGGAATTAAAAAAGTCATTTTAATTTATCAATCAATTTATCAATTTCTTTTAAATAAATAATCATAAAATTATTTTATTTACATTGGAATTATTCTAAATGCCGACACATTAAAGACTAAATAAAGAAAAAATGAGTTTTAATTTTTTTCCTTACGGGATCTCAGAAAGCAAAATAACGGAAGACAGAGCAACTGAATTCAAGCTTCTTTGAAATGGACTTCATTCTTTGCTCTTAGTCATTCCACAAAACCAACATTTTAAATTCTTGAGGTTTTTTTTTTTTTACTTCATTCTTCAGGATTCTAAATCGTCAAAGTTTACCCTCGAGAAACCTGAAACGTTGCCAAATGAATGTGGTTTGTTCTCTCTTGACTTATTGTTTTCTTCCCAATTGAATTTTGTAAACATTGTTCTTAAATAATTCTTCTGGTCATCAGCCAACGGTACTTAAAGACTGTTTCCCATTACCTTCAGTGAAAACCAAAAAGAGATATTTAGGCCTTATTTCGCCATCACGGATGTATTCTGTAATCCATACAATAACAAGTTAAGGAAAATCTCATTTCATTTATAATAATAATGATTATAAAAAAATAAATACGGACAGAAGAAACAAAAATGTAATTACATGTTGGGAGAAGAAGTTGGTACAGATTCTATTTTATATGTGTAATAACTTATATGCATTCCCCTCCCAGTTTTCGTTATTTATAAAATGCTTATATATTTATAAACATTCTTATTTTTTTTCTCATTTTTATACCATTCCGTCAACTCTATATCTCTGATTTTGAAAATTTAATTAATTTCAAAAACTTACCAGATTCTATTCTAAGCTATTGTAACAAATCACAGAATTTTGTCGCTTTTTTATCTCAGTAATATTTTACTGCTGTTTACTTTTCACTGCCCAAGATATAAAATATCACTTACATACATTAAATTGTATAGTAATTTTATTATATGAAATATATCATCACATTTCAGTATAGATTAAACATGTAATAAATTATCTTAAGGAAAGATACAATTGACTAGTTTTTCTGCTTTGAGATTTTTGTAATCTCTCAGAAAAAGCTTAATTATATTTAACGTAATAAAATAGATATTAATTTTAGCAATGAATAAAAATAAATTATCTTAAGTGTTGTTAAATACACTTTAATAAGAATTTGTGATTACCTGAAATATCGAAAAGTTATGAACAAGGCAGTTTACAATGTCATACATTTGCCCAGTAAGTCCAATCTGCTCTATGGTATTTTGTATAGGAAGTGAAGCGGGCAAAGATTGGACAATAAATACCAATTAATGTCGTTACTGCAGCCAATGTATATCCCCATCCCATGAGGCAAGAACCAGCCGCGTAAACTCCAGAAGAGGGTCCACAGTACTTATGAACAAAAGGTGAATTAAGTCCGATTGGAAAAACCAGCAGAGATACCGCCAATGCCATCACTAGAAAGAAAAGAAAAAGAGTTTCAATGATAATTCATAATGTTTAATGAAAAATATACAACATTATACAAGTTATCTAATACAAGCTTTATTCAGAAAATCTGAAAGAAAATGTTGAATAGATTATTCTGTTTTAATTAACTTCAATCCTCATCAAAGATTTAATTTATTTATTTTTAGAAATTTATTAAAATATACCGTATTTAATCAGACATTATTTTTGTTATAATTAAAAAAATCGGTTTTGTAATTAAAAAAACAATCAAAGAAACAATTTCTAGAAGGAAAAGCAAAAACGAAGCTTTTTCAGGAAGGGATTTAGAGACTGATGCAAACTTGTACAGCAATATATAAAACTGCTTTACAATGTTTAGGTGAGATCGATTCAAAATTGACCGTAAATTTTGAAAATCAATTAATATTTTGGTAAAGCAAAATCAAGTCATTGTCAGTTTGATACACAAGTACCCCGCTACAATTACTGTATGACTTATCAGATTTAAACCAAGTTCTTGATGCAGTAAGAAGTTGGCTGAGGTACAGATCAGTAGAGTGATACCGTCAAGGCATACAAGCTCTGACACCTCGGTGGCGTAAGGCTATAGACTTGAACGGAGATTATGTTGAAAAATAACTTAGCTTTTGGTAGCTAAAGAATTGAGGAACAAGGTGATGTGTTTAAAACTGTAATAAAACAAATCTACATTGAGATAAACGTCCCTCGTATAATACTTAATATCAAAGTTATTGATAAAAAAAACAGCATTATACTTTAACCAACTGAAAGTAAAATCAAAACGTGAAAATAAGACCTAAGTACAACACTTTCTCTACGAAACACCTCGAAGAATAGATTGATCCCGCAACTAAGATATTCTTACACTGCCTTACATGATGCTATTCAGGTACCGTTGATAGAATCGTTAAATAAATGTTATCGTAAGTCATTCTAGTACAAAACAGCAGAAAAAAGAACTTGAAACTTGCGAAGGCAGCAACATTGCCTAAACTAACCACTATTGTTGCCAACGTACTGAGTAACGTCTTATTTCACTGAACTGAATGGCTTTATATGGTTTCTCAAGCGATAATCTTGCTTGTTTGTGGTTCGATGAATCAGTATTTCTAACACATTGAATGGAGTCTAAAAGATTGAAACCAAAATATGTAAGAAAATAAGTACATTGCAGCACTTTCTCCTATTTGTAAAGAATCCTCATATTAATTTGGTATTCATCAATTTCATCTAAATCTAAAATTGATAAATTCTCCTCTTTACCTGCCCTCTTAATTTTCAATATAATTCGTGTAATTTCTGGTAAGAAGAGTAAAAGAAAAAAAAAACTTTCTTTGAATTAAATTAGTCTTTGTTTTATTCTTCTTATAACCAGGGAAATTATAATCATGTTTTAATTACCAATGATTAATTATCCTTAGTTTTATTTATATTTATAATTATACATTATATATAATATTCTGTAAATATACATGGTGTCCCAGAAGGAAAGGTCAATATTTTGGGAAGCGATAGTGTAGGTTATTTTAAGCAAAAACGTTCCTATGAACTAGTGTCCTGTTCCGAATAGTTTCTGAGATAGAACTATTTGAATGTACAGTTTCCAAATGAATAATAACTAAGAGCTATTGTTTCTAATATTTATTGGTCAAGTTACACATTTCATATACATATACAGTATATTCATTATACTCATGTACTAGATATTCCTCTCATAGTACGGACAGACCATATGGAGCTGTTGAATGTTGGTGGGAGCAATTTAGAGGTTCAAGCAGCGTATGGATCAAAATAACGTACGCCAAGTTTTAAATCGGACCATTTAGAGGAATTTGATTTATTGCTTACTAATGGTTCTTACTAATGATTATCAGTCGATTGTGGGGAGGGTTATTCTTTGACAAAGGATGAAGACCAAAATAAATGTGCCCTTGTCTTAAGTTGGACATTAAATAAGCTATGTACCTAATTTTATGGAAATCCATTTTATCGATATGCGAGTACATTACTGATAAACAAAGAAGAAAAATGTTCAAGTAAGGCTTATCATGCTCAAGAAGGAAGTCGCCCGAGTTGCCAGCGCTAATTCTTAAAAAAAAAAAAACTTTAAATGCATTCGATGGAGCTAACAAGACAAGTGCCCTAAAAAATTATTTTCATTTTCTGAAAGATAAAGTCGCCAAACAATGGCCACTATTTCGAAATCCTATGGTGATCAACGAATCAGTATCAGACGAGAAGAAAGTGCAAGTCCTATTAAGTCCAAAATATACCGTTCTAAGCATAAAGTATTGTCAGCCATTCGAAGTCCAAAAAATGATTTCTTTGGGTATTTGACAACATGTGGATACTTATATCCGAATGTAACAACGCCATCAAGTTGATGTTTAATATATATAATCATCGCCATGACATATGAGAATTTGATACTACACATTCTATGAAGCTAGAATGTGGCCATCCAATTGCATATCATTGAGCTCTTCAACAAAGTTCACCTTTGGAAGTCCTTCATAACCCGTGACATCAATAATTGTCCTAATCTAACTTGTATACGATGCTAGTTTCAATCATTTCTTTGGTTCCAATCCAGATTATGAAGTGGGATGTTATTGTTGTACAAATTAATTTTGAATATAAGTTTTCTTCGCATTTCTGACGACGAACTTTATCTTCGAAGAAAATCAAAATCATTTTTAGCACATTACACTTGTCTTAATTAGCTCTATGGAATACGTATTAATATTTGAATATTTAGCCCCGACAACTCGTACATTTCCCTCTTCAGTCAATAACTTGTAATTTTAGATCATAATAATTACATTTTTGCTTCAGTTCCAATTAAATTGTAATTCAAATTTTGCAACATTTTATTAAGTTCTACGCTTTACAAACTGAACGAAATAACTAAATTTCGTGTTTTATTTTGAGTTTGACAGTTTCTGCTAGATGTCGCTTCAATCGTTTTTTTATTTCTGTTCACACAAAAATAAAAAAAAATTGCCATTTTTAAAAAATGTAAGCATCAGATCTATTCAATAAGAAACGAAAAAAAAATCTAAATTAAGATTACTAGACTTTTAGGAAATTTCACAATGTTTTATTCATAACTGATTTTATAACTGACAAAATTATTGACAAAGTAGCCATCATTTCCCTTAAGAATGAACAGAATATAATGCAATGTATTCCACGATTATTCTGATATTTTTCTCAAAATATTAATTTTTTGTATTTCTTAATACATTATAATGATAAAATAAGGATGGTAATTAATTAATTGTTACGTGAAGTCATTCATGCTTTCATGTTTACTGACTTCAGTTATCTAATGAACAAAATATAAGATGGAAATTTATCATTTTCTGTAATAAAATTAAAAGTTAAGTCACTTTCAGCCACAAATTCTGTTAAAACAAGAAATAAATCTGAAAAACTTATTTTATTTTATTTTATTTTATTTTATTTTATTAAACAAGAAAAAATAGTCTGCATTCATTCGAAAAATTGAAAGAAATAAACAGTTAAATTAAGGTTTCCTAACAAGTAGTTTGCGAAATCCAAATTTGAATCTACATTTAACTGATTTTGGCGAAATTGAATTCGTACCAGGAAAAGCTTTAATTTAATTGAAATACGTGTAATGTATATTACAATAATATTAGGTTGTCTTACAATACTTTCCGAATAAATATCGAACACTGAAAATTTAGCTTTTCGAGCTTTCAAAAACACAAGACACACACATTCTTTGTCATCCAGAATGATGAAAATGTTCCTATAATCTTAAGTATATTTGTGTGATGAACAATTATTTGTTGTAATTTTTTGCTTTTTCTTATTCAAAGCAACTGATGTTATTTGAGCCAACTTGATTTGAATCGTTGTGACATTCGACAAATGTACTTTTTTGTTGAGGGGGAAAGACAGACAAATCTAAAACGTTAACGCTCTTAGTAATGAGCTGAGAATAGTTAAAACATTTTCTAGCAACACTGAGAAATTGTTTGCCAATAAAACTGTAAAGCTGCTACTTTTGGAATTTTTACATTAATTGAAGCAGCACACGTAATAATTTTTCTAGCTTCCTCTTTAAATTCATTGCATTTTAAGAGCGCATCTATTTGAATGGAAATTGGGTACAAGACATTTGAAAGCAATTTGTTCCCCCTCGGGTAAATCGCAGGCAGCAATTAAGGAAAGAAATCAAGTAATCTCAAGAAAGGCTTTTTACAAGCTGTTGGGGAATTAGAATTGCTGATGAACCAAAGCAGAACAATTCATTAATCATAGCAGCGCGATCGTTGCTTTAGAAAAGTGTTTGCACAAATAATTTATGAAACAGCATTTAGGATAAACTGCACAAAAGAGAAATGATTTATATTTCATATCATTATTCAGGAGAGTTTTTGTCTCCAAGAAACTTTCAAAATAAAGGAGTTGTAATGATCAAGGAGATTCAGAAGAAAAGAACAACGAGATTCAAACCAAATAAATATGAAAGAAAGAAAGAAAGAAAAAATGATGTAAATAATAATGTAAAGAACAATACGCAAATGAAAATTTAAATTTAAGCTGTGGCCATTAAAAGTAGAATAAAAAAAAGCCATTGACACTTTTAAAAATTTTTGTTTAGTACTTTTAATTAATTTTGAAGCAATATTACATTGGAAAATTTGTTTTGAAAATTTGTTCATCGCTTAATATCAACTAGCTTCAAATGTCAGTTAAAAAATTAATAGATTCCTAGGCAAATTCAAATAATGATCGTACGTTTCGTGAGCCTGAAATCTCTGATTTTGAGTCTCGAAGATATAAAAATTAGGAATTTGTAGCTCACATATCTCTGTACATTTTATTTCATACTAATTTTCCATTTAACCAAAGGACGATTCAAATGTAATGACTATGTTATTTACTTGTTTGTAACATCATTTAAAATCCCTTCTTCAACAGAATTGTAATATTAGGAAAAATAATAATAATAATGAGTGGCGAGTAAGAGTATCTAAAGAAAATGCAATATTATTGTTAGACATAATACATAGTGTAGTTTGGAAACTTTGTCTGTTTCTCTATCCTCGATACATTTTGAAACTATGAACTTCAATTTTTAAGTTGTTAGTGTAATCAGAAACTTGATATTAACGTACATTTGAGCCTTATCCATTGTTTGAAATCTCAATTATGATTTGATGTTAGTTGAAGAAAAGGAAACACTGTAATTTTCTTTAAAGTACGTCATTAAATTCCGGGGATAGCTTCTGCTGGGGAAAGATGTTACACATTATAAAGGTCCGGGTCAGGGGAGCATCATTGAAAAATCAACTGGAAAAATAGACATCAAATATGATACCTTGTAAGACGTTTGTTGTTGTTGTTGTTGTTTTTTATTTTGCTTTTTTTTAATAATTAGTTTTTTTTTTGTAAGAGCAACGCCTATTTACTTTTCTTACTGCAATGTCTATGCTTATTTTTAACTTTCCAAACTTCAACTAAATGTTAAAATGTTAATTATTGTTCAAATTTTAGTATAATACTAATTAGCTTGAAAGTATAATTTTCATGATTTTAGAAATTTTAAGATAATATTAAAATTCTCGAATTTTTTGTGTTTAAATATGTATTAAACCATAACAAACTATTACATTGTTTATGGATTTATTAAGCGTTAAACAGCAATGTAAGCAAAAAAAAGGAAAATAGGTAAGAGCGGACTTTTTGTACATTTGCTGATTTTCAAAGGGTGTAGGATACACCCAACTAGCCTTGGTAAGTTTATTGTATCAGTTAAGAGAGTAGCACTGGGAGAGTTGGGCAATAGACTTAATCTTGTCAAATAATGATGTGGGTAAACAGCTTTAATTAAGATTCGGGATTTCAATTGATTTCTCTAAAATGACCTCCCTTCTTTTTTTAAGTCTCTCCTCCCTCTGAAAATGGAAGACTCCGAAGTGGGGAAAGGGGGAAGCTGCTCATTAGGGGAAAAACTTCGTTTTTATCAATTGCTGTATGGAATTACAAATATTATGTTGCTGTGTCACACTAAATTAACTTCAGATTCTCAATTATACAAATTTGTTCTGCATATTAAAAAAAATTAAAGTTATATTTCATGGAAATTGGAAGGTCTGAATACCTAAGTTTTTAAAAATTAATTTTTAGTTCTTTGTGTTGAATATAAGATTACAAGACTTTGATAATATCCTTAAAAATGTAACAAATGATTCAAATAGTGTAGAAATTGTATCTGGACACAATTAATTCTCATTCAGGTAGGATAATATTAAGAAAGGATTTTGTCTTTTTTTCAAATTTTGTGGACAGAATAAATTGAACTTCGTGAAATGCTAGACAAAAGTTATAAAAGATTGAATTACTTTTATGTTTATAATGTGTTTGTTTGTTACTGAATACTTACTATTATATTTAAGCTGTTGCTCATCAGTCAAGTTTGAAATAACATTTTAAAGAATATGTAGAGCTATTTTTATAAATCGTTTATAATGCTTTTATTTACACAAATAACCTTTTGTAAAGATTTATAAAAAATTACTGTATAAAAGATTATTTGTGCAAATGAAATCAAAGTGATTTTCGTTCAGTATTTTAGTTAGAATGGATCTACTGACATTTATTGTTTCCTCATTGCTTTGTTCACTTCTCATTATTTTTTACTCCTTTTAGACTTAGTTGTATTGCAAATAGATTTAGGTAAGAAATTTGCAATAACGTTAATCATCAACAATACGTAAGGGTTTAAGAGTTGATGATAAGTGATGAAAACGTTTTGGAAAGTGGTCTTCAAATATAAGGAAGTTTTTACTGAGACATGAGAAGCATTGTCTTCATTGCTGGACACAAAAAGAAAAAAAAGATACTGAAGTTTTACAATATGACATGACGACTTCCAAGTGTAATAGTTGTAAATTAAAAAACAAAAACAACAGCAACCGTTTTCTAACATATACTAGTAGCAACATTCTCAATGACAGTTTTTCTACTACGCTTTTACTCTAATCAATAGCCTCTCACCCCCACCCCGAAAAAAAAAACAAAAACAAACAAACAAAAAATAGTCTTCATAAATTTAAAACATACTTGGGAGTCCTGCCAGAGTCCATAATTAAAGCTTATGTAAAATCACCCACTTTGGAATTTATTTTCTTCATTATAATTAAGAAAGTGCTTCAATTTATTACTGAAAAGACTTAGCAGAAATTAGGAGTAAACTAATCTCTTTCATCAATTGTTGAGGCGTTTTATCTTAAGAGCTACTTGAGTTACAAGCGTCCAAAGAATAACAAACAGGCTTTATCTTATTCCTCATTTGATACATCTTGAAAGATTTGACTGAAGTGTAAAAATAGTGCGATATATTCGAATCTAGTATTAGAAATTTTTAGTATTCGGAATGAAATAAACAGAATTCTCCGTAATGAAAATTAAAAGAAGTTGTTTTTAATAATAAATATGGAATCGTGAGAAAATGAGAAAAGAAAATTCCTTTATAAGCCATTTTTGTTACCAATAATTGTTGATATTTGTCATCAATTACAGATTATTTCTACAGCATAATCGCGAACTTTCATGAAAAGACCCAGAAGAATAAAGATTTTTATTTCAATTCGTTGCTTATAAATGTTTCCATGGTAACACGAAGCAAACTAGATTATAGAGTGTATTCATTTTGTATTAATAAAATCATTGTAATCACGAAATGGTTCAGAAATATTTACTGTATTTCCTTTGTAGTCTATTTAGAGAGTTCTTTAAATAAATAATGCTAAAGTTCTGGGAATAAGCATCACAAGAGATCATTAGATACAAAATTTACCTTTGAAATCAAATTTTGATATTTGCTACTATTATGAAGGACTTCATTTTCAATAATGTAAAAAATGTTCATTCTTTATTTGAAATATTCCTATTAGTAAATACCGTGCAAGTCTTTGCCTGACTGACTCATTTATCTGCAGCAGCGCAGTTCCTCTCCATGGGGTCAGTAGAGGTGATATTCTTAAACACTACCTCAATTTCTCCCTTCTGCTAATTAGCTTTATGAAATTATTCTTTGCAAACTGCCTTAATTAAATACGGAGTAAGAATGTAACTGTGTCGTCCGGCAGAATAATCTAATTATTATCCATTGGTTGCCTTAATAGGTCTTCTTACTGTTGAAGTCTCTGATTTATAATTGGACAAAGTTTACACCAAAGCATTTATTTAATCAGATACTAATTGATAAAACATATAAATGGAAAACTATCAAAAGAAATCAAGAAAAAGTATTTTTAAAAATTGTATGTTTTTATAAATTAAACTAACTTAAAAAGAGAGATAAACTTAACTATAGTATATATAATTTAACAACTTCTACTGTAATGATCAATTATTAAGAATTTTACCAGTAGTACATTCAAGGTTCAATTAAAAGTTTTAGAAATATTTTGATTAAACGTTGGACTTTTAGTAATAATAAAATATGTTAAAGTAAAATTAATAAAAGAATATAAAATTACAAATTCAATTGTAAGGTAATAAATACAGAGAGCTGAGAAAATTTCATAAATATGTTCATTACTATAAAAGTTTTGATAGTCATACACTCAGAAGCTTGAAAAGTAAGAACAAAAAAAATACACACACACAGGAAAACTGATTGTAATTTCTTAATTATAATTTACTTTTTTAAAAACTTCTAACTAATATAATTAAATTTATTTATTGACATTCAGATCGCTCTCCAGAATTTACAAATATTGTATGTTCGCAGCTTGTGCTCCTTTGTTGGAACATCTTATGTTCGATCTTCGACGTAAATAAGGATTTTTTTTTGTCTGATTGGAACTCCTGTTTAAAATCCAACCAGTTTTTTTTAAGACTTTAAGCATTCGTGAAAAATAATTACGTTGAATTTCTTACTTAGAATCTTAAAGTGACGTCTTTTTAATCTGTTGATGGAAGTGAGAATTGAATCAATAGGACTTTACGACATTGACTTAACAAATACTTGATCAAAATTCAACTAATATCTAAAGTATTAAACTTTAAAATATTAGATTTAAGATCAAAAAGAAAACTTGAGATTACTTGAATTTTACAAAACTGTTTTTTACAAAACTTTGCCATTTTATAATAATTACAATTTATTTAAATGTGCTACCCGTAATAACTCTTGAGATTGAGAAGTTGCTTTCTTAAATACACTTTTACGAAAACAAGTCAAGATTACAGCATCGCATTTTCAATATTGGCCGTCGAAATTTCCGAAAAATAGTTCTAATCCTCACTTGAGAAAGAGTTGGTTGAACTCTAGGCTCTTCTTGTAGGTCAATTCTCTAATAAGTAATACCCGACCTCCGAAATCCTTTCAGCTAAACATTAAACAACTTTAACCTTATGAATTCCTTAAATAGGTTATTATAGATTCATTAAGCACTTTTCTTTTTTTTACAACAGAGAATTTTACCAAAATATTATTTTGGCAAACAATAGAATAGCTTCATTTAAAGCATCTGTGGATTTAACTATCTTCCAATTTATCAAAACTTAACGGTTTCTGAAGATCTATTTGTTAAATTAATGTACTTAATTAGTATAGAATTACAGATATTCTTAATCTTTTCTTAAGAGTTATCGCGGCAGTTACAGTAGTGAGTGAATTATCTTATAAAGGATACGATGAATTAATAAGTAACTAATATTCAGAATTCATTCTGTAAGATTCTGAATAGTGAAGTGTAGCTATGAAGAAGAGATGAACTCTGTTAGAGTAGAGTTGATCTCTTCTTTCATTAAAATTTTCATCTCAGATGGGAAATTAGTTAGATGCATAGAAATTTAAGAAAAACAGGATTAAAAAAATTTCTCAAAGTACAATTCAAAATATTTGAACTTTTGAAGTGCTAGAATGCCAAAAAGAAGTTTCACTCGAAATTATTGAGATCTCAATAATGCCATCAATATTAGCTAAGCTACGAAAAGATTGCTTCGCTATAGTCATCCTTGATATTAGCATGCTTCGGATACTGCCTTATTAGTTTATAGGGAAAGACTAACAATTTTTTTCCACTGGATTTAGGGACTGCTGACATCATCTCTTAAGCCAACGATAATTCCGTATCAGTGTCGAATAACCTCAAATAGACCAAAGGGTTTCAACGAGTAATCCTTAAGGTGATCCCACCTCTGCTGGTTTATTCCAAACTATTCAAACTTAAGCTTCTTTTTGTTTTCTTCAAAATTATACCAAAATAACTTGAAATTCCGAAAAATTGAAGTTACAAACTAAATGCTTATTTTTTTTTTCTTTTCACAATTTTTTGAATATATTTCTAATTTTTAATGATGATAAGATTTAAGTTTTTCAATGATGTTTCTTAAGTGGAAGTTAAAAGAAAAAGAGCCTACTTGGAACGGAATAAAAAAAAAGTTCTGTAACAATGTTTAAGGCTTTTATGATTCTGAATAAAAAGACAGTTCTTTAGTATGTCTTCACTCCATCTTATGTTGAATGCTGTGCAGAAAAACGCATTTCTAAGTGCTAACGTCTGGCCTTACAATCTTAACTCAATTTCCAGATGTTTTTTCCAATCTGATTGAATTTCTATCGTTTGGGGCCGATTTGAGAGATAGTATGTTGATGTTTGAAAATTACGATTAGAAAAATGAAAGAAAATGATTGGGGAAGAATCTTTTTTTTTTTTTCCAACTTCTGGTCATTTTGAATACTTATTAAAATTTTAGAATTCGTAATATTTCTTATTTGCCTATGTATTATTATTTGGAATTGTTGAATTCGAAACTCATTAGATTACAGTTATGGTATCACTAACTGTTCTTGTTAAAGATTAATTATTCAACTTCAACGTTCAGGTCTCAATTAGTTGAGATGAACGCCGCTAGACTGCACTTCCTATTCAGACTTCTTATTTCGCTTAGACTGATTAGCTGTTTTCCTTGACATCTCCAACAGTTTTGACAATGAAAGGAATTCTTATCAGTTTTGTTTGAGAAGAGTAAATGCAAAGCAGGCGATGATTCCACTCGAATGAAATTCCGAACACCTCCATTGCCAGAGCCTCAGGCATCAGCTTTATGATTCAATTTAACTTCGTCCCTTTTGGTTTGACGACGATTTTAAATTCATTTTTAAATCCTCGGGCAGAATTCCTTTCTTTGCCAGTGAACCCCAAATGGTAATTGGATTATCTGTTTTGGCTGTGGAATCGCAATGTAAAACTCAATTCTATTAAAATTTTCTTTATTCACACCAGCAGTGTTCACATTTATTTACATTTTAATCAATAATTATTCTCGTTTCAACAGAACAGAGAATTTTCTGTAAAGTTCGTAACTTCCACAAAGGAAATTTGATAATACACTTATTCAAGCTTTTCTTTTCTACTTAATTTCCTTTTAATTTTTCTTCAATTAATCATGTTATTACTTTCAATTAGAATTCAATCATAATTTATTAATTGTAGAATTTTAAGACTTATTAAAATACAGGTAGATCTCAATGATGACCCTTAGGGCCTTGGAAATAAGGATCCCAATGTTTCACTGACGCGGAACAGAGATGAGCTCTGGTGGGCAGCCCAATCACATGGAAGGAAACCCGGTACTAATTTTACATAGGGCAGGGTGGCCCTAGGACCTGTCTGGAGGAGAATTCAGCTTGGAAAAATCCCCAACCTACAGTCAAGTGCTTGGCTACCTGACCCACACTTATTAAAGTAGCTTTACCAATTTCAAAATATCACTGAGATAAAGTGAATTTGGCTAAATATTTGAAAGAAGAAAAATTGCTGTGAACATGGAATTGTTGTTTCAGTTTCTTGTTATAGAACTTTCCATAAGAATAGCTTCTTCTGTAAAGATTTATAACGGATTACTTCTATTGTTACATTAAAGGTAGGAGGAGAGTGAGTAAAGGGAAAACATTTTCAAATAGCTTATTAAACTTACACTTATTTTTGAATTTGTTTTATTCTAGAACAAACTATAGTGAGAATTGAAAAATCATAGCTGTTCTTCATTAATCTCAACGGTGTTTCCATTTACATAATTTATTCACTTTTCTCTACTGTTTAAATAACCAGCTTTTTTCTATGTAAATAAAAATTGTGAATAATGTATGTTATGTTTTTTTTTAAAACTGGAATTTAAAATAATTATATTATAAAATAATATTTCTATAATTTTTCAGTATAATACCTGAAAAAATGAAATTTGAAACTATTATAACGACTTCGTGTTGCTTCGTATTTTTGTTATTTTTTCTCATAAAGATTTTTTAATAATAATAATTATTAAAATAATAAAGACTTTGAATTCTGTAGAGGGAATTGCAAGGGACTTTTCGGGCATCTGTCCAAAAACCGCACATCACGCTCACTAACCACGTTGCCGGCTTATGTAATTCCGCCGTCCTTAGAAGCAATCATCTGTCCTTTCCACTGAAATGGAGTATTTTGATATTTGGTGACATTCCAAGGACATTCTAACCAAAAACATTCTTTAAGTGCTTGCGAAGTTCAGCGAAAGTTCAAATCAAAGTTGCGACAAAGTTTTTTTTTTGTTTTTTGGAAGTACATTTGTGAAACTATAATTTATGATTAACATTACAATTCTTCAACTCTCCAGGATGTATTTGATTATAATATTTTTGGAATATTTATTTTTCATTCCATCTTCAAACTAAGAAGCACAAAGAACAGTTGACAAAAATTATTATTCATAACAATTCATTAATTACACTGGTCTACAAAAAAAAACTTTTTTTCTTTCACAAGGACTAAATGAACGGAATCTAACTATCTTTTCCATGCTGAGTTCAAATATGCTCTCAGATTTTTTCCATTTGGCAGGGCTTTTTTGTGACACGTGTTTAAAGTTTTAAAAGAATTAGTACTCACGAAACACTAAATAATAAATATACGGCTAATTTTGGCTTATCTAAAAAGTCGTATATGATGATTTTCGGCTATATTTTGCCTTCGGAATGTCTCTCTTCATGGTCCAGCAGTAGTCGGCCAGCATACTGGTACTCCATTTGCCTTGGTCCTCTTTTCCATAGTAGAAATCTGCTGATGAAAACGCTCACCATGCTCATCGGAGACAGACCCAAGATTTTCAGGGAAGAAGCCTAGGTGGGATCATCTGGCTGATGTTGATGTCCAAGAGCCTCCATTACTGAACAAACATTATTACAAAAAAACTATGTGGTCTTCTTTAGAGAAGTAGTCACTTAAATTACTATTGCGACTTCGATAAACGCTTATCCGGGTATCTTTTTGGAGTAGATTCCAAACTGTGAGTCTGGAACTGTATTAAAAGCTCAGCCGACTGTTTAGACAAATTTATATCCCGTATAAGACCATTAAGATCTTCTTAAAAAAAGTGAGGTTCTGATGAACTACTTGCTTCAAATGTAGGGCCACTTCCCTCCTTTCTATCGTCTTCAGTATGAGCTGGGTCGGAGTCGGAGTTATTACTTAAGGTCATGAAATCTGGACACTTTGGTACAGGATATTCTTCATTATGTGGCGTAGGTCTCATTACAGATGTCAAATTGGGATACTTAACTGTATATTTTGTTTTGGATGTAATTCCTTTAATGTTAGTTAAGCAGAAATAACACTCAGTTGAATGGTCCTTCTGTTCCCTCCAAATCATAGGGACTGAAAACGGCAAATGATGAGTAACATTTTTCCATCCAGTGAGAAGCCTAACACATGATACACAGCATACATTTATCGTCTTATCGAAATCACCAGCTTTACACCCAAAATAAAGCTCATAACATTTTTTCGCAAGTGGTGTGAAATTTCGCCTCTGAGACTTGAAAGTCAGTTCCCCACTGACATAGCAGAAATCGTTTGTTTGATTAAAACACTTTCTTGGCATATTGAAGTGTTTATAAAGCTCATAAAACTTACAAATAAAAACAATATACAGCAGAAAACCACTACATGTGTTGCCAGGCTCACTACAATTTCAATATTGGCTCTGGCCATCTGCTTACTAAAACAATGCAATATTTGAGCATGTTAGAACATGTTTGAACTTGAATAAGCCCGTAAAGAGTTAGAACATGTTTCAACAAGAATAAGTCTGCCTGGTGCCAAATTATTCTGAATAAAATTACCACTTCTATAATTTACAAGAATTATAATAAAAAACATCTAATATACAGAAGTATATTATACAAAAATGACCCTCACCAAAAAACTATGCCTGATGGGAAAATTTTGATAACATATTTGAATTCAGTATACAAAACTACACTAGAATCACTATTTAGTTTTCTTGTGAAAAAAATCATGTTGACTCGTGTTATTATACAAAAAAAAACCTCTGTAATTTAATATTGCTTTTGAAAGAAATGTTTTATTAATTTAATTGTAATTAATTGTGCTTAATTACATCGATAGCTTTTTAATACTCTTCTAATAATTTCTATTAATATGAAATATTAAGTATGAAATTATAGCCTGACGATTAGAGGCCAATGTATCAATTGTCTGTCAAAGTGAAACTCAATATTAGTTAGTAAGTGGAAGAAGTAATTGATTTCGTAATTCCAACAGGAAATCATATGCTTTGTTTAAAGTTTATAGTTTGGTTATTATTAATATGCAAAGCGGACGATAGAACTAAAAAAATAGTTTAGAATGTAAATTTGAAATATAGTGGAAATAAAATATCCTCTCACCCATCAGTCTCTCAAAAGTGAAATCCTCGGGAGATGACACTTTAAATATTTAATTATCTGATGTTGCTTTATTATGCTTGTATGATAATTTAATAATATTTTTAGTAATTAACAAGATCGTATTTGCAAAATTTCAATAAATGATGAAAACTAAAATTCTTTATGGCTTTAGGTTTGTAAATAAAAAAAAAATACTTGTTAAATTTGAAAGTGGTCAACTAAACAAATTAAATTTAATTAATAACTAACTGTTTCTGTGTTTCGATCACCAATTCTTATGACTTTTCCTATTTCAAACAACCTTGAGACAGTGTAATCAACCAACATGTAAAATCTATCGATTCGGTTGGCAGTGGATATCTGGTTCTCCTTTCGTTCTGGTTCATGAAAAGATTAAGAAACGGACACTAAAACAAGACTGTACAATGTTCCAGTGATCCCCAGCAGAGCTGCTGTCCAGTGATTTCATGCGTCATTTGCACCAGTTCTTCCATCAGATCTCCACCACTTTCAAGCAATCAAAGTAATTTCGTCCAAAAATGCAGTGCGGTTTAATCAAAAAGCTCCAACGAAAAACTTCTCCGTTAATGAAGAATTAAAGATGGTGAACCAGAGCAAACATATGATAACCTTCAGAACTATATCTGTATATTTAATACATTACAAGTTACAAATTTAAAATGTAAAGATTGCTGACTAAGTTTTTAAATTGTCTAAAATAAACTGAAAGCATCAAACTATTAGTCAGCTTTCTAACTTTTTTTTTATAATCTTTAAAAAAAAAGGAAAGTAAAAATGAAAACAGCACGATTAAATAACGAATAGATTGAATAACAGAATTTTGATTCTTTTACTGCGTTCATTCTGAAGAATTAAAACAAAGCAATGATGGCAGTGCTGCTTCCGTAATGAAGAAGAGATGGTATTCAGGAATTTGGTAAAAAAAAAAAAAAAACTTTCAACAAACGTCTTTCTTGGGAAATATTAATTACTAAGAACATTTGAAGAAGTGAACTTTAAAATTATTAAAAATGTATTACGTTTCATTAATAATCTATAAATAGTCAACGAAATGTATTAAAAGATTGATTGAATAAACAACTTAAACGGATTCTTATTTTATTTTTTTAAAGGAGGGGGAAATAACGATTGTAAAAAGAAAAAGTTTCGATTTCGGTTATATTTTAATAACGTATCATTATTTACAAATACATTTAAATTATATCAAGACATATGAGCATAAACAATCAGAATTCTTAACTGTATAACTATAGTAGAACATTAAAGATGACATAGAATTTCTCTGATTGCTAAAAATTCTACTATATTGTGGCATTTGATATTTCAGCTCTTTAATTGACGAATTTAAATTTCATACATAGTATAAGCGGTTTTTCATCAAATCAAATCAAATGTTTGGAGGGTATTTTATTTTTGATTTAAAAAATTCAAATAAATACTTTTAATTATTTTTTCCTAAATTTAGATTACATAAAAACAATACAAAACAAGTAAGGAACATCAAATTCAGTACTGAAGATATACATTATTTGTTTGATATCTGATTTTAAAGAGTTCCATGAATATAAACAATGATTTTTAGTAAATAAATTATAATATTTGGAACTCAGTAACCTATTAAATTTAATATCTGTTTTATTATTAAATTATTATCTGTTTTAATGTTTATTTTATAAACAAGTTATTAAATAATTGAAATCTTTGATATTCAAAAATAGAGCAATCTATAATTACATGTTGAACTATTTCAGGACTCTCACCATTACAAGCTTAGTAAGAATTAGTTTTAAGATGAAACCTAAAAAATGTAAGAGAAAAACTTCCATTTCCAGAAACAAACTATATTATTATATAATTTGGACGAAACTGCTGACATTGTAGGATATATATATGAAAAAAATAATAACATTGTAACATTGGCTTTCGAAGAATTAATACATCTGCAATTCCATATTTTCTAGTAGTCTACTAAGTTGCTATCTTTGGTATAACAAAAGATTTCGGAGTAATATCATATTCAAAAATTTCTTTATTAATAGCATCTCTTGCAATATGATGCATAGTTTCATTATCAAAATGGCCTGCATACCCTCTAATCCAAACACATCTTATCATCCCAGATGCATTATTTGTATCGCTTTCTGCTGTAGTATCCAAAAAATTTTGTGGTCTTCTTGTAATTGTCCGAAGCCTTCAAAGCTGTCTGTGAATCTGACAATACGCACACCCCTTTTAAATAGTCACAGTTCTTTATGCAACCAAAGCAACATTTATTGCTAAAAGTTCTGCTTTAAATTCAGAGCAATAATCTGTTCAATATAAAATAATTTTATAAACAGTTTGAAGGACTGTTTATAAATTTCTTTCTCATTTAGCATCAGCACAAAACCCTCATCAATCCCATATGGTCTTACTGCCATCTGTTAATACCATCAAACAAAAATTGACCTGAATTATTAATTTTTGATCATTTGAATGAACAGATTTTTCTAGTTTGTTATTAATCTCAAGTTCGTCATCAAAAGGCATTTGATGGATGTCTTCATTTAAACTGACAACTTCTAGTACAGTCGTCCCTCGTTTATCGCGGTTAATCAGTTCCAGACTCTACCGCGATAAGTGAATTTCCGCGAAATAGGATTCTTTATTTATAAATCGAATATTTTCGTAGTTAGAGCATAGAAAACCTTTCACGACCCTCTAAATACGGTTTTTAACATTATTAAAGCCTTCTGGACATGAAATAACACCCCGTTAGTTTAGGAGCCATCGTGGGGCTTAGATAAAAGTTCTCAGAAATCGCACACACTTACAAGAGCAAAGATGCTTCTGATGCATAGTGGTGTAGAAGCGTGTATGAGAGAAATGAACTTGCGTGAGGCTGAGCCAATCAGTGGCCAGGATAGGAAGAAGATAGGATAGCCAATCAGTGAACAGCACGCTGTGATTGGCTTGGTTTCACCACATCCGATTTTTTTGAAAAAAAGTTCTTGCCCACACACAAGGAATAGTCGAGCGTCTGCACCTGGCGTTGAAGGATTTGCGATGGTGCTCGAATACATAGGCCTACAGTCCATACGTACAGTGATTTTAATTTTAATTGTAATACAGGGGTGTATAGTTGACTCAGACAACAAGCGCGAGCTGTATCATTTTCACTATCTCCATCAACTTTTTAATGAATATATTTGAAAAAACCGCGATAGAGTGAGCCCGCGAAAGTCGAAGCGCGAAGCGGCGAGGGACGACTGTATTTCAATTTTAGAAGTATTTTTGCTTGTAGAAATAGTCGGCATTAAATTAAAGCTTTCAGACTGTAAAAATAACTAAACAAAATAAGGTGTTCCTTCTCTGTAAGACAAAGACTAATACAGAGAAGCCAATCTCAAGACTTTATTCTCGAAAATTTCAGGAGAGGGATAAAAGGGGAACGGATTATGAAGAAATTTTCAATTTTTCTGTCAGCGCCAGATTATGACTAATTAAAAATAATTAAAGATTACAAAAGAAATTCTCTAGCCAATGATTTTGCTGTGCTAACAAGTTAAAAGCTTTAATGAAACTTATTAAAAGGATAAGGTTTTATTAAAAAAAAATAAGATGTATAACCACATCTTACGCCAATAAAATATATTCAATAAAATACATTTATTAAATATATTTAATATCCGCAAATTTTCGGAAAGAGAAATCTTCTTGCCTATTTCAAACAATTTCCGATTGTAACAAATCATTAACATGAGCATGGAACATACTTATAACATGAAATATTGTTAAAAAACTTTAACAATCATCAGAGTCAAAAACATTCTTGATATCAACAACCCAATAAACTTAAACTTAATAGTCTAATTCTTCAAATTTTACATTTTTTCGGCAATCAAAACACAAATTCACTAACTCTCCCGCTAATTTTACAAATTTGCTATCAACCTCTGCTCCTTCGTTTCTATTCAAATTTTGTCCCTTTGTATTTCTTATTATTGTACTTTCTATAATTTTTCTAGTTTTTGAGTCTTTTTCTATCCACAGAGTTTTTGACCTTATTATTCATACAATGCCCCCTTTTTAGACAAATCCCTGAGGATTGTTAAAGTTTTTTAACAATATTTCATGTTATAAGTAGGTTTCATGCTCTTGTTAATAATATGTTACATTCGGAGACTGTTTGAAATAGGCTTGAAAAAGGAAAGGAGATTTCTCTTTCCGAAAATTTGCGAATATTAAATATATTGAATAAATCTATTTTATTTACTACATATTTATTGGTGTAAGATGTGGTTATTTATAATAATATGACGTCTCGAAGAGAAGAGATTAGGAGGAAATATGGACTTAAGATGCACAAAGTTAGCGGCAAAAATTTGGTACGAAGAGACATTTTTCCAAAATCTCTCTAAGATCTAAAAGATCAATAATAGCTTATTTCTACCAACCAACCAAACAAACAAAAATAACAACAAAAAAATTACAAAATTGGCCTAAAACTTTATCCTTTTTATTTTGTTCACTAACGAACAGAACGAAATAGTCAAATTGGACTTTAAAGAATGTACAAAAGCTTTTTTATTTTGAATTACATGCTCTGTAATATTATTTGATGCAAGAGTTTTAATTAGTCTGATAAAATATATTTGTTTCAAAGAAAAAGTATAAGATAAATGCTAATTTAAGATAGAAACATGAGTTTAATAAAAATGAAGAAGTATCTACTTAAGTTTTGCATGAAGTCTTACGAATCATGATTAAGTCAATGTTACGTTCTGTTTGTTATATTCTTCCAAGTCATTGTTACTGCATTGAGGAGGAAAAAAAAAATATGATTTTTCTTTCAATGGTCTACAATTGTCAAATTTCGTTTAAATTAGAAAACTTACAAATGTAGCAATTTCGTGTTGTCCATCTACTGGAAATATTTAATACATGTCACTTAAGTAATAAGTATTTTGAGTGAGCCTTTTTGCATCCTTGTCTCAAACTCATAATGTATTACTTAATGGGAATTAAAGGAAGAACTAAAGATATGATAGTATCTGTAATAAATTGAAGACAGAGCCTTGGTTTTTTTAAAAACGTAACATCAGAATCTATACTACTCACAGCTGATAAATAGAAAATGTGGTAGTCAAAAAACCCCAAAGCGCTTTCTTCCAGACTTTGCTTCTGGATAGTATAAAAGGCTTACAGACAACTGGGATTTACCCTTATCTCCCTGCAATGGCGATCCAATATTCTGCAAGTGTTTCGTTTGTGCTGTGACAATTTAAAACTGCTTCGTAATCTATAAGTACTTGCAAAGAATTTTATTTTTCTCATTGTTTCATCTTGAGTGACTGAGGCCTGAAAGATAATTTAACTTTTTATAATTAATATCATTAAGCATTTTTCAATTAAACTTAACAATTCATTATACTGCGTTGAACAATCAAAAGTTTTTAAAGCATTACCAAATATGAGGAATTTCAATCATATGTTAAATGGAGACGTCATTAAAATTATCTATCATAAAATTGTTTCACTTATGATAAACATAGTCGTCCAAACTAAAGAGATAATCAGCGAAGATAAAAAATGACCACGAGACATATTACCGTATTATCGTGATGTCAAAAGTATCTGTGTCATAGATTTCAATAAATGTAAGACTGATTACCTTTATTCAATAAGAAAAATCTACACGATTAGTTTATTGCTTGACTTCTTTTAAAAGATTCAATTTTTTATATTGAATTTTTGATGTTGAATTTTTAATTATATTTTTTATTTAAAGTAAAACTTGTTCTTACATTATTTTTGTATTTATTGATAGTTAAAAAAAAATGATCAGTCCTCTCTTACATTAAATGACTTTTAAAGGATAATTATTGTTTTATTTCTAAACTGACAACTTCGAAATTGTAGGTAATTACATAACAACCGTGAGGAAAAAGTCATTTCGAATTCGTAATTGTAGGAAAATTAAATAAGCACCTGAGTTTTGAGGCGTTGTATTTTATTTTTCCTTTCTGAAGGAAAAGTAGATATGTTGTAGGTCTCGTAGTCTAGCTGTATTGTGATCAAATGTCTTTGTCTTTTGTCTGTGTTATAACGCATAGGATGATCTTTAATATAGAGCTACCAAAGGAACTTTTTGTTTTCTAATGAGAAATATTCGATACCTTTTAAGTAGTTCACACAATATTAATTCATTCAGATAGTTCCATATCAACGTAAATGGCTTAATATGTATTCCACAAAACTCAGATCTTTGTAAAAATGGCTTTTAGACGTACTGTTAACTAAAACTTTTAACTCATGAAATATAATTTAAACGTAAAAATACAATTTAATTTTCAAAACTCGAAAATCAAAGCAAATTTTATCAGACAAAGAAAAATGAGTCACAGACTTTCATTCCAGTCATTATGGAAATGGATTTGAGAATTCATTTTTTTTACTACTTAGTTTTAAGCGAATTAAAAAAAGAAATTAAGAAAAGACCTTAATAATTTAATAATTATGTAATTTTAAAATGCATTTAATTATAACTTAAGTAATATTTAGTTTTAAACGTATTTACGGGGAATAATATGTTTAAAAATACTTCATTTTTAAAGAACTGTTTAAACTTATATTTTGTTCATTTTTTAAATAAAAACCGTCTTATTACTTCGAAACTTCAAAGGATCGTTTTAATAAAAACCTGAACTTTCTCTTTAATTATTAAGTAATTGTTGAATTATCCTCGAAAATCAATATTGTACTATTATAATTTTTCAAATGAATATACAATAAAAAAATAAATACATAAATAACCCTTAATAAAAAGTGCAAAACGAAAATATTGGAATTAAAAAAGTAATTAAGCTTTTTTCTATTGATCTTGGATAAGGGGGCTACTTTAATTATCTACCTGCGACCGCTTGGGTGATTCCAATCGCCTGAGCTGCTGTCTTCCTGCCCAGGGGAGTAAGAAGAAAAGTTCCCAGGATGGCCGCCAGGGAACAACAGCACATGAGGACACAGCCTGTGCCATAGAGAACACAGGACACTTGCCAAGCCTGGGATGGATAGTGACCAGAGTCAAAGAGTCCTCGGAACATTTCGCACTTAAGTTCTTCTTTGTTATCCAGCCTACAATAAAGCATAAAAGTTAAGAAATAAAAAGTTAAGAAAGAAAATCTAGAAGAAAGAAAAAATATCGATTGTTATTTTAATGAAAAAAAAAATCATTAAAATGAAAATATTTCCATTCAAAAGTTTCTCAAATCTAGCATAAACGAGTCCTCGTAGCATAATTCAAAATTTTCCGATGTTTCATCAAACAATAAATTAACCATTTCACATTCAAGGTAACTGACTTGTCCCAAGTGTAGAGAGAGATACCAACCGCTCTTAATGTAAGAGTTAAGAATGAATTCAGAAAGGTATTGGATGGGTTTTTCAATTAAAAAAGTTAATCAAACCATATTAGAATGTTATTAGAATTCCTCTTTTGTCCTTTTCAATCGGAATCATTTTGAAAAATCTTCACTTGTTTTTTTAAACCACTTAGTAAAATTCTTAGGAATGTACATTGAAATGGCATTTTTTTACTTTTATTTGCATTTATCTCTACGATTTTATTAGATAGTATAAAACTCTTATCGTCCCTTTGAACAACATTAAATAACATTCAATAGCTAATTTAGAAAATTGATGTTTAAAATCCTTGATGCGATCAAATTTAAAGTTTTAGAAAAATCAGCGGTATTAAACTGGTGATGATAGAGATAAATCCCCTGTAATTATTAATTTGGATTTGATTTATGCTGTTAGCTATAACACAAACAAAATGACCATTTTCATATCATTGCGCAAACTCCTTTCTATCTGTGAAGAAAGATAGAGGAAAGAGGATGCTTTTCGTTTTAATAGTTTGGGGCTGTTCAAGTATTACGTAAGCAATCAATGGGGGGGGGGGGAGTTCAAGCTTTCCTTATTTTTGCTGACAAGGGTGGAGGGAT
>JAFIDM010009631.1:95362869-95396187 GCA_023159025.1 Thereuonema tuberculata | reverse complement strand
AACTATTTTTTTCCTTCGCCAAACAAAATTCCATTACCTCACGATTGTTCTGGTAAAATATCAAGTCAATATAACAGGTAATTTTAAAGTTAGGGCGTTTTGAAATCGCAACTTTAATTATAAGCACCCTGTACATGTAGCTAGAAAAAGAACAAATAAGATGTGTAATTCTCCATAAACTTAGTAATGTTTCTGGAAGATTAACTTCTTAAATGTCTCAATTCAAGTATATTTTTTTAAACATTTCTAATAAATTTTATCGAAATACATTGAAAGGTAGACCTACTGTTTATAAGTGCAAAAGTGACATCTCAAAACAGCGTTTCCCGGTATATTGCAGATCCTCAGTTGAGAGTAGTCACTGTAAACCATTAAGTCCTTATTACGGAGGTTAGTATAAGGAAAGGCAGGGAAAAGAATGGGACCTTCAAATCTAAACTAAAAAACAAGAAATACACAATAAAATTAAAGAGTAGAAATTCATGTGCCAGTCTCCGCTGGCCGCAATGAATTTTTTAAGCGCATCAGTTAAGAAAAAAAGCGCCTAAAAATGCTTAAAACACATTAAAAGTTAGACCCAGTGTTTATAAGTGCAAAAGTTTTTTAGTTTAGATTTGGAGGTCCCATTCTTTTCTCTCCTATACTCATTAACGAAATATAAGAGTTAAAAAGTAATTAACCAAATGTTATTTGTATTAATTACTTTTTCTATCATAACCACATCTTACTTTTTTTGTTTTATTTTTCCGAACTGATTAAGAATTAACTTAAAATTACACTCTTCATCTGAATATAAAGCTAATACCTTGTCTGCAACGATTGCAAGCAGAAAAGCATATAGCTGAGAACAGAGCTAGGAGAGTGCGGGGCCTCGGGCAAGATGAATTTTAACAACCAAAATAAAAAAAAAAGGCAATCCTATTTTAAAAAACAAAAAAAAAAAAAAAAAATCCTATTTTATCCTTTTTCTTCTAACCAGGCCATGGGCCTGGGGCGGTCGCCCCGTTCGCCACACCCTAACGCCGGCTCTGCGGAGAATCAAAGTTTGGCGACTATTATCTTAATAATAGACTGCCAAAGAAAAAAAAACCCATTCACTATTTGTTAACAGGTCTGATTTGCATTGATATTTAATTTCCTTATTCTTGTTAACTTATCAAAGAATCTTAATCTAATTGTATTTGAGCTAAATAAATAGGCCTAACATTTCTAATAAATTCCAATAAAGTTGAGACAAATTAACAAATTTCGAAATTAACTAGTCAAGAAAATTAATCCTTCAAAACTAAAAAAAGAAAGAAATGTAGGCAATCTAAGAGAATCTAATCAAAGTGCACGCATCAATAATTAGATATTGTATGTGACTCTGGAGATTAGCTCGGTAGATGCAAATAAATTAATGTAAGGTGACCGTATGTTCAGATTGGGCGGGTTTCATTTTAAGCAACCTACTCTGCTGTTTCAATGAATTAGAATTAAAAATTTATCATGCAAAGAATGATAGGCAGTTCTCATGAATATTTAAAGAGAAGACAGTAATCTAAAGATTACTTTTTCGATCAAAATATATGAAGTCTAATCCATTTATTAATAGCATTAAATTACAATGTAGCATAATTAAAGCTAATTTTAAGCTAATTTTAAGGTAAACGTTACTAGAAAATCACAGTCTGTATTTTAAATCACAAACTTACAAATGATGATATAAATACTGTCTTCATTTGTACTTGATAAGCAGAAAATGATATCGTGGAAACAAAAATTCCTTAAAAATTAAACTTAGTACAGAAGAATGTTTGAGAGCAATAAAAATTAAAGTAACACTTACCAAGGAATATACCAAAATAATAACAAAGAATAATAAAACAAAAGCAAAATCACATCATTAGATTAGATCGTTTCCCTCAGTTAGACATTTTTTAAAGCTAATTTTCACGAAGATCAACAAACTCTAGTATAGATACAACTTCACACTTTTGTATCACAGATTGCAATTATAATTGAACTATAAATATAGCTAGATAGGTAGATGGGTAATTCATATGTAAAATGTTGGCAAATATTTTTCAACGCTGTCCTCTGCCTTTCGAGGACAACC
This sequence comes from Thereuonema tuberculata, assembly GCA_023159025.1. Taxonomy (NCBI): domain Eukaryota; kingdom Metazoa; phylum Arthropoda; class Chilopoda; order Scutigeromorpha; family Scutigeridae; genus Thereuonema; species Thereuonema tuberculata. The sequence goes on along the minus strand of JAFIDM010009631.1, from coordinate 95,394,089 downwards.
GTGAAATTCCCCATGGTACTATTAAAGAATTTATAAGAATTAACGTGAAATTAAGAGTCTGTAAACTACAACTCCTGTATTGTAGCTCTATTATAATTATAAGTTTTAAAAATCAATTCTCAATCAGTTCTCAATTTAATAAAAAGCAGTCATACTTATTCCAAACTTTCCGTCTAGTCTTAACTACTGTTCTCAGTTATAATAATAATAAAAAAATTAGTAAGGGAACTAAAATAGTAAGGGAACAAAGGCACTTTACAGTCCAATGACGGCCCTGTATTTGAACGTCGTATGATTTTCCAGGACAGGAGCATAGCATTACTTCAGATCATCCGGGCAACATCATTGAAATTATAAACCACATCCAGTGCCGTAATTATGTACAGGCGCTTGAGGCGATAGCCTAGCCACCCAGATATAGGGGGGCCCAAAGTTTGGAGCATGCGGCGGGGTAGGACCGCAGTTGTCTGCACTCTGCACGCGCTCACACTTTTTATTACTTTTTCTGGTTTCTTGCTCATGCTTAATTTAATAATATTTTTATGATGTTTTTTTAGATCCAAAACCATTCAATCTTTATAAATGTGTACTTACTTACTTACTAACTTTTTCACTAAGCAACTTATTTTAATGCGGTAAAAAGCATTTTATACATGGCTTATGAATAATTCCGATTTTGCCCCGTTACAGAGGAAGATAGGTTTCAATACGTTTTAAACAGCTGTTGTCACGGAGTAGTTGTCATTTTTTACAATTTTCTGTAAAAATTAAACTTTACAATGTAAATTGGTGTTTTTGTCAATACAAAATAAAGAGTATTAATTCCACTCCGCGTTGGTATCAATGTATGTTAAATATTTTAAAAAGAATTTAAAAAATCAATGGTTAAATTCAAACTTAACAAAAATCGGTTCGAACTTACCCCACTCCATCTTGCTTCAGAATTACGTAATACGATACGTAAACAACAGAAATGAAGAGAGTTCCTTACAGAAAAGCCTAGGTGAAAGCTGTGCATTCGGAAGGGACTATTTGCCTGTGAAGACAAGCCCATTGCTCACTTTGCAATGAAACTCTGGAAAGTTCGTTGTTTACGTCTTGTCGTAGATTTCCTGACCGTTATATTCTGAAACAAAAGCCGTTACATTTTCATTTAAATGTGAAACTCAAATGCAAAGCAGGTAAACTCGTCCATTTTTGGGGAGGTTCATTTATGTTACCTTTGTAAGTAATTGAGGAATACAATCACGAGTATTTTGTAAGAAATCTACTAATAAATTAGTCGAACTTTTTTTGTAATAATTTCAATCTAGAATAAACTATATTAATTTACATGATTATTATTTTCTATTGTTTTAAGATTCTAACACAATCTTGTGAACCAGACACAATTTTATTTTAATTTATTATGAGTTTTACAATCAGTTTTTTAGCTGACATGAGTGAATTTATAAAATTGTCTTTCTTTTAGGCAATTTCCATTATTTAATATGGCAGATAGTAAAAGGGAACTAAATTAACAAATTAATTGCAATACAAGGGTATTTTAAAATTCACGATGTAAACAGTGATCCCTCAATGACTAAAAACAAGAAAATAAAAAACAAGAACAAATTGTGGAATACAAATCCTTGGGCAGCACTCTTAACCTTTTGAGTCTTGCACTGGCTGTTTAACTCTGGCTGAGGAGAGCCTAACAAGCTCGAAATGGCCGTCCCAGAGTATCAGCTCGACTCAAAAAGGCATTCTTGTTTGAATCAATTGCTTTCCTTTTACCTTTTAGAGGGTTTGTTATGTATATATTTTTTTTTTTAAATTATACTTTTATCATTTACATTTTGCTTGAAGAAAATTAACTTTAAAATTTTATTTTGCAATTTAATTACAGGTTTTAAACAACTGTCATTGGTGTTGGTCCAAATGTTAGCAGCATAGTTTATGTTCGAATCGAATAAAGCATTATATAATAACATTTTAATCCGCGTTGGAAGTATATCTTGTATATGATAGAATATGTATGACAGTTTGTTTAGCTTTTATGTAACTTTTTAATGTGATTATTCCAATAATTTTTTCATTTATTATTAACCCCAGATATTTAATTGCTTTTGTGTACTTTAGTTCTGAACAGCTTTTACACTTATCACTTCAGATACACTTATCTGAATTACGAAGACAGTTATGTTGGTGAATAAAGGTTTTTGACTTATCTGTTATTAGTCTTTTTTTTGGACATATTACATTAATTTTGTTTTGTTAACATTAATTTTGCTTAATAATAATAATAATAATACGTTTTCCCACATTCTGGGAAGCTAAACTGATGACATCTTTTTCACTACAATTTTCCTACAACCAATGTATTAGGAAGACAAAGCATGCTTGTTTTAATATTTTAAAATAAATACGTATATATCAGAATGATCTTTAAGACTACAAAATAAAATATCAACTCAAATAAATAATTAAAAAAAATACATTTTTTTCTTTAATGAAAAACAAAACAAAACCAGAAATGAAAAACTTTTGTGGATGTTGGTCTGTCTCTACTAAGGGTCGTTTCTTTTTCGATGACTCGCTTCTGACTCGATACCAACATCCTAGGTATAGGAAGAATGAATGTGTGGGTGACTTTGATGGAATTTTAATTCAGAAACATTTTGACACATCCCCTCCGAACTCCTTTCAACCAATCCCTAACCCAGGCTCCAAAATTCCATTGATACGCGAGATCAGAACGTATGGCTAATGCACCTCCTCCTCCAACCTCCCCCACCCCTCAGGGAATTGGACCCTCTCAAACGAATGAATCATATGGACAGCCTTCACTTCCATACACCAATGTCCGACTTTAGGTTAACGAGGTTTATAAATAAAATTCCAAATAGAAATTTAATAAAAATGATGCTTTATTCGCCGGGTCTCATTGAGAAGAATCAGAGAATAAGTTAGTTTTGGGTTTTAGTCATGAAATATCGTTTGATTTTTGAGGGTTGAAACTATTGAGGTTAAGAAATTTGAATTATTTTTGACTTAATACATTTGTTGTTTAAGTTAGCAAAATTTAATTTAATTTAATGAAATAGTTTAACAACAACTTATTCATTTGACGGACAGTTTTAATGTTTTCTGAAGTATCCTGTTAATTCAATAATAATACGATACTCATTATTAATATCAGGGATGTAGGCAAGAGAGGACTATTTAAAAAAATATTGAATATAAATTTAGAAAAGCATCATGCGATAATATATATAATTTACTCACTTTTAATATTTTCTCAAATAGTCTATATATACAATGTATATATATAGATCCTACATACAGTAACTCTTTCCTTGATGAGATTCTTTCTACACTAATGAATAATATCATACTTGCATATTTAATTAAAGACAATACAGTAAGTATTGCATTTTCTATGTATTAGAAAGAAGAATTTCATAAGTAAGCATGTATTAGATTCTTCAGTCTGTCTGTTCTCATGAAGTAACTGTACTGCTACTGATTTAGATTTTGAATGATTTCGTATTTAAACACTTTACATAAGTTTATTGACTAAATACAAGTTTGGTTAAAAGTCAACTAACTACTTCGATCGTCGTTAATTAAGTCGTTTTAATGTTTTGCAAATTGTTTTTCAAGTTCTTTCAGTTAATATTGGGTCTGAATCATTGACAGACAGCTTTGTTGTAAACGTGTCTCCATTATCACGGTGTATATACAGTATACTCTCGATATCTCGAACTTCGATATCTCGAAAACCTTGGTATGTCGAAAAATGTAGATTTTAAGATTTATAGATTTATAGATTTTAAGTTCGTTGTATTTTACTAATTCTTTTCAATTTAATGTAATTACTTTCGACTACTTTTAAAAATTAAAATTATTATTGCTGTATTCAGACTTACTGTCAACTATCGTTACATATTTATACTTATTCTTATGTATCAGGACTCTAATTTTTAGAATATTATCTTGTGTTTTTACGTGAATTTTTATGTTTTGGTTATGACCTTCTTATCTCGAAAACTCGCTATCTCGAATTTTTTTTAGCGTCCCTTCGACTTCGAGATATCGAAAATAATAATGTAATAATATTTTTCGATTACTTCAAGGACACATACATAATCACTATGAAACCCAAAATGCCAATTCGTAAAACTTATAGGAAATAAGAAGCGCAATATTCGAAGTAAGTTTGAAATATTTGATTAAAATTGATTAACAAATAATTGTTAATTTTTGATTTGCACTTACCACCTAGCTGCTTATTTGGAAAGGGGATGGAATCCCTCAGACGAAATATTTCAAAGCAGTAATTCAACGAAACTACCTGTTTTCATTGTAAATAAAGAATTTCTAACTCAATGAAACTGACTCAATTGAATTGATTCAATAGATTCACTCAAGTTGTGATTTCATTGATCAATATTTGACTTAATATTGTATTTAACAGAAGGAGTGAATTTTAAAAAGTTCATTCGCACTTTAAGAATTCAATGAATTGCAGTGAATTGTCAAATTCCGTAACAAAATAGAAACGACTTTGGTATGATTTTCTTTTAATGATTGATTACGTGGCCTCATCTCACTTGTGTCAGACCACATTTCCTATGACCACCTTAATTACAGTTTTCTTATGAATAGAAATTAAAAGAGAAATAAACACTAAATTTTAAGAGGAAAATACGTAGAAATTCTTTATTTACTTAAGAATGGATTCTAAGCCTTAGAAATAAATTAAATATTGCAAAGTTTTAAACACAGTAAAAAAATCATTGAAGTCAATTACCGGTATTTTCATCCAGTTTTCACTATTTCACCTGTTATAAACTACTACTATGATTTTCTATGATGTATGTAAATAAAAAATAAGAATATTATTGTAAATAAAAGAATTTGATCTTATTATTAATACCAATCATTGATATCTGTGGGAATCCAGAAAATGAATCCGGGAATTTAGAAAATGAATTAACTACTAACTTAGACCTTAGAAAAACATTTAGTTATTAAAAGTAAAGAAAGACATTTATATTATTTCCTCCTTATCATTAAAGGAAATAAAATCTAAAATTAAAAATCTAATCTTCGCATTTATTTGCCATAAGACTTTTGATCACTCTCCCTCTTTGCATATTAATGTAAAAAGTAGAAAGATAGTTGAAAAAACTACACTGATTATCTCTTGAAGATATTTTTTACTATAGGCATTTTTAAAAATTTTTTTTGTTACGATTTATCGTTTTACAAAAAGAGCTTAACGGATACAGAAACAGAAGGAAGGCAATCGAGAGTAATTAGAGTAAAGTATGTAAACAGCAATGTTGTTACATGAACAAAATAAAATGTACTTATTCACTACATTTATTACTTATCTATTTATATTTCTGTATAGACAACCATATAGATGTGAAATCCAATCTCTAAGAGCAACAATCTGAAGATGTAGGTAGAGGTGAAGATCATGTTAACGAATGAACTATTAAATATGAAGTAGAAATGCTAAGTATTAAAATATCCTATCAATAATTACCACTGAACCGTTCAAAGAACTGAGCTGAGAAGAAGAGGAATCCTAAGTCTTTTCTCACATGGTTAAGAGTCTAGAAATAAATTCACTTTCGGTCTACTTTTTGTTCTTTTGATATTAAATTCATATAAAAAAAAAAGATGAAACTATAATAAATTAATAAACCTTATGAAAGCTTATTTATGAAATAGTCTTATAATATTGTGTATGAAAAGTTGTTGTAGCGATAAAGAAATATCTTTTTAATAAATTGGAGGTAGCTTGAATGAGGTATTTTCAATTCCCATAAACTTTAAATAAAAGATTAACTTGTTTACTGTAAAATTAATTTTGATTTTTGTGTAACGGGAATTCAATCTGACTGTTTGCGATGTGCGCATTACACTGGGGGTAAATTCGGATGGGTTGATGAAGTCCACTGACTTGGCGTCTCACTCGGGAGATGAGTAGGGGTATCTGACTGATGGCGCAATGACTAAGAAGGGGAGAGAGAGATCTAATGACAAAACTCCAACTAATGGTATGGAAATCAACCTGAGAGATAGATTATGGTTACCGCATGGCTGCCTGATTAATTTCAAACTGACAAACCAGCTCCAGATTGGAATCCAATTAAAATTACAGATATCGTTTTAATTTTAAAAGAATATTGTGAATTTATGATTTAGGATAAAACAAAGCAAAAAAATTAATAAAATAATGTTTTTTTTTAATATTTATTAAAAATTAAGCTTTTGTTATACTATGAAGCTGACGATGGTTTCAAAGTTCCTTTTCAAAAGAAGTGTTTGATATTAAATTACCTTTAATTATTTAGTATTTCATTTTTTGTCATTACTTTAAGGAAGGAATTAAAAAATAAAATTAATATTAAAATTTATATCAGATCTCCTTTATCAAAACTGGATTAACGATTTACAGTTTACGGTTAGATTAACCAGATAAAAATGTTAAGTCATTTTCCAATAAAAGAAAATAATATTCAAAAAACGAAAAGCTTCGATAAGAAACAAATAATATTATCTGGCTAATTTAGTTGAGTAGAATCTTTTCGCCGTTTCTAGCAAGAATTTTGGTGATGTTTTCATGTTGTTAACTTTCGTTTTTATTATATTATTTTTCCAGTTTTGGATAATCTCATAAGAATAATAAATATATCCTTATGTAATTTCTTGTTTTGTTTATATTTCGAACGCTGCTTCTGACTCCGGAAGTAATAAAGTTCATTTGGATATTGTTATCAAAACGTAAATTACTTGATTTTGACTTATTCTTTTTGCGGTTACTAATGCTGTACATTTGAACGATTAATTTCGCGTTCAGAAACTAGTAACTTTATAAAACATGACTATTGAACGAAGTCAATTTAGTTGCTTTTCATTTGCATTCTTTTATTGGATGAAATAAAAAGAGGGTTAACTTGAAATAAAGTTTACATCGTTGGAAATAGTTTTGACAAAGAAATAAATGCTCAAACAGCATTTGTATATTATAAATTTTTTATGTTTATTTTAAATTGTTTTCAAAACGAAAGTCAATAACTCGGAATCGAAATAATTTGTTGTTCTGAAGTGAAGGACAGTTTTGTACATTAATATCGCTTATTTGAAACGCATCAAAAATTGGAAAATCAATTGAGCAATTTTCATTTCCGAAATGTAAACATATTGCATCATATTAAAATTAACTCTCAGTAAATCGAATTGAAACGAATAGAAAAAAAAAATAGTATTTGCGGAAATTCCATTTATCGAATCCACAAACGATGGGAAAAAAAGGACACCGAAAGCCATAAATATAATCAAATTGATGGACAGGGAAAAAAAATGCGGAAGTATTTAAATCTGCAAGTTGAAATAATACAACATATGAAGGTGGAATTTGAATCACACTGAAACAAACCAATGTAATATATTGTTTCTATTACTATAATGAAAATAAATTAAGATTTTATTTTACTAAAAAACAAATGAACTTGGTTTTTTTTTTTAAGCTACATCTATTCATATAATTCTTATTCTGAGTGACTCAATTGACAACTGAGAATCTGAATTTCATTGACTAAACAGTCAGATCTTAATTCTAACCGATAGTTAAGGTTTGACTAAGTAGATCTCTAAAAATCAATTATCTGCCTTTAGCTAGATTATAGTAATTTCCATATTTTTTTATGGCTCTGGATAATTAAAAAAAAAAATCTGTTGCAATGACATAATTTACCATTAAATACCTTTTAATAAATAGGTCTGAGAAATTTTACATGCATCGAAACATCACTGATTTTATTAAGTCTAGAAACATTAGTGTAGTGATCATTTTATTATTGATAAGGTTTCAAAACTCTTTAAGTTTTTAAAGAGTTCTTTAAGTTTTTTTCGCTGAAAAATTGAAACAATTTTTGGTTTCAGTGCTTGAATTTCGTTTATCTGCTACTTACTGTATTTTTGAAATATATATTTTGAAATAATTATTCTTCAAAATTTTTGCTTTGAAGCAATCTTCTTTTTTTATCAAAGGTAGACTAAATAAAAAACAAAACAAAAACAAAAACATTAAACTGCTCTTGGAGGCCTTTTTGGCTGCACTCCACTAGAGCTTGTGTACGAGCAATCCTCCTGAGTCTTTGAGTTTCAAGGTTTAGGGGTATTTCAAGGACATTCATCCTAAGTTCCTTCGACGGACGTCTTTGGATGAAAAATGCCCTAGAAAGAAAGATGCTTACAGGAACATTTTAAATCGGATGTGTATTTTGGAAATTGTAAGTGAAATTAGAATATGAAATATTGGACTAAAAATTTACAGAAGATGAATATTAAATATTTTAATTATATTGAAATAGAAACATAGTTATGCTTTGTTCGTCTTTTGGGGTGAAGAAAGACGTTTTATATTGAAAGTCAGGATATCATGAGCGGCCTTGGACAGTAACCTTGTTCAACTCAATTGATCTTACTCGTATCATATTGTTCTTTAACACTGTATTGTTATTATTGATTATCTCACTGCAGGCAATATTTTTTTTTGGCTATGGTCCCGGCAGTGTCTTATCTCAATGGTAGCCAAATGCTAAGCGCTTGACTGGAGGCACAAGGTTCAATCCCTGGGTTTGGACTGACTTCCCATTGCTAGGTCATGAATACTTTACTTTATGCGACCTGAAGGGCCAGAACTGGGATTCTTTAACATTCAATCACAAAGTCTGGAATGTGTGTAGTCACAATCTTTGAAGAGATACATGATGAAAAGGTTATTTTCAATGCTTCTGTTAAAACTTATCCACGGAATCTTTCTTTTTGTAAATAAACTATACTTATTTGCTAATCAATTACTTTTCATGATATTTGCTTGGTGAATTTGCACTTATGACACGACTTACAAACAGTTTTTTGGATAAATGATTCATATGTAAAAATAATTTGATTTTAAGAGATTACATATACGAGAATTTCGCCTAGAACAGGTTCAATGTAATGGGATTAACTATATAAATTAATTCAGCTATGTACGGTTTTTATCCCAAATGGCAATTTTAGAAATTATAAAATTCCTTAAAAAAATTCCTTAGTTAACTCATTATGTTTATTGAGGTATCTGGATCCAATTTTTTCCCCGAATTCCTAAACATTTACTTAGCAATTAAAAAGAAATAATTATGTCTACAACCATCTAAATTACTTACAGATTGGTTATTTAAAATATTGAATTTCTAGGTAGCTGTTGATTTATTTTTGAGTGCTAAGGTATTTGATTATGTTCTCCAAGAGCCACTGAATTCCCCCTCTCTTCACAGAACCATCAGCTGCCACTTTTTCACTCTTCTCCCTGAAAACGCTACATTTTCATCATCCCCTTCCCCTAGTCAGAATAACCCTTACAAAATTGGAAAGCATATTGGTCGCATTGAAGATGTGTTCAATTTTTTTTCCTTCTTAAGAGGTAAAAAATATAATTTTTTTTATTTTAATTTACTAAAAGCACATATGTGCAAAAATATTGAATCAATTTATTATTAATTTAAATCAATATAATTACGTGTAATCACTTATATTTAACATCATACTTATATTTCATAATATAAGTAACGAAATATTGATAAATTTTCCAACGTCCAACTTAAACTATTCAAGGTAACCATTAATCAAACTTCTGTAATGATTATTCATTAAAAATCTTTTATCAAACAATTTAAAAATGTTTTATTTCACGGCTTAATTATACTAGATAATAAAAGTTAAATTTCCTAATTGCCGTTAAGTATTACTGACGAATGATTTAGAAGATAAAAAGGTTCACATTGTTGATTTTAATTTGTAATTTGAAATCTGAAGATTCAGACTTCCTATTTGTCTCTTATTTTCTGCTTATTTCATCAATGACTGCTTAAGATTTGTCGGCGCAAGTGACCATAAATGATAAAGACCCGGTCTTGCAAATGCGACGCCCGAGCACAAATCATCCATACACAAAAATCACTGTTTTCCATATGTACGCTCTGAATCCAACTCACCTTATCTATACATGCCACTCAATAACATAAATAGAAATTTAGCAACTTACTAGTAGTAATAATTATAATATTTTATTTCAAATTTCTATTATTTGAAATTCTTCAGTGTTTTTCTACAGACTTCACTTGTAAATAAAATATATATTCAACAGTTTTATTTATAATTACAACGATTCAACTTTATATATTTCAAAGTGCTTCTTACAAAGGAATTCTGAAATAATTCGAGAAATTTGTAATAAAGGATCGTTTATTTTCTAAAGTATTTTTTCAAATATATACTATCACCTATCTTAAAAATTATTAAGTAAATTAATAAATAACTACACAAACTCTAGATTGAATTACATTTAAATTTAGTTGTTTTTTTAATTATGTTTTTTTTTGTAGGAGAGAATGTTTTTTTCATAAACGTAAGGTGAGAAGAAAAAAGCAGACACTAACCGTGTCTTCTTCGTTTGGTTTTTCTGTGGGTTGTGAGTCATTCTGACCATAGGGCAGAGTGTGGGTGGCAGAAGGGGAGGGGGACTGACAGGGGTTGTCTTGATCGACTCAATGAAATTGTTGAATGTGGTTGAATGTTTTTGCTCTGCAACAATGAAGTCAGTGAACCATGATCGAATAAAAACCAGATGCGTGGTTATTGCTGGGAGGGAGATCGCACTTGTTTTTCTAATTGGAAAACCCAGTGGTCACAGGCAAAAAAACAAAGCAGTAACTTAACCCTAATATAAATCATTGCTTTTAGTGAATAGAAATCACGCCTCCTCATTGAGAAACCATCACAATCGATTAGGACACTTGGAAACGGAATTTTTGAAAAGAGTTACTTTATCACAGAAAGAATTTTCCACAGATAGAAAAGTGAGCATTTAAATTAATTTGCTATTTATTATTGTCCTTGTAAACATATTGTTTCTAGATTGTTATTTTATACAAACTATAAACATTACGTATGAGTAACTTTTATCATATGATAAATATACATACGAGTAAGAACATAATAATTAAATTTTACATAGAAAATTAAGCTTACTGATTATTAGAAAGCTACATTTTCTCGAACTGAAGATTCCGGTTTGATCTTAACAGAATGGGGAATTCTATTTCCTTCCTAAGGTCTCTTATTATGGGACTGAGGATTTCAATAGGTAAGAGGCCGACTGGGCTTTTGATTTTATTTTCTGTTTCTGCCTTGCAAGATGTGACGTAAGCAAAACATGTAAAATTAAGTTTTCATTTACATTGGTAGTTTATTGTTAGGTTATAAAATCATTTTTTTTTTCATAATTCTGATGTCATCTTAGTTCATTATCTTCTTCAATTTCAGCTAAAATGAAATTCATAAATGCACAATTGTACGAAGAAGTTACTCGAAATTATTTCAGACATACTCAAACTCATAAAATCATAAGTTAAAGAAAAATAATGCTTCAAATGTTAAGCGAAAACAATTCTCCTTATAAGTAAGGAAATAAATAGAGAATTTCAAAAAAGAACATTAAGTAAATTTTGAGGTGACTGAATTGCTTTTACAGTTTGGTTAAAGATGTTCATTTAAAAATAATCCAATTATCGGATTCATAAAAACCGCAAAATGAGGTTAAATTTGAAGAACGAATCTTTTGCGCCTGTCACATTTAATTCTTCTTCGATCTATTGCACAGCAACGTAACATTAAATCTGTCTGCTTTTGGTAGAAATGATTTTTTATTGTCATCTAACTCGAATAGCTTCCGAGTATTATTGTCAATATGTTGTTGATAGAAGTGAGGTTTTCTCAACCTCATGCATAATTACCTGTCATGGTATTGCTAATGCATTCTCCTAAGCTCCAATATTGAAATAAAACTACTTTATTTAACGACAATAAAAAGATTATAGCGATATTTCTTTCATATTTGTTTATCTAAACTGGATACAAATTGCATCGAACTTTTGAATAATCTCATATTCAAACAAAAACTCAAGGATTGGAGATTTATTATTTACTTATTATTTTACATTTATAATATCCAATATCCAATCTTTGGAAACTAATGTAAATTTAAAATAGCACATTGTTTTTATATTATGTATCCCTTTTGCAGTATCATCATCACCAATAAGGAACCATTTCGCTCCGTGAAGATATACAAGATATCTTTTATTATCAATAGCTTTGCCACGTTCTTTGTAATTAGATGTTCCTGCAATTCTGATCTTAGGCTTAATATTGTAAATGTAGTTCACCGTTAGTCTGATCAGAAAATAATCCAAATGATCGCAGTAGTTAAGAAATAATTTGAATAATTAATTTAATTTTCTTTGATTACAACCTTTGTATGACAGAATTAGTTTGATTTATATTTAAATCGTTTAGTTTGAACGTTTTTGATAAATTTGATCTGTGCTTAAGTTTAATGTGTGCGTCCAGGAATGGATTTCAAGTAGGAGAAAATTAGCAAATAGGAAATGTTTTAAGTGTTTTGGGGATATTTAATAAAAATAATCAACACGACTTGATAATATCTTAAAGACTTACAGTTTTGCACAGTACGACATAACAATTCCAAGACCTAATTTCGAAATCCATTATCTGTTATTGGTGTATATATTGAGAAGCATTATTTGGTAGATGGGGTAATTGCCTTGGTTTAGAGAAAGGACAATCATAAAGTCATCCAAGCGTCGTGTCATGATAAATAATTAATGATAGCTTTAACATATTTAAGTTATTAATTAAGTGCGTCTGATAGATAGGAAAAGCAATTTCATACTTTGAGATGCATTAGCCTTCCTTCAAATTACACATCATTTACCAGTTTTAAAATCTGAGGTATAAATTTAAATTTAATTTTGCATGAAAAAAAGATGTTGATTTATAAGAAAAAAATTAATTAGCTTTACGTCAAAATTATATTTGAATTTCGTATATACAGAACAGGTGAGTATTGAATGTACAATTTCCTTTTTATTCGTTATATTTCAAAAAAGAAAAAGAAAAGAAAAAAGAAACCAAAGAATTCGTAAATAAATAAATAAATTTTTCGTTGTTATCCAATGTAATGTTTTTGAGAGTTTGGTTGAAAACTAAAGAAACCAGAAGCCAATGGCAGACGGTCAATTAGTTGATTTTGGACGAGTCCAGCTGCCAACCAATAATTGGACTGTTTGTCCACTATTCAGTGAAGCATGGCGCTCTGGTTTTGGCATTTGATGAAATCCACATGTGGAATGGACTTCTATCAGTTGATGACACCGACACTACAGATGGAATCACATGGAGTTAATTTGCTAAGTGGAATCTGATTGGTAACGGCTTAGAAGAAACGAATGCCAAAAGATACTTCCTCTTTCAAGGCCTTTCTAGCCAAGTAAACTGGAATGGATCCATTATCAGATATTCTATATTTAACATGTTTAGTTATGGAAAGCAATAAATTCATTCTTATGTTTGTGTAAATATCGTTTATTGCAAAAGTTAGGAACTACTTCGAAAAAGTCAAAGATTACAGGAATTTCAGAAATATTCTGAAAATATATTAGTTTGGTTGAGTTAAGTAGCAGATGCTCAAAGTGTTGAAACACATTTACTTATTTAGTTAATTGGGAAGTTTTAGAAAAAAAATTGCTTTATTATAATTACGAAGAATAATGCAAATATGATTTGTGACGTTGAAAGTAATAGGTTTTTCCTTTTTTTAAAAAAATAACAACAAACATAGCATTAAAAAATTAATTTAAAAAATTAAAATGAACTTTAATAACATTTTTTGATGATAACCTAACTTAAATATCACTCAAATATGGTAATTGTAATATTCATTTTTAAGTTTTCAATTTTTATAATTTATACGGTATATATGTTTTTATTATTATTTTTTTTAATTCGCAGTTAATCAGGAATGCAAATTTTATCAAAATACCGGTAGTATTTTTATTTCAAAAGATTTTAAAACGAAGAATTAACTTAAAGTATGACTAAGACGGCGAATGATTTTATTTGCAGCGAAATGCCTAATAACGACTGTTTTTTCCTAATGACCAAAAAGTGCTCTACGTTAAATAAACATTCAATTTATTTTAATAGAGTCGATGACCTGCCATGCGGCTGATAGTCCTGAACCTGGCTTGAATTTCGGCATGGACTTGGATGTTTCTTTTTCTCCTCTGTGTTTGTATATCTCTTCCTTTCAACAACTTGTTTTCAATTCCATACTTTGTTCCTGGAGCAGCTTAGCTTCTGTCGCTCTTCAGCCATTAAAATTCGCACACTAAAATACGTACGCGATCAAAAAAAAAACAAACAAACCCATTCAAAATATTCTAAGAGAGGTTCCGTAAACATGCTTGAGATTCCTAATATCGAAACTACACGATTTAACGTCAGATGCTTAACTTAAGATCAAAATGATCTGAAAAACATTTTAGCTTGGGAATGTATTATTATATACATTCTCATTACTCGACCTAAGAAACTCGACCTAAGAAAATAGAATATCACAAAATATCTCATTTGTTTAATTTCATTCAGTTATTTGGCCTTAATAATGAAAGCAGTCTCCTTAGCTTATATTTATAACAATGAAAACATACAAAGATTCTCTAGACCCAAGTAAATAAAGTCTAATCAACGATATGGAAAATGAAATAGATATCAAAATTTACCATGCCAGTTCCAATTCATTTTATATTTGAATGTAGACAATTACCGCAGGGAATTACAGGTTTTGTCTTACGTTTAAAACATCCTGTAATATCCTGTTATATCCTGAGAAAAATAAATAAATGAATTCAAATAAATAAATGAATTAAAATGCAATTTTAATTTGCCCGTTCATTCTCTGCCGTCTATTTTTTGATCCCAATAACTCCCAAGTGATTGAACTACTTTGCTGAACTTTCATTAATAGTCTAGATATTTACATGGAAGATCTTCATTGATTTGATTTTCAGTTAAGAGCTAAAAACCATCAACAAAAATGAATGAACATTTTTTTTTTACCAAAATACCAAAAGGGTATTCGAAAGTTGGCCCCCAACTACATCTTGTTTTTTAAAGAAGAGAGCCTGATTTTTCAAAAGCAAAAATTACTATTACTAAATGTAAGTAACTGATTTCATTTCAAATATAAATTATTTTAAGAATTCCTTACTGCTACGAATTTTGGAGATTATTCTGTTGCTCCTTTTTCAAGCAGTGAAATAGCAGAAATAACTTTTAATATACAGTCGGACCTCTATTTAACGAAGTCGCTAAATCCCGAAAAAAAGGTCGTTATATAGAAAATTCGTTAAATAGAGATTCACCTTTTAAACTTACTTTAAACTACATAAAACAGATTTAAAATACATAAACAATAAATATTATTAAAAAAAGTAATAATTTGAATGACATAAAGCATACATTACCACATGCGTACTTAAATTTTACTAATAAAGTCTGTTAATTTTGTCTGAGGTTTTTTTTCCAAAAATGTTTTCTCTCATAGTACATCTCGCATCTTTGCAATGCACCAAAAACCCCTCTTGGTGTATTTTCTTCAAATTGTAATCCGCGTCGGATTGTTTCAAATGATTTTAGCATTTCATCATACGAAGGTTTTTTGATTTCTGCATCATGCATTTCCATCTTCATTTTCATTTCCATTTTCATCATCTTCATCTTCATCGCAATTGATTGCTGTATTGTTTTTTATTTTTCACACTGTCCAAAATATCCGATTCAGTTAGTGTTTCCAACTTCAAAATCAAGTGAAAGATAATCATCAATCAGTACATAATCATTAATTTCTTCTTTTTCCCTCAGCTGTATCCACATTTCTTTCATTTCCTCTAAGGAAATATCGTCTTCGTCCTCCGTACTTGCCGAATTATCATTGTTGACAAAGAATCCAGCTTTGGTTGAAATGCAAAGAATGACAGCACCTTGTAAAAACATTTCAAGGAAAAAAGAAATACCACGAAAAAGTTCGTTAAATAGAAAATGCACTTCGTTATTTGGAGGTTATTTTACGAAGAAATTAGCAAAATGTTCTTCGTTCCAAAGAAAAGTTCGCAAAATAGAGAAATTCGCAAAATAGAGGTTCGTTAAATAGAGGTCCGACTGTATTAAATCGTGGCAATTGCAAAATAAACAATGATTAACTGCATTCAATATAGGCTATCCAAAAGCTACATATAACTTTATCAATTCATCATTCGACTTTGTATCACATGAAAACACTGAACTTATTCCTATGTTTATTATGTTTCTGTTGCATAGTTGAATATTAACATACTTTTGAACTAGCTCTTACGTCATTCTATGAAAAAATTCCTAACTTCTATATTAAGTTTTAATTTACATTTTTATAAGGATAATACATGATATGATTCTATTAATTATTCGTAATTACTTCGAAAATTCACAGCATTTAAAAGACGTGTTTTTAATTTTTTGTGTTTTTTTTTGTTTTTTTTTCATTAGAAGATTTTAAGAAAAGTGTTACTTTATTTCTTTTGTACTTAAATTACTATTGTGCCATCCGAAATGAAGATGGGAATTACAATTATTGAGTATTATTAATTTTCCTTCATATGAATTTTTGGGGAAGCATTTTTCTGTTTCTTTAAATTTTTAATCCTCTTGTAGTTTAGGCACTGCTATTGAGTCATTGAAATTGGTGACGTGTCTTGAAGATAAGGCGAAACGGCCGTCCTGGGAACTCATCTTAAATGATCTAAAGGATTATTTTTCAATATCCTTTTACTATGTCTATAAATACGGTATGCGCCAAAATATACAGTACTGAAACTCGCGCATCTCGAACACGTGGTTGCGTTTGTCGACGGGGTATAGCTCCAGCTGCACGTGTTCGCAATAGTGAAAAGGAAGTTGTGTTGTGCAGTTGTTGTTGGAAATGGGTCTCTCGACGGAGGAAAAAGTATTCATAGTTTAGCATTATTTCCGCTCATACGGAAGCGGTCGTGAAGGTGGACCGAGTTTGAAAAAGGTGGCAGAACAATTCCAAGAGGACTTTAATTAATACTATAAACTTCTATAACACCATGATACACCAGACATCAATAATTATTGATGTCTGGTGTATCATGGTGTTATAGAAGTTTATAGTATTAATTAAAGTAATTTTGGTATTAATGTCTTTGAAGAATTCCAAGAGGAGTTTAATAAGACGGCATCAAGTAACACAGTTATGCTGTCTATTGTTACGAAATTTCGCCGTTCTGGTGGTGTACTGTGGACGCTACAGTGGTTTAGTGATCGAGCCATTTCTTCAGGATCTGAGAAGGTTCTCTCGTGCAAGGAACATTCAGATGAATAGACAGTGGTATCAACAGGACGGGGCAACAAGCCATACCGCTCGAGCATCTCTAGCCATGCTGCAGGAAAACTTTCCAGGACGAATCATTTCACATGGTACTGCCTTCCCATACCCGTCCCATTCCCTCGATCTTACACCACCTGATGCCTACTTGTGGGGAATGTTAAAAGAGAGTGTGTTCAACTGTGAGGACCCACCAAGAACTGTGCCTGCATTACGTGAGCAAATCGTCTCCTTTTGCAGGTGTCTGCATCAACCTTTGTTTCAGGATATGTTTGAGAATTTGCGTGAACGATATGAACACTGTCTACAGCGGGGCGGTGCACACTTTGAACACTTACATTACACATACAGTGGTAAATCAACACGCTAATAGTATGTGTATACATGTATGTAGTGTGTATGTTAATTTCTTTTGAGGAGAAATAAACTCACAGATGACAATAATGTAATTTTGTTCATCTTTTCATTTAAGTAAATGAATATTTATTTGAATGTATATTTTGGCGCATACTGTACTTTGTTTAATCTATTTTTCAAACTTGGCTTTGAGCATGCTCTAAGCAAATAGATTTCTTTCACCAAAGACAAAATTTGATAGAAAACTTGATGAGATCTTTCAATTGGCTTCATGGAATTCATGGAACTTAATCTTGGAAAACCTCTAATAACATAACTCCCACGAATTAATCACAGCAAAATAAAACAATAATAATAAAAAGTTGTTTAGTTTCAATTAGTCAACAGTTATATGAATGAGATATTTTTTTTTATTTTTATTTTAGTTATTTATTAAATTCAGTTTTTAATTCAATATGCAGTATCGTGCAAGATGAAGACCTAAAAGTTAACATATACTAAGGTTTCTAAATCAAAGTTAATGTGAGATTGCAGAGATAGCATAAGTGAACATTTCATCTACATACGTAAAAACTTTCAGATATACAGATACCATTAATTATTCTTCAATTCCAACCATTTTAAATTATGTAATCAGATGAAATAACAAGTAGATCAAAATCCATTAAAATTTAATTTTTTTAATTAAAATTAGTCAGTATTAAAAAATAAGAGTTTTTGTCAGTCGAAACAGCAAAAGTACTATAAATAAACAAAGTTTTATATTAACACAACATTTTACATTGTTTCTTATGGGAACCCCATTTTTTCCGACCAGTTGTCCAAAATGAGGTATTACTATGTAAAAAACTTAGAATTAAAATACAAATGTAAAAATGAATTTGTTTACTTATCAGCACCATTTTATTTACAGCAAAAGACCCTGTAAAACTAAATGAATAATGGTTTATAATACTTTTTTATTTGCTAGATTTCGTTCAATTAAGTTAAAGAAGATAATACCCCATTTTGGACAACTTTCCCCTACAGCTCTTTGAAGATAAGTTGTTGGGTTTACTATATCAGTGTCCCTTAAGACGAGAGTCCCTTTCGATTCTCCAAAGTTGAACATAAATTTAAGTAAGATAAATCGGATTCTAAAAATGTTAATATAAAGTCAAATTTATTCGTTTCCTAAAATATAGTTATATGAATTTCCTAACTTTCAGTGATTTTAGAGTTAGGGAGTTGGAGAGTGTGGGAATACTGCACGGTTATCAGAAATCCTTTAGAACATCGCTTAACCCTTAGAACTGTGATGACAAACTTATATCGTTCCAAGCGAAAGAAGATGGGCCGCCAAAATTCTAATGTTTCGGATTAATTAATCACCAGTAAATACAGTTTGTTCTGTGAAATTATATATTCTTCCCTTTTGCTCAGAACAGTTAGTTTGCTCTTTCATTGGATTGAAATTAGCAAATTTCATGTAAGAATTTATTACAATTAAACATAAATTAAGATATTAATATAAATTATTAGACTGCCAAATAATCTTGACAGTTTGTCTAAGTTGAAATTAAAAAAAAATAAAAACAGCAAAATTTGATAAAGACAAAAGTACCAAAAAACTAAAGACAAATATTAAAAGTACCTTTAATGATGATTTTGTTATTTATTTACTATTTGTTAATTTCCGGGCGGAGATTAATGGATAAGTTTAAGAAGCCTTTACATAAATATCTATTAAAGTGTAATTAGTCTGATCAATAAACTATTTTCTTGTGAATACGTTACTTTTCCTTCTAAACTAAATAAATGCAATTCTGGGCCGGATTCGAAATTTCCCTTTGGATTTCGAAATGTTTTATTACTGACGGAGGACAAATGCGATTATTTACCACTTAAATAAACAAGAGGCTATTGTTATTTTGTATTCTTTTAATCCATTATCTCATCT
Source organism: Thereuonema tuberculata (assembly GCA_023159025.1). Classification (NCBI taxonomy): domain Eukaryota; kingdom Metazoa; phylum Arthropoda; class Chilopoda; order Scutigeromorpha; family Scutigeridae; genus Thereuonema; species Thereuonema tuberculata. The sequence continues at coordinate 95,374,440 of JAFIDM010009631.1, read as the reverse complement.
CAAAAACAAGACGATCTTCTAATATTCTTCAACGTCAGAATCTGTGCTTCTCTACTGATCCAGTTAATGATATCCTCATGATAACTGTATACTCAAACTTTGCATTTAAAACTAAAAAAATAAAGGAATTCTGAAAAGGCTCCTAAATTTACGTTATGTTTTATTATTTGGAAGCATTAAATTTCCCAAGAGGCCTCTTATCTCAAATAGTTGGAGCTCAGGCCAAAGGCGATCAGTGTAAGGGTGTAAATTGATGCTTTCTTTTTTTTTGGCTTTGAAAATAGGATTGAGAGTCTCAGGTTGTCTTATTGCATTGCACAGATAACCTTTTGTTATGCATTGCACAGATTCGTAAAAGGACCATAAAAAAACAATCCAGATAATTGAACACATTATCTCTTAAATCGACTTCCTTTGCACACACCGGAGTGATCAATATTAAGTGGATGAATCTATTTGCAAACTAAGAGAGAAAAGTAAAAGAAATGAAAATAAAATAAAATGAGCGCAATCTATAAAGTCACACGAAAGCAGCGAAAGATAATTAAACAAATGGAAAAAAAAGAGACCTTTTTTTTTTTTCAATTTGGAATTGTTGGGTTGTCTAAAGGGAATCATTATTTCTGGAGGGAAAACAAAGAACATTGGATTAATAATCATTAAGTTGCAGCAGAGATTCCCAGGGTTTGGATAAACAACATTTTTCACAGCCACTGAAAACATATTTGGTTTCACGAAGTTTCACAGAAAGAAATTGAAAAGCGAAATGAAAGATGTTTAAAACAAAACTTAGGATAAATGGTGAACCGCGAATGATGGAAATAATCCACAAGATCCTTTAGGAATATTTCAAATTATAAAATTGTATTATTGGATATATCATTATCTACATAAAATTCTTGACTAAAACTTTTAATTTATCACTTTTTTTTCATTTTTTTTTTAAGAATTATGTCACGAATTTTACATTTTTTAGGCCTACAGACATTCACGAATTTTACATTTTTTAGGCCTACAGACATTTACTTTATTTTAATTTGAGTAGAACTAAGAAAAAAAAATGAAAATTCACTGGGATTTTTTTTCTCTTTAAATTCGGCTATAACTGAAATATGAAAATTTTTACATTAATCTAAAGAACACTGCTAAAATAAAAAGATTTGAAACATCTGAAAAAAAATTCAGAAATGGTATTTGATAATTGTGATGATTTCATTGGCTTTAGAATGTGAGGGGTCGGTAATTTTGACTAAGGCTTTAGAATGTATCTATCGTTTTTCTTGTAATTCCCATTCTTTGCTTCTAAGAGTTTGCAATTAAAAAGGGCCTGCATTGTCCTCACAAAAAGTATCTTGTACAGTATTATAAGATTAAAAAAGAAATTGGTTAGAGCTTAAAGAGAAATTTCTGTGACAAGTCAGCCCTTATAGTTCATTGTATCGGAAGAGGGTTAGGAATGAATTTCATACATCTTTCAAGTAGGCTACGAATGTGAGGTTAGGAGACTGAGGTGGCCATTTCAAAAGCGGATCGTTTGGTCAGCTCAGAGGAACAGACTGTGAAATAAATTGTTTAATACCAATTAAGAAACTGTAATAACTGTAATACAAAATGTAATTTTGTTAACACTACCAACTTGGTCGTATTGGTAGTACTGCTTTGACCGCGCAGAAAACTGTTTGTCCCAACCAAAATATATTAATTCCATAAATGTTCTTCTCGAAGATGTTTTGTGGATAAAAGACATCATTCATTCCTCTAGATTAGTATCATTCTTTAGTTTATCTGTTGGGGAATCTTAACTCATGAACAAAGACATTAATCGTCATTGATCGCATCCACTTAAGATCTTTCAAAACATGATGGATAAACAAAGGATTGGTTGTGAGCATATCTACATTTAATGATAATTAATGTATTGTATATGTAATTTTGTTACATATACAATAAGGATGTTTATTATTATTCTGTGCAAATCCATTTAGTTGATCAAAAAAAAATCTTATCTAAAATTATTTGCTTATTAGTAACTGCAAATATCCCTAACTAGTTTCATCTAATAGGATTAAAAAGAATAACATAAGAGAGTTTTAGGACTGAAAATTCACCCTTCGTTTACTTAAGTAACATCAAAGAAATCCTTAAACAATAGCGGATAAATTCCATAAAAGTTGCTTTTGTTTACTTATCCAACTTCTTAGCCTGAATTATCCAACATAAACTTAGACAAGACTAACTTGGATTAATCTTTATATAAATATAATAATAACAGTATGTGATCGAATAATTAGCGTTAAATACCAAAGATTTACTGGTTCAAATTAATTCTATAAAAAAGATTGTTCAGTAGACAAACAAAGTTAAAATATTCATTATTATTATTATTACTACTACTACTACTACTACTAATAATAATAATAATAAAGGTCCACACCAACAGCGATGCGGGTATAAAAAAATAATTGCTTTGAACAATGTGGAGTAATGGCTGTTGCATAGGGGATGTGATACCTTCTTTAGTTGCTAATGGTAGATGATGAATGGCGATATGATGCGATGACGACGGTATGTGCAGAGGGAGAAACACTCCTCTATAACGAAATAGTCTCCCTTTCTCATTCCCCTACCCCCTCATGGCCACAGGGCTTCGATTTTTGTGTCGTCTGCTTTCCTCTGCCTCTGTCCCACAGGGGGTTAAGGGAATGCTTCTTCGTTCTGTGGGGGTCGATAGAGTGTTATGATATTCGCAATAATCACCCACTCCATCAAGACTGGGTTGTTGGGGTTGATACACATTCACCTGGTGTGGGGTAATTAACGTTGCTGAATTATTTCTCTTCCTCTCTCCAATTCCAAATAACCATAATCTTGCCACATGTGGAAACATAGATTATTAAACAAAAGGAAAGACTTCAAAACGCTGCAGGGAATAACAACATTACATCACTGATAATGACTTTATATTAAGTCTATAATCTTACTACAAATAATTACATGAAATAAATAAACTCCCAATTAAGCTAATACTGAATGAAGTATTGCAGTGATATTATAGAAAAGATAACATAAAACAGTGATTAATGAATGCTTTAGCAATTAAAAAGTAATCGATTCCTTCACAAGGCTTTCACTACTTATCCTTTAAGAGTGAATTTTTTATTTCTTTTTCTTGTTTAAGAACAAACTTTCATCCAGCATTTTCTTTTAAGAAAGAATGTAGTGTGTTTTTCTTTTCTTTCTTTGGGTTTTTGCTCTAATTTATTGTGAAATTCTAAGACAAAGGCTTTCTTCCAACAAAGCACTTCTTTAAATAGTCTTGCTCAAGATTCTGAAAGTTTTATTTTTTTTATTTTTTACAATTTGAATAAGTGAATGGAAACAGAAATGTCAATGGACGAACTACATTTTGAGCAAATAACTGTGAACTGATGTAACATGACTTATCAGGTGTTAGTTTCGTTCATTGATTTCGTTGCTTTGGACTTAGGGTTGCTTGCAATCTCAATTAAATACAACAATACTAGATAAAAATAAATAATGAAAAACTGTAAGTGACTTAAGATTTAAAAATGCATCAAATATCTGGTAATTTTTTACCATCAGTCCTTCGTGGTATGGTTATTGTACGTACTACTACATAGCGTGAATTGCCACTCCGCTAATTATGAATGAAAAGTAAACTGGTTATTTTGGAGATTTCTCAGATGTTAGTGTCAAGGATATGCTTGTGATATTCAAGATTTTCCTTTTTTTCTTATCTCAGAGGGTTTATAACTAGCTCAGAAAAAAAAGTGATGCTACTTGAGGTCACTGATCCTATCTACAAATAGAATTCTGAAGTCTAGTTCATCTGCTAATATACTTCACATATTAACTTTAATAAGCATGCAGGTAATGCATGTAGATGAAAGAAAATATTTTAGTATCATTTCAGTTCAAACATATCATCCGAAGAAGGAATAGTTTAAAAATTTACAGTTACGATGGATTAAAAAACCAAATAATCTTTCTTTGAAAGTTAAATCTTGTCAAATTAAGCATCAATTATTCTTATTAATTTTGTAACAAGTGAATTTGAGATTAGATAATATATAGTGGGAGCATAAGGATTCGGCTTTAGAGAGGCTTTAGAGACTGCAAATATACTACGGAACATTAATTCATTCAGTAAATTAGTAATTTGGATATTTACATATGCGAAATATTGATTATGATCCAAAATGGACATTTTTCAACTGTTATTTTTATTACTTTATAGAATTTTGTGAGTTATATTTATCACATGTCCATAAAAAGTTTACTGAATATAAATTTTATTTTAATACCTGTATTAATGTGTTCCTTTGTTAATTTAGGCAATACAGAGAATTTTCCATTAATACATAGCAACTTTTTTTCTTTGAATATTCTTATTGGAAAGAAAAATAAGGATTTTTTTTGTTATTTTAAAATTTATTAATTACAGTTGTAACAATTATTTTGTAGCGATACTTTTAAAAGTTGGATAATGGTTACTCTATCGACCAAAGCCTTCAATAAAGGCAATTTAATGATAACATCTTAAAATGGTTTATCTTATTATATTATTTTTATCTTTCGTTTGGTCTTAAGAAGGATGAACGTTAAGATTTATTTTTTAAACTAGAAGATTATTCTATAGATTTCCTTATACTGTTAACCTTCCATTCAAACATACATTACCCACAGTTTAGTTAAAGAAAGCCAACACAAACCACAGACTTGCTCCTGCAGTTTGCGAAAACAATGTAAAAACATTGTGTTTCCATAATGAAGTTAAGATTCTTGAGTAGGGAATTAACAGAACTTATAACAACAGATATGATAAAGCATAGTTTTGATACCTCGATTTTTCAAGGATAGTTGATAGTTTTAATGATAGCTGCGTTTTAATGACCTTTGATGTTTTAACAAAATAACATCAATTTGTAGGCAGCAGCTTTTGACGTATGGAAAGCAAAAGGTGAAAACCAACATGTATTCTATTACAAAGACAGATGACCTTTTCTCCCTTGGACCGATTTGTCTCTGGTAAATTGTTTCGCCGTAAGGTGGCGTTGTAACAGGTGGTTTCCGACTGTGAAGGAAGGAATTTCCATTTGTCTAGAGAAGCTGATAAATGAAGAGAGTGACAACTCACGTGAGTTACAGAACAGAAAATATCGTTGAAAAATATCTTTTTTCCTAAGGATTTCAATATTTTTTGTTTTCAAAGAAATAAATTGAAGATCAGAGAATTGTTTAGTTAAGATCAGTTGTGTCTTCTCAATATTTTTTGTGTCTTCAAAAAGTAATTTCAATTGTGAAGTGAAGATTTTACTGAACAGAATTTTACCAAACTTAGTACGACTACCCTATTCAATTCTGAACAGTCTGAAGTATTATTATTATCAGAAGGGTTGGAGTATAGTTTTGGTTGATAAATGGAATTGTGTAGCTTTATTTATTTATTTATTTATTTTAATTAAAGTTTAGTTGAATTAAACTGACAATCAAAGAAAATATAAGAGGGCCTCAAACTGTGAAATTATACTCTTGACAGCATCCTTTCTCTCTAGTTCTCTTAAAGATATTTAATTAGAGCTCGAATTCTGTAAAAGTAATCAGAATAACCATATACCATCAAACCTTTTCTATCTAAAGAAAAATCTCCGAATATGAAAACACCTTATACTACTCACAGTTTTATATTTGTAAAGCTATTTAGCTTCTTATAGATTCCTTTCATATAATACACAGTCATTTTTATCTTACACTAGCGATAGATTATCTGGATTCCGTTGGGCATTGAGCAGTTTAAACAATCAAACTTCCGCCTTCAACTTTATTCTTTTTAATAACTAACTATTCAAGAACCGATTCAAGAACTATTCATACCTCAATTTTTAATCATTTTGAAAATGCGACTATTTAAAGCTCTGCACTGCTGAAGCAATTTCAATGCTTATGAAGAAAAATAAGGTAAACATATTATATCCTAAAAACAAAATAAAAAAAATACCGAGATATACACCCTGAGGTTCTCTTAACTAGACCCTCATCTCCACCCTATTTGAAATTATCAAAAGTTTAAATTCTTAATTTTAAATTTTGTTATAATTTAATTTATCGAAACAACATAATGGAATTTAAGTAGCTAATAAGAACAAACACATAGTTGAAACTATGACAAGAGCATTGTAATAGCATTATTAGTCTAACTTTTATTCTTTTCTCAGTCTTTTCTTTGTGGCTAAGAATGGGTAGAAGCAACCATTTAAGTAAATAAAAAAAATCCAAACTTTCTAGATCTCTTACAGTTTTCTGTAAAATATATATAATGGGGACATTTACAATATTTTTACATTTATAATTATTTATTTAAAGATCTAATTATAAATTGAGTTTGATTAAAATATTAGTGTTGTTTTATTCAATTGTATCCTATGGGTCCAATAGATAAATTATATATTATAAACTATTAGATTTCCTTTGTTTATTATTTTCTATTATAACAGAAAATAAGTTTAACGAGTTTTATACAATTATATTAGACAACAGAGCATCTATCTCTGAAGTTCTAATTTAGAAGTTTATATTAAATCCTTATCAGTTTGAGAATAGAGTAATAAATATTGGCACTCCATCTACCTTATCCCCACGTGAGTCAGACACTCAGGAGGGGGTAGAAAAAGTTCCGTGGACCGTCCTTCCATTTGAACTTTCCCCTTCCGGAGCGCAGTTGTGACAATGCACATATTTCTTTGTTATGTAATGAGAAGATTACAAGGCAACGGAAATATTAAATATATTATAACTAATTACACTCGGACCCAAAGAAAATTTGCTGTTAAGTTTTGTGTATTACTTTTGAATAATAATCAAAAAGCTTCGTTAAGAAATAACACTGAAGGGTCCCATATCTCGCATTTTTGATATTTCAGAATGCATTGGCAATGAACAGAATAAGTGGGATTTAAATTTTTCCTTTGAACCTTATATTAATTTCGAATCTCAAGACCCTTCAAGATATTTTAGCTTAATTAATTGTAAAAATATTTGCATTCATACGAAAATATTTGAACTTAGTAATAGGAAACTCCTGCTATGGCTGATGACGGTTGCCTAGCAACAGGCCTGTTGATTTTTATCGGATTGTGATTGACAGGTTTGTAGCAATCTCCCGATTTTGATTTTATCTCAGCTATTAATTGTTTTTTAAATTTAACAGTACATAATATATTAAGCTGTGAATGTTCAGTAAATATTAACCTAATTTTATTAAATCAATGCTATATTTGGATATTTTGTATTTTCTCTGATGAGGATAACTGTTAATTTTTTTTATCTTTATGATTACATAATATTTGCTGATTATTTCTTACTATGTAGTGTTCAGCTTATTACAACCTTAGTAATTACAACCTAACTAAACATTTTCAGTCAATTCAGGCCTAAGAAATATACTCAAACCATTAACAAACAGAACACTGTACCCTACCTAATAAATGGTCCTACCTGACCACCGAATCTTAAGGGAAGAAATTGTTTTATAATGGAAATAATGAAAGAAGAAATCTATTAACATCAATATTTCGTATTTATTTGCAAAATTATGATTAAAAAAATTCGGTAAAACTTAAAATGTTTCATAATGTTGAATTCTTGCACATTTAATCAGAAACTCCTACTGGTGTTATACAATAAATAGTAAGGAAATTATTGTTTAATAGGCTTATTTATTCAGATTATATTAATTAACTGATTTTTATTAAAGTAATTTCCAGAATGATACAGTGTATTTGAAAGAAACTTTCGTTGCTTTTATGTTTTTGTTATTGGTTGTTTTTATTTAATTGTTATGAGGGTGACTCCCCTATTTCAGTAAAGGACACCTGCAGAGAGGGGATCATAGGAATTGGCAGTTGAGATCCTGCACACTGATTCACCTGATAGATACCTTGTCATTCCAATAGATTGAATTATTTTCTCTTATTCCCGATGGTGACTAACTGGTCGAGTCATGGTATGTGTTCCCCAGCTCCCCAGTCTCCACTAGAATCTATTGTTTCCTTAAACAGTAATTACAACCTTAGTGACATCAGCGTCACGCTTATGTCATCCTGTAACTGCACCTGCGCGTGCGCTCTTCTACCTTCGCTGATGTGAGCAGGGGTACATTCGAACTGCAATGATTCATTCACCAATTGAGGAACTGACAATATTTGCATATTGGACTCCTTTCTACCATTTCTTTTGTTATTAGAAAAGATTGGAGAAACTAGTACAACAAAAAAGCATAAGTTTGAAATCAATTAAAAAAAAAGAGAAGAATTCATGTGAATAAGAATGGAAATTAAAGAAGAAAACAGAATGATCGAAAATACTGTTTCTTGATTTTTATTAATGTTCTCATGATTATTATTATTATTAATAATACAGAAAAATTAAATTGAACATATCGTCAGTAGAATTTTAATTTTTTTAACTAAAGTTTGGATTTTTCTTTGGGATAATGTTTAGTAATTATTTAATTACAGGTTCTAAAACTTTCATATAGACATCAATAAATGGATTTTTAATGATTGCAATTCAGTCATTGTTGTTTAATAAGAAAAATATTTACACATGTTTCAGCTCTGACATCAACGTAAAAACAATACAAAAACAATACAGTATATTAGATTTGTATGTAATAAAGTGTTAGTCATGTTTTATAAACACTGATTCTATAATGTTTCATGATAATAAAAGAACTGTCACTGTATCTTTTTAAATGCCTCATTCCCAAATGTTAATAATTTTTTCGTTCTTTGTAAGTTTAGACATAAGACAGTTCGATAGAAAGATAAATATCGAAAAAGGTACATAGATAGATAAGTACATAATTCTAAACCAGCAATCTTTTGTAACAATCTAACTTGGACATTTTTAAATAAATGAAACATTAAAGCTTTAAAACAAAATTTTCAGTTTAGCCGTATAGTTGAGGATTGAATGGATTTTGTTTTGAGTAGTAGGTAATTGGGAAGGATCGGTTTTTATTTGGAATTTTTACTTAGATCGTAAATAAATTTGTTTTCTGGAATTATTTGAAATTCATTTGTAAGGCTACATTTCGTTTACTTATTACAGGACTACACATTTCTTCAATAAGACTGTGCGGTAGGAAAAACAGGCAGACGCATTTCCTCATCAAAGATGAAACTGTTTTAACAATTGCCAACGTTTAAAAAAAATAGCAAAAATTCTCAATCAAGATATAGCCAGTAGGAGCCGCTTTTGCTTTTTAATCCATCTAAAAGTGTATACTTGTTTATTTGTAAATCTAATAGTCTGTTTCAATCATGTTTCTTTTCAACTGTATCTCATAACAAAGAACGAGTAAAATTATTCATCATCTTCCATCGAAATATTACGTAAGGATAACCGAAAGATAAGAAAAAATAAAAGCGAAGTTTAAGGGATATTTTGATGATATTATGAATTTTGGGAAAGAAGAAACAGAATAAAAAGAAGAATGGAATTTCGATGGCTATATACTGATTGGGAAAACGGTAGTAAAGTGGTAAGGCAGTTGACTACAGGGTTCATACACTACATGGACTACAGGGTTGACTGGTCGGGGATTTTTCTAAACTTAATTTTCCTCCAACCCTTTGTAGAATGAGTACCGGGTTAGAGCGTCGGACTGATCATCCGACCTCAACTCAGTCCGTTGGATAGCAAATGTCGGGAGCCTTACCTCCTTCAATCCCCAGGGCTTACATAGGCCTGTAATGAGAAAACTTTAACTCATATACTGGTTAATGATTTCTTTCTAAATTCTATTGAATTTCCACGTAATTATGTAAAAGTGTTCTGTACGTAAAATGATTAAAAAGGGAAAAAAGCGATTCTCTAAACAGAAATTAAAAGGTAGTTGGCATTATGATAGAATTTGATTCAATTACATATTTCAATCAATACTGCAGGAATGTCTGTAATAGGGAGACTGCTTGAAGCTCAATAGACAAAATTCAATAACGACCAGTATATTTTTTATGTTTCCGTTTTTTTTTTTGTTTTTTTTTTTTTTGTAGGATAGATTTTTTTTTTTTATTGTAAAAAACTAAATAATAAAAATATCCTCGGAAAGACAAAAGTAAAGAGAAGAAAATTAATTGTTTAAATAATGATAGCAATGATTAAGTAAATTACTATTTGTGTAATTAAATGCAGTTGCGTCATTAGAAACTACTGATTTCATATTGTTGCATTCTAATTTTTATTTTTAGAAATTTAACATCGAAGGATTCTTTAAGGGGATCAATCATCCGTGAACGTAATAGAAAGCTCCAAAAGCAGTTATGAGATGAAGACACCTTTTGTTTACATTGTTACATTGTTTACAAGTTACTGCTCGAATTGCCTCATATGTACTTACGACAGACACAAAGGCCCTTTATTCTATCTTCAGCCAATCTTCAAAGTTGAGATTGATTGTTAAATTTCATTAATAATCTCACTGTGTATCATATCTGTCCAATTATTTTATGCTTCCATTTAGATGGACAAATCCCAACATTTTTGCACGTCTTTAAAAAGACTTGTCTTAAAACAGTAAAAAATCTTCTTATAAAACAATCCAAAGGCATAACTAAGGGATTTTCAGGTGTCCATCAATTTTTCGCAGCTCTCAGCCTTTTAACAATAACAGCACTGTGCCACAGCTAATGACAGATTATTATCCATTAGATTAAAAAGATTATCTGAAAGAATGTCGGAAAAGTCGAACTGCCCAAAGTGAAATTTCGGAATGTTCTTCTGATATTTTTTTAATAAGTACGAACTTTAACTACTACTTGTTTCTCGAAAATTCGTAAAGCATATTTTTAATCCTCAAATTGATCGCCATCCATTTTTAACCAGTTCAACCGAAATTTATTCTTGTAATAAGAAAAATTATGGTTTTTTTTTTTTTTTTTTTTTTTTTTAGCAAGAACGTATAATTTCAGATGATTTATAATCTTTCAAATTTTTGCATTTCTTAACTATTCTAATAAACATTGAACAAAAATGCTATATAAATATATGTATATATAATAATGGGTGAGACCAAGTTGTATACAAAATGACATCCTAGTTCAGCTGTTTCACGCTAATATGGCAATCATCAGCCTGCAGCAGTCACCAGTATACAACCAGGTCTCGATACACAGTCCTGTAGGAAATATCATCGGAATCAATTTGGCCAGTTTTTTTATTGTTTATTTTAGCTTTCTAGGCTCCACATTGAGTCCGATGTTGTATGTATATTTTGTTATAACTCTGAGAAATATGACTGTCAGTGACTTAGCATAGTTAGACTATTGATAATAATCGACAAAAGATATAAATGAACTACTTAAAATGAGCTTTGATTCTTTGTGACGTCTTCAAGTGAACTTATTCATTTCCTGTTTTGAATCTTAAAATAAATTGAAATTAAAAAAAAAATGGTTTAATGTTTTATGACCTATTAATTAATCACTGCTCCCTTCTTCTTAAATGACCCTACCTTAGAGGCCGAGGTCTATTAGATAGGGGGGGGGG